>CM075020.1:9598335-9615025 GCA_037576675.1 Pangasius sanitwongsei | reverse complement strand
GGTGGTGTATAGAGCCAAAAATGTTAGAATTGTGTCGATGTCCCAATATTTATGGACCTGACTGTATATATATAAAACATACTAGATTGATCAAAGTAATGCTAATATCAGGAGGAAAAAAAAAAAGCAAAACAATGCAAAACTTAGTCAATCATCATAGACAAAATATGAAAATCTTTTAGGTTCCACAATATTTACTACAGAAAGGATGCAGAATTGGCATTTCATGATTTCATGTTGCACTACCTTTACATAATATGGATATAACAAGCAATTGTCCAGCCACTAAACAAAGGAAAGGTAAAATTGCTGCATTATTAGTATAAGGGTTAAAAGTGTATTTTGTTTAATTATGTTTAATCTTGACACACTTTATAGGAATACATATTCCTTGATGTACGTCCAGACAGGTGACAAATGAAAGGAAAACAAGTATCTTAAAGGATGAAAGTATCTTAGTAATGTGCTTGGCCACCACAAGCCACCCAAACAGCTTCAGTGTAACTTGGCATTGATGCTTACAAATCTCTGGACCTGTCTTGGAGGTCCAAAATCTTTCAAAGGTCATAGCATAAGAGATACATACATAAATTTCATACTCATCAAACCATTCAGTGAGTCCTCAGGCTCTGTTGATGGGGAAACTGTCATCCTGGAAGAGACCACACCCATCAGGATAGAAATATTGCAGCACTGGTTAAGAATTTGCACCGACACTTGAACCCATACCATGCCAGCAAAATGTTCTTCACTGTGTAAAAGCATGACCGGACTATGTAGGGGTAGAGGTGTACAATCCTATTTACTGATGTCTTTCACATAGATCGCTGTTAATTATTAACTATATCAAGCAACTGTACTCATTACCCATTATCCCCCCACTCATTTTTCTTCTAATTTGTCACCTGTCCGTAGTTGTGTAGGACTGTTTAATTTTTTATTTAGAAAATTGCTGAATAGGTCCAAAAATCAATTCCAGCAGTACATCTCGATGGGACCTTCACCGAAGCGTAAAGATTAGGGTTTACTGAAAATTTGTTTCATCGTGTTTCCTCAGAGAAAAAGGAGATCTGTATGTATTTTGTCAAAGGACACTGCAGGAATGGAGGTAAGGCTACAATCCAGTCTTTTTTTTTTCGGTCTTTTGCTTTTGATGATTACTAGAGTTTTTCTGGATGTCTGAATTAAATAATGTAATCTCATGTAATATAAGCTCACTGGATTAAAAATATATGTCTTGCAGATAAATGTTTTAAAGAGCACTCCAAAGTGCCCTATAAATGGGAGGTGAAGGAGGGGCTCGGCTGGGTAGCTCTTCCTGACAATGAGGGCATAGAGAAAGATTACTGTAACCCGGCTAAAACATACAGGTAATATGCTTTATACTTTAAAGTGCTGAAAATAAGAAGACTACAAAAAAAAATAAGGGTTAGAAATTGACTACTGGCCTTCATTTGTTTCAGTAGTTTTATAATAACATTGGCTATTTAAGATGACTGTTATTAGGAAATTAGTGAAATGGTAACAATTTCAGGGTCAGTCTGTTTTTATATCTGATACTGTCATGAACAAGACTATAAGCAAGCATTCTCAATAAATCTGTATCAATTTTTTAACAACATTTCATAAATGTAACCAATATCATACTCGTTCATGTTGACTAAGTAGACAGAAAGTTATGATGTTACTTTGGATTATCATATACTCTCACAGACCACTTTATTAGGAATGCCTATACATGTGCTCAGTCAGCCAGTCGTGTGCTGAGATCACTTTTTCCCCATTCTGGTGTTTGATATAAATATTAACTGAAGCGCTTGACCTTTATCTGTGTGTTTTTATGCATCGTGCTGCAGCCACATGAGCGGCTGATTGGATAATTGCATGAATGAGCAGGTGTTCCTAATAAAGTGGTTGGTGAGTGTAAATATACATATAAAAGAAATTACCAGTAGAATCTATATAGGCTGTAGATGTTGTACGACTATTAATTTTTACTAGTCGACCAGTAATTCCAATACCCAGGCCACAAATGACTTCTTCAATGCTTTTTAAGGCTACACTGTTAATGATGAAAATAAATAAATCAATGCAGTAGGTGTGCAAAATGATAAATCTGTGTTTGATGTAATTTATGTAATTTATTTATGGACGTACCAATTCTGAAAATGCGCCCATGTGGATGACGTGGCTCAGATGGCTCAGATGCACTCATGTGGATGACAGAAGCCGATAAGTGACAGAATTTGCTACACAACAGTGTAAACAACTGTGTGTGCGACGCTTGCATGTTCTCCCTGTGCTTCGCGGATTTCCTCCGGGTACTCCGCTCCCCCCCCAGTCCAAAGACATGCGTTGTAGGCTGATTGGCATTTCCACATTGTCTGTAGTGTGTGAATGTGTGTGACTGCACCCTGCGATGGGTTGGCACCCCGTCCAGAGAGTCCCCTGCATTGTGCCCCGAGCTCCCTGGGATACGCGCCAGGCTCCCCTCAACCATGTGTAAGATAAGCGGTATGGTAAATGGATGGATAGATGACAAAAATGGCACAAATTAAATGAATGTCCTTGAAATAATGCTCTATTTAAGCAAAAGACTTTCCAATGTAGTCTAGAATTGTCCCGGTCTTCTCTAAAATGTTTTCGGACTACTAAAGTACATTTAGCCGGCTTTCTTTACCAAATTCATACAAATACAGTCACTTTGTTACACTTAGCCAACTAATAAACACTAGTTATTTAAGAAACTACTAACTGACTATGACAGTACAGCAACATTTTATTCACAATTAGTGGTTGATTATGTCCTGTCTGTTAAAGCTCTGGAGTCTGCTTTGATACAATGACCCGTGGCTATGACATCGTGCGGCGTCTCTCGACGGTCTCCTCTGTGATCCAACCCAACTACATCCTCACCACCACTTGGACATGGCACTGGGAGGATGAGTACGGCAACTGGATCCAGTATGCATTGTCCGTAAGTAACAGCATCGGGTAAAATTTGTGGGAACAGTGGAGATTTTGTGCAGGAGTGTGACGATTGATAGACCAATATAAATGCTTACTATGATTAGAACATCTGAAATAGTTATACCACTAACATTATGCTATACACGGCAAAATGTCAGAAAAATATTATTTTAATTGTATCATGTTCCGTTTAAACAGCGTAGCATACTATGATGCCATACCAAATGAGATAAAACAATATGTCTAGAAAGTTTGAATAATATACTGAAGACTAAAATAAATAAAAAGAGATTTTCCCAAATGTATTACCAAATGTAATACTTGCTGAAATTATACCGAAATTCATCATATTGGCTTTGGCAGATTTTTCATACCACTCCTTCCTTAATGTAATATTTTACTGACCAGCACTGGATCACTGAGAGTATCATCTTGATCAAGCTACAATGTCTATAGGTGTTTGTAGTATTTCTTTTCACCATACAGTACGTCTTTGTTGTTCAGGCTGGAAGTCACAATGTAGCTTCCATCACCAGTGAGGACTTGGAGCAGAAATTTACACAGGACAACAAAGCAGAGGTGGAGTTCACGGCTGGCTCACAAACGTACACGCTCAGCTTCCAAGGTATCGCCTCATTCCCACACACTGTTTATGTTGCTTGAATGTTCTTTACAGTTAAAGTAAGGTGTAGTAGGAGGGAGAATGATATAAAAAAATAAAAATAAAAAAAAATCACAGTGCAATAACACACTATTATAGCTCTTTGTATCACTGTATATCCGTACACCTTAATATTTTAAAAAGATCAACATTACCAGACTAAAAATGTATTATGTAATATGATTCTTTAATATCCTGTACTGTGTGGCTTTGTTTTACATGCACAGATAAAATGGAGATTAATAATAATTATTAATAATAATGTTTATAACTTGAAAAATAAATCTCTTTCTTCAGATATGATACAGACAAACAAGCGCTATGGCACCAAAAAGCTTGTGAGGCGTCGACCTGTATTTGTGTCAGCAGCAGATGCTCAAACAATCAGAACAACGTAAGAAGAAAGCAATTTGCTATTTTCATTTCCTGACTCAAAATGTTCAGACCAGAATACTGATAAACATAAGGAATGTTGTTTTTGTTCTCAGCAAACCGGCTCCCAACAGCCAGATGAAAACACTGCCAAGCCACTGGAATAAAGCGCTGACACCTGAGATCGGTTACAAGGTGCTTGAACTTTAATAATAATATATATTATTAATAAAATAATAATAATAATTCAAGGCCACTGTCTCAAGGCTGTCCGCACACTGAATGTAAATAAAGAGCAAAGATCAGTGGAAAAAAGTAACATTGATTTGTTTGGAAAATTTTAGAGCTGTTAAAAGCTCAACATTTCCGCCAGCTAATCAGTAAGAAGTGTGACAATTGTAGGAAGAACAGGCACAAATACAACCAAACACACCCACGTAAAATGTGGAAAAGTTCAAGGGGGTGTGTGGGGATGGGGAGAGTGTGTTGTGTGTGAATAATAATGCTGCAGTTGGAAGAGGGAAATCGGAACACAGAATTATTTCATTTTTGATCTACGTGCATTCGAGCTACAAAGTGGGGGGAAAAAAAACATGGACACCTCCATGTTCATCTTTTGTTAGCAAATGCGATGAGTCATGTATATTCACTTCCTCAAAACAGTGAAGTCTATAGTTAGTGACAGCGATAGTCATAGATTTAACACACTAATATACTGTATCTGTATCTAAAGCAAATACTTGTGTATACAGTATAACTCATTTAACGGTAAGAAGTGCTACTGTGTTAACTGTTCATGCTGTGAGCAGCCATTTTGATTTGACGTCACTTGCTGAACTCGGGGTTGAGAAGACCGTCCTGAGTTCCCGAGTAGAAATTCCAAGTTCTTTTGTTTTTTTTCTAGTCTGAGATTGAAAATTACAAGTTATGACCTTTAGTCGAATGCAGCATTATGCAAGCGACTGTACATGCATATCAGCTTTTATGTAAAATGGAGACCTGTATTCCTCGTTGTGTATCTTGCAAACTAGGACATTATTATTAGGGTCTGAATACTTTGACGAACTAAACGTAATTCATTACGTTTTTAGCGTGGTCTGTTCCTAATGATCTTGTCCATAATTTCTCGCAGAAATTACAACTGCAGAGAGATTCGAGTGAATACACTGCAATCGAGCGCCTTTTCAACACCACTATGCAAGGATTCAGCATTCAGCAGATTGAGAGGATACAAAACAGAGCCCTTTGGGAAGTATTTCAGTGGTATGTACATAAGCCCTGTGATTTGCTAATGTTGTACATGCAAAAAAATTCTGCATGAATCAATAGTTTATTATTATTATTATTATTATTAATATTATTATTATTATTCATTTACAGGCAGAAAGATCTGATGAAAAAGAATAATACAGGGAATAACGTTGCAGAGAAACAGCTGTTTCATGGGACAGACTCCAAACACATTGACGCCATCTGCCGCAATAACTTTGACTGGAGAATCTGTGGCACTCATGGCACAGCCTATGGGAAAGGTATTTTGCTATTTTCTGTTTATAAATAGTTTACATTATTTTATAAGGACATTACACTGAACCTTTATACACCAGTTAAAAAACACAGAGCTTAGGATTATGCATACGGAGCTTAGGTGCATGACCAATTTCTTTTCTTTTTTTCTTATAGATAATGTTATGAGTTAAAATGAGCTATAAGAGTAAACTTCAACTTAAAGTGAGCTATAAGAGTGCTTGATCAGCTTATCCTTCAACCCGCGAGTGCATTTTTAAATAGAAGAGCACATCAGATGAATAAGAAACACTGGCATTATTTTATTCATTCAACAACTCAAAACCATAAATTAAAAGCATGGTAAAATAACCTACACATTATGATTTCATGTGCTCAATTCAGCATCTCGTGGTTATATCAAGTTGTACACACAACTGTAAAAAAAAAAAAAAAAAAGCAAGGACAAAAAGAATTAAATGCGAAAAAATAGTTGTGCTGGATCAAATGCTTTTTTTATCACTTTAAAATCAAAACATGGCCTGGGTCATTTGGCCATCTTTTGAATGAACAGAACTTAAGGTTAAGGAGAATTTTGCATTTAAATTGCATTTAATTCGTAAAGTACTGTTAAATAACAGTATGTTAAATATCTGCTCTTGTTACAGGGAGTTATTTTGCCCGGGATGCCAAGTACTCGCACAGCTACACCGGAGACTCCACAACTCGCTGCGTGTTTGTTTGCCGTGTCCTAGTGGGTGACTACACCCTTGGCCACTCCAGCTACACCCGCCCCCCCTCCAAAGATGGAGGAGACACCATATTATACGACAGCTGCGTGAATGATGTCCACAACCCGTCCATATTCGTAGTGTTTGAGAAGCATCAGATCTATCCAGAGTATCTCATTATGTATAGTGAGACGAGTCAGCCATCCTCCCCATATCACTGGTCAAATCCTTCTGTAGCAAACAGAGCAGCTTACGTTCCTACAGCTTCTACATATCAACCCAACCCTGCTCCTACAGTTCGGAAAATAACGTCTACATATCAACCCAGCCCTGCTCCTACAGTTCGGAAAATAACGTCTACATATCAACCCAAACCTGCTCCTACAGTTCAGGCAGCAACTCCGACATATCAACCACAGCCCGCTACAGCATCATATTCTTCAGCCTATTCATCAGTCTCATACTCAAGGCCTCCCACCCCTCGGTCCTCCAAACCAGACAACTCCTGCATTATCTGCTAAGGACGATGAGGTTAAGTGTGAAATTACAGGCCTGTGTTATACAGGGTGTCCCAAAAGTCTCCATATATAGGGGAAATTAACACTTTTTAGCAAAATGACTTCAAGAAATTTTCATACTGAGTTTATATTATATATATATATTTTTTCCAGATAGCCTGTAAGAATGCCTTTGACAAAAGAAGAACATATTGAAATCATTCTCACGGCTGGATCGGAAGCCGTCGCAAAGTTGCAACTACAATTATGCAATTACAAGGACGTGCAGTTACATTCATAACACCAGACGTGTTAACACGAGTTCATCATGAGTGTATGTTTACACTGTGTGTTTGCAAAGAAATGGCAATCATTTAGAGGGTGTTTTGTTAACAAAGTTACATTTTGCTAAAAAGTGTTAATTTCGCCTAGGTATGGAGACTTTTGGGACACCCTGTATTACAGTATTTAACATGGCCTCTTCAGTCTGCCCTTGCCATGTGCCCTTAGCATGGTTCATATTTTAATTGTTGTTCCAATATTTTATTAACATTAGATCACCCTTTATAGGGCTGAAGGAATGAAACAGTGTGCGTGGAGGAGTAGAAGGAACTGTAATGGCAGAAGTCACTGTAATCTCATACATTTTCCTTTTCCTTTAGATCACATGATATTTTAGGGAGCCAAGTGCTTGATTCTGAGCTAAATGATAGCAGATATAGCGTCTTACTTTATTAATTGTATTGAAACACAGGTTACGTAACGCAGGTGTAGGTAAAAGCTCAAAAGAGATATAGATTGATAACAGTTTTCAAGAAGGTTGTGCACATTTTACTAAGATTTACTTCACTCTAAACTGAGCAGAAGTGAAACTTCAGTTAATTCAGTTCTTATTACTTGTACTTAAACTCACTAATCATTCACTAATTAATCTGAGCCTCTATCACTTGACTGGAACGTTTTTGTTTTTTGTTTTTTTTTTTCATGCTAATATTGGCACCCATTCCCAAGTCAGAGCTTACTGTTAACTATTTTGATTGCACAAAATATTTACTGCGTAGCACCTCAACTATAAAGTTTGAGAATATCATTGTATCATTTTATTATTTAAAATATATGCCAGTGTCACAAAAAAAAAAAGAGAATGTGTTTGGAGTTTCACACCCAGGTTTGCAAAAAAGGGCTTTGTTTGAGTTACTTAAACATTTATTTGAGTGATTTAAATAAAGTTGAATTTCATTGAGTGTATTAGATTCATTTAATCTCTCAAAAATGTATTAGAAGCATTACAATCAAAATCTTTTGACTCAGGACTCTTGCGTAAATGTAAACTGTGCGCTCAGGTTCCAGCATAATAAATGCAGCTGTATAAAACTGAAGTGTATTGTTTTTCTACTAACTCTACTACATATGCTTTCATTAATGTTATGATGATAAAAAAATGAATCCTGTTAATGTAATACTTTTAAATATGTTATGTACCCTACATTATAGTGTTATATATGGTATATAATGTATAATATAACGTATAATGTACTGTAATTGTCATTAGATATATATTATGGCAGCTTAAAATAAGTCAGAAGTGTTATTTCATAAAAACATTTGGAAGCTTTTTTTATTTATACTGTGTCAAATGTCACTTTGTGACTTTTGTTTGTAGTCTTCACCTGTGTTCACACGCACGAGAAGGTTTCCAGGTGAAAGAAATGGGAATTGCAGAACAGTTACATATAAAACTACGGTTTACAAATCAAATTCAAATTTTATTTGTCACTTGCACAACCATACACAGTACGACTTGCAGTGAAATGCTTTATACAACTGTTCTGACATAAAATAAGAAAATATAGAAAATATTAAGATAAAATATAAAGCAAAATATTAAATATAAAATAAAATGTACACATAAAAAATAAATATAAAGAAAAATATAAAGAAAATATTAAATATAAGAAAAATATCTACATAAAAAATATATGAAGGGATTAAAAAAGTGTATAAGAACATATATATGGATATAGCAGTCTGACAGTACAGATATAAAGTGCGGATATGTGCAGTTTTGTGTAATCTGTGCCGTTTGTGCGATGTAATGTGCAATAATGTGCAATAAATGCAATACTAAATACTAAATTGCAATACTAAAATAAATTAATAACGTTAAGTAATGTAGATGTAGATGGAGGTTGGGTGTTTGAAGCATGATGGAGATGAAACAACAGATGCATGAATGATTTTTGATTTTGGCCCTCTTTTTGGCCTTTGAGTGTCCCTCTTAGTACATCCCACAGCCAGAATAGTACTGATTTTTGTATTTATGACAAGATCCAGCAAATCATGAAAAACATAGCCAGTAATAGCTTCTATAATGATATTTTTGTCCCCATTGTCACCCTTGACTTGCTCACTGGGGGATAAGGCACAGATGTCTTTCAATCAGACACAAACTGTCATAATAAGTGCAATAAAATTAAAATAATGAGTAGGACTACAATTAAGACATAATAACAGAAAAAATTTATGAAACTGAAACAAATTTCAGTTCTTGAATTTTACTGTGCTAGTCACCTTAGCAGCATCCAAATCATTCTGCATGCAGGTCTACATACAAAACTGGAAAAAAAAATAAAATAAAATATGGAATCAAGGAGGATTTGGCAACCGGATTTAGCGCTTAGTTTCGTTTCGTGCTAAAAGACGCATCAGGCAGCAGGCGCGTGCTTTAGTGATTCCGGTTCATTTGATTGAACGGCTCAGCTCACCAAAAAGAGTCGACTCTTTTAGCTCTCGAACGACTCATTGGCTGCGTCCGAATATCCCTACTCCCCTACCTTACAGTGGGCGAAAAGCAGTACGCCAGAGGAGTAGTATGTCCGAATTCTCAGTATTCATAAAACAGTCGGCGAGAAATAGCCTGATTACCTTTCACCTATTAATATTCACCTAAAAGAGCCGACTCAAAGAGTCGACTCTCTCGCGAACGACTCATCAGTAGATCCCTGTGTTTTGTTGCTTAGGCCATCGCTCGGTAAGTGTAATTAATAATGGCGGACGAAGCAAGTGTTGTTACAGTAATCTGCGCTAATCTCGGATGTGTGGAGTACGATGACCTTCTGCAGATGGCAGCAGTGGAAGATTTAGAAAATGTTATCAAGAACAGGGACATGTTCACTGTTATACAGCAAAACAAGAGCAAAAAAATCCTAGTGACTACTAATATCAGACGCTGCAGAGCGAGAGAGTGCCAGGAGAGTTGCTCAGAGCTGCATCTTTGTAAGTTTGATCTGTTGGGACAATGCAACACGTAAGTTCAGAATTCTAAAATATATCCTGTATAATGACATGATGAGTTAATAACTTCAGATGATAAATATTTCAGATACCTCAGCACTCGCCTCAAAACTCACTTGACACTTGCTATAATAAAGCATATGCAGATATGTTATATACATACAGATATGTCATATTAATAGAAATAGGTCATATACATGCAGATATGTCATATAAATACATATATGTCATATGAACACAGATGTTATATAAGTACAGATATGTCAGATAAATACAGATATTATGTAAGTACAGATGTCATATAAATACATATATGTCATAAGTACAGATATGCTATATAAGTACACAATGTAATACAGTTATATGTATCAGTGCAACTTTTTGTTTTTATTACAAAACACCACATAATACGAATTAGTCCAGCTGTACTCCAGTAACCTGTTGTGTTTGAAACAAACCCTGTCTATGGCAAAAGCCATGATTATGTCACTAATACTCACACCTAGCCAGCCAGTTTTACTAACACACATACACACACATACAAACACACACTTCTAAAGCTACCACAGTATGTCATTTCTCAGGCTGAAGTACAATTCCATTAGACAATGTGTTCTTTCACTGATATACTTTTCTTGTACAGACAAAGGTGTAAATATGGCCACAGTCTGGAGTCGGAGCACAATTCCAGACTTTTGCGTGAGCACAACTTACAGGATTTGAGCAAAGATCAACTTCGTGTGCTGTTGCTACAGAATGACAACTCCCTGTTGCCCAACGTAAGCCAAACACACGCATGAGAAATGAGGCCAAAAGCATTTGAGATCATTTATTATGCCGACACACTGTAGAAGTCGTAGTTCTAGCTATTTATTGGGAAAAGATGGTGATGATTCGTAACCTTTATGTTCAAAATAACACACTTTTTAAATTTTCCCTCAAACATTAAAAATGAGTTTGTGCATCTAATCCTTAGTAAAACAGGTCATTGTAATAGTAAATTATAACAGATGAGGTTTGGTTCTCAATAAATGAAGGGAGACTATGTTATATCATCCATTCGTTAAAAAGGGTCATGAATTCTAGTAACTACTAATTATTTTGCTGTTATTTGCATATCACTAGCTGGTGGTTTCCTTTCAAATGTTGGAACATAATTTGTATTAGACTTAGTATTAGTTTTTTTTTCTGCGTATAATGTTGAAGGCCACTAAGTCCAGCTCAGGTCATCATCAAATTATGATCATGTGATGTTTTATGTGCCTATCAGAGTGAGAGAACAGTGAAGCACACCAGGTTTATCCAGGACAAAAGCTAACACAGAATGATCATTTTTGACTAAACCTTTTCTTTAATCTCTGACTTCAGGTCTGTGTCTCATACAACAAAGGCAGTGGTGAGTTTGGGAGCTGTCCTGATAAAGAGGCCTGTATTCGTCTCCACGTCTGTGAGAAGTACATCAGAGGACTGTGTGACGGCAGCAGTGAGTGCAACAGGTGCCATGATTTCTACGAGCCTCATCCAATGAAAACACTGCAGGCCAGGGGAGTAGCCAGTCAGCTGATAGGATCTCTTTTGCTGATCTATCGGAATATTCTGACACTAAAGTACCACAGAAATGCTCAGAATAAACCTGGTGCCAGAAGCAAGGAGAACCCTAAGTCCAGCAACAGAACCAGAGTGCCCGAGTCCTTACAGGGGAATGCAGGTAAAGACTAACTGTTGATGTGTTGCTTTCATATATAACTGCATTATTACGACATTGAAATGTCGCTCGTAAGTTGCATTAAAAAAAATTTATACTTAATTAATCACATGTACACCATGGTGTATGTAGCATGTCTTCTTTCTGTTCATTTGTTACAGTAAATGTGATTTGCCTGTCGTTTATCAGAGGGAACTGCAAATATGGAGGTACATTTTAATATTATTATTATTTTTATTATTATTATTATTATTATATAGTTGTGGACAATATTATTATTATCACGTGCTCTCACCGCTCTGGCCCAGATTCGATTTTGTGGGGCCAGGAGTGTACTATGTGTACTAAAATGGGAGGGTTGCATCAGGAAGGGCATCGGGTGTAAAACCTGTGCCAAATCAACACACAGACCGATGATCCCCTGTGGCAATGATTAATGGGAGCAGACAAAAGAACAACATTAATCTAGCATGTAATCCGGGATTAGGCCCAGGAAATCCTCATTCTGTCTAATTTAAGCACGTGGTAATTCTTTCCAAAACTTAATCCAAATACCGTACTGTATGTATTGTATTGCTCTAATTCTCAATTCCTGATCTTTTGTATTTTCAATTAAAAAGAACCTACTTTAAAGTTTTTTAAAAACCTACGTTACATTCTCACAGCTTCGCACAAATTGTATTTCGTATGCAATATGATTGTTTTGCGTGGTATGAATCAGGCAGACTCGTGTTTATAGCATCAGTGTGTGTTCAGTTAAGCCAAAATGGTAACCTTTATGACTTTGAATGTGGCATTAGGCACGCCAGTTCTCCCAAATGGTCGTTTTCCTGGGGGTTTTTCCCATACAAATGCTTCAAGGGTTTATTGATTATGATGTGAAGTAGCCTGTAGACCAGATGGGTCGTAGAAGTACGGTGAGAATTTGGGATCAGAAATGATCATGTATTGCTTTGTCTTGAGCGGGCTACAACCAGCATCTCTCAACAAACACAGGAGAATAAAAACTGGTCGACTGAGGAGTGGGGGGAAAAGTAGCCTAATCATATGAACTCAGGTTTCCTTTGCATCATGCAAACAGCAGCAGCTGCGTACTTTTTATTGACTTTACATCGTTAATTAATATTTAGATTTAATGTTCAACATTTTAACTAGTTAACTGAAGGCCCTTAAAAATGCATCTTTTCTTCATTTGAAGAGGATACAGATCTATCCCAGAATACCTGAAAAATGCCATCTCATTTTTATCTCTTTTCTCTATACTGTGTTTTGTGATGTGGAATGGTGTGAAAGTTAACATACATCACATCCACAATGTCACATGATTTTAGTTACATGCTGTCACTCTTAAAGCGTAGTAATAGCAGTGTTCTTGTTATAGCGAAAAGTAATCACCATCAAAAACTAAAGTAGCTAACACTGTATTACCTAAGTTCACCCTGTTTCATGAAAATTGCTAACTAAAACCATCAATTTGAGACTTACAGGGGATGATCACATGCGCATTACAAACACATACACATTGTTTTGGACTAAGGCCTTCATATGTAACATTAGGAAAAATGTATTTTAACCAAGTAGTTTATTTACTAAATGGAGACTACTGTGGAGTCTACTTTCTTGAAAAAGAATCTTGACTCATATATGACACTTGTGTTTATTGCAGATAAATGCTGGAGAGTCCATTTTGGCGTTCCCTATAAGTGGGAGGTGGAGGTGGATGAGGTTTGGATAGACTTACCTGACAATGAAGTGATAGAAAGAAACTACTGCGATCCAGCCAAGATCCACAGGTGTGGAAAAGGTCTGCCTTAGTTTGGGAAAGCATCAGTTAAAATGCTGCTTTGAATAGTAGATGCCTTTTAGTGTCATTTCTTGCAATTAACATTTTACATACACAGCCAAATAATCTCATGTTCACGTAAAATGCTTACACTCACTATTTCTTTCACACATATGTATAAAGTGCTCAGATGTTGATCACATCACCTTCCACGTGCATGTTAAATGTTTTTACTTACACTGTGCTTATCTCTGAAATACACACAAAAAATAACAGTTGTGATTGCATAAGTATTCACCCCATTACTGTGAAACCCCCAAATTAGTTCTGGTGCAACCAAGCCATCAGAAGTCACATGATTAGTTGAATGGCGTAAATACACCTATTCCTGGAAGGAGTTTATTAGACACCATACCTAAACAAATGTTTGGAGCTATCTAAACATAGCTGGTATAAATTTCTGGAACATATTTTATCATGGTTTGGTTATTTTCAAAAAATACTAAACTTTGAACATCCTGCAGAGCACTATTAAATCCATTATTTTAAAAAATGGAAATAATTTAGAGTCGCAGTTGTGCTTGCTGTATTATTTCCATTATTATTTCCAACCATTATTCCAAAAAGTCAGTGACCGGGTAAAGAGAGCATTATAGAGAAGCAACCAAGAGCACAAGGGTAATGTTGAAGGAGCTGAACAAATCCACAGCTCAGATGGGAGAAGCTGCTCACAAGACAACCAAAACCTACAAAGCTCTCCACAAAGCTGGATTTATGAAAAAGTGGTAAGCCATATGAAATCCCATTTGGAGTTTGCTAAAAGACATGTTTGAGACTAAGCAAACATGTGGGGAAAGGGTCTCTGGTCTAATGAGGTCATATTTGAACATTTTGGCCTTGGCAAAGAGCGCTAAATTTGGTGGAAACTCGAACACTGCTCATCACCTTGAGAACACCTTCTCTACAGTGAAGCATGGTAGTGGTAGCATCGTGTTAAGAGTTATCCTTGGCCTCTTGGTTGTTTCTGCCTCTTTACCTAGTCACTGACTTTTGGTTGATGGCCACCTGTAGGAGTCAAGGTTGTGCCATATTCTTTCCATTTTTTAATGGATCTAATGGTGTTCTGTGGAATGTTCAAAGTTTGGCAATACCATGAGAGAATTTTAAATGCACATTACGTGAGTGGTTGTGAGTGCGCAGTCGTTTTCTATTTACATGATATTGACTAAAAAGTTCATCATTTGTAGTCTTTCCAGTCAAATTAAGGTTGTTTACTTGTGTTGTACTTTAAGAGTAAAATGTGTGTTGAGTCTATGGAAATCCTCACGCTTCTTTGCCTGCCTTTCTTGGTAGTGTGGGCAGTGAGCCTGTGTGTTTTGACACAATGATGCAGGGAGTTCACAGGGTGCGGCGTCTCTCTACGGTGTCTTCAGTGATTGAACCCAGCTTCAGCCACACTACAAAGTGGATCTGGTACTGGGAGGATGAGTATAATAACTGGATTGAGTATGGATCAATTGTAAGTGTCTTCCTTTTTCTATACCACTTTCTTTAGAGCCGCCATAAAACTACCCAGGAAGTTGGACCCAAATGTAAAAAAAAGTTAACTTATTTACTTTTCAGCTAACCAGCTAATTATATTATCATATATTTTTTTTATTACCGATGGATGGGTAACATTTTAGGCACTGGAGTGTTTTCTACTTTAAATGAACATGGTATTTTCTCTATTGTAATTACAGAAGGAGATGCATAGGCTGTCCTTCATCACATGTGAGGAACTGGAGCAAAAATATCTCCAGTTCCTGCAGGACAACACCCATGATGTGCTTAAATTTACCGCTGGTAAACAGTTTTATGAGCTGAATTTCAGAGGTATGGTCATGCAATACATTTCATTAAAATGTAAGATTAGAGTTTATGTACTGTGTATATGGATATACTGTATAATGTCCTGTATATGTGATTTTATAAAGATATGAAGCAGAGGAATGAAATAAGTAGCACAGAGAGAGCAATTAGACGGCGGCCGTTGTTTGTTTCTCTCTTTGATGTCCGGACTGCTAGAACCAGGTAAGAGGGTCAACAAAAAAAAAGAATCCCATAATACCATGCAAATATAGCACACATACAGTATACTAACTACTTCTGTTTATAATTAAGAAAACCTGAAATAGTTCTACCATTCATGTTTTTTTCTATAGTCAGTGGCTGCACAAAACCTTTTCATGTTCCACTATGAAGTGATGTCTCTTTATTCCTTTTAGCAGAAGAGGTCCAACCTCCAGCTCTCATACAGGTGTCCCAGGTTTTTGGGATAAAACTGCAATTCCTGAATCTGGATTTCAGGTACAGTATCATACCCAGTTAATGTTTTAAAATATTCTTGTCATAAGCCTGTATTTTATCTATTTGTTCCCCTCATTTAATTACAGCGAGTCTTACTTAACGCGTCTCACAAGGACTACATCAGAGTACAGGAACATTTCAGCAAGACTATGAAGGACTTTAGAATCCTGACCATCGAACGAGTCCAGAACAAGGAATTATGGGAGGATTTTCAGACGTGAGTAAGAATTCAGGCTGTCCTTAATTTTCTCTTCATTACACTTTGTTAGTTTGTTAGTTCAGGTAGGCAAATACGTACTGCTGAAATTTGTACACAATATTTCAGCCTGAAAATATCTTTATTATATAATACATCTTTATTATAAATATCTACAGTATATTAATACTGCTCCTTTCATACAAAGAGCAGTTCAGAGTGCTTTACAAAGTGACAATTATATAAAATAGTAAAAGTGCACAAGTATAAATAGTAAAGGATATAGCATTCAATAAAAGAAAAGCTTAAATAGAACACTATAACATTAGAAGATATACAATTGATAGTTAATTATAAACTAAATTAAAACTTAAAAATATGGGGTGACTCCTTACATGCTGGAATTCAAAAATAAAAACGAGTCTCAGCAGACACCAAGACCCTTGTGCAGAGCCTAATGCACTTGCTTTCTTAAACGGGCAGCGTCCTTAACTGAGCACACACCCCCTTAGTGTAAACCTTATCGCCCTTGCTTCCTTAAATGGGCTGTGTCCTAAATGAGCGCACACCCCTGGCAGGAAGCTTAACGCCCTTGCTTCCTTAAATGGGCTGTGTCCTAAATGAGC
>CM075020.1:9524365-9561148 GCA_037576675.1 Pangasius sanitwongsei | reverse complement strand
GAGCAGTTCCTTTCCTTCTGCATACTCTTCTCTTCCCATCACTCTGGTACAAGTTGATCTTGGTCTCATCTGTCCATGGGATGTTGTTCCAGAACTGTGAAGGCTTTTTTAGATGTCGTTTGGCAAGTATGTGGATACCTGACCATCACACCCATATGTGATTCTCCCCCAAACTGTTGCTATGAAGTCTGAATCACAAAATTGTATAAGATGTATTTGTATGATGTAGCATTACAAATTCCCTTCACTGGAACTAAGAGACCCAAACATGTTGCATGTAAATTCCCCTGTGCACAAAATGAGCTCCATGAAGACATGGCTTGCCAACCAGTTCAAATGATGGTTCATCCATGGCCAAGAGTCCAACAGAATAAAATAGGCCGTGCTTCTCTTGGTGGGAGGGATGTTGTTACTCTCTCCCCTTTCAATCTGAGTGACACTAGCCAATCGTGGCATTTGAGAGATCATTTGTGTGGAAGAGGGCAGATAGTGCTTTCCTCTGAGTTTGTCAGATTCCCTGTAATGTAGCATGAGCAGCAGTTTGAAAAGATATGGTGGCTGGCTTCATGTGCCTCAGAGGAAACAGCTCTGTTTGGTAGCTGTCATGTGATAGGGGACAGCTGGCTAGTGGGTGGGAATTGGCCATGATGACTAAAGTGAGAAAAATATTTTGATAGACAGAAAACAAAAATGCTAAATTAATGCTCAGTAAAACCAAAAATAATGCTCAGTAAGTCTTCACAATGATACATTGACACAACAGGGTATAAATAGAAAAATTATTTAGAAATAAACAAAGTACAGGTGACTACAAACAGAAAACAAACCAATGACAGGACAGGGGTGGAGACAGGTCTAGAACGGAACAACAAACATGAACATACAACCAAAATGCAAAAGGAAGAAACCGTGTCAAGTACCAAGTAATACACATAACCACATGTAAGACAAGTCAGCAATCACCTCAGGAGGTAACAGCATATATTTAGGTAGAAAGATGGTAAGAGTAATCTCATTCCAATATGTTCTTATACCATCTTATACCTTATATTATAGTACCTTACTTTACCTTATATTACATGACCATAATTCAACTTAATTCATAATGAGACAAATACAATGTGTAAATGTGCTGAAGTGAATGTACCACATAAAGGTGGAAGATAGAAAATGTGTAAAGGAATTCATATTTCCGATAGATGTAATGCGGCAGAGTGTGAGTGTTTGTGCCTCTAGAGCAGATGACTATCGTCTCGCGCCATCTCTCTCTCTCTCTCTCTCTCTCTCTCTCTCTTCCTCTGTGAGCATTCCAGAAGAGAGGGATCGTGTAGCTTGGAGACCCAGGCGGCCCCTGACGGACATGACCCCGTTCTCAGCTCCCACTCTCTTTGTGGGCCACATTGATGCCACACACATCAGCTTTCACTATACCATCTCCACCATCTCCCTCTCTTGTTCCTTCTATGAGCCTGTCACTTTCTTTTAAATGCCCTAAATCTTGTTTTTTGTTTCACAATGACTTTCACATATTTTCTGTATATTTTTCTGCCTTTGTCTGTTAATCAGCCCTATTAATTCCCTTACTGAGATCTTCATCACTCAGACAGTTTGGTGCTAAATGCACTAGTGAGGTGGAGTTTGCTCAAAAACATACATGCCATATTTATTAAACTTTAGAGTTTAGGGCAGAAATTTCTACAAATGACCAAATGACCCTATGAACTCCACTTCAAATAAGCTGTACATGTAGCATCTGTGTGATTGGTCATTTTATCTATGGGCACAATTTCTTTAGACATTAGGGATAGATACTGATATTGGTATCGGGTATCAGTCAGATACCGTGCTCATTTACTTGTAAATAAATGCCTCAATACTAGCATCCGATACCAGGAGATACTATGTGACATAAGCCTGGTGTACATTGTTGAACTAATGAACAGAAAACACAAAATGACAGCAATCCAGACATATTTCGTGATTGATAATGGCACTCAAAGCAAAGCATACTGCAAACTGTGCTCTGCGAAAATATCAAGAAGAGGAACTACAGACTCTTCCTACAAAACAAGTAACCTGATAAAATATATCATAGCATTTAAACAATGTTTTTAATACAGAGCATGAGGATGGCCGACCTGAGCATGCAGAAAAGTATCAGCGAGTATGGTCATTAGAGTGAACACAACATGGTGTGAATTGTGTGCACACAAAGGTGTTTGTGAGCGTGGAGCAGTGAAGTGAGCTTCAGTTCTGCGAGCACTGAGACTTCCTTTCCCCTCGCTTGCCAGGGTCTGCACTTTGCTTGTGAATCAAGGTGCGATTTTTTTTTTTTGACCACACTTGCTGACATTATCTATATTAAAGATAATGCATTTATTAAGCATAAAACTCACAAGGAGTTCTATGTCAGCAGCTCAAGGAAACCAGCATAAACACTCACCTACTCACTCACTTTCAGTAAGCATTTTATTCTGGTCAGGGTCGCGGTGGATCTGAAGCCTGTCCTGGGAACACTGGGTGTGAGGCGGGAATGCACCCTGGATACAACACCAGTCCATCGTAGCCAATATAAATAGAGCTAAATAAACCGTACCATAACGCCCCTGATTGCTTAATACTAATTTGTATTTGTATGTCACATACTTTACATTTTTCATGTTTAGTTGAGATAATTTCTAGCAAGTTTCTGTAGTCTGATCTATTTACTTTCACAAAGAATAGAGTAGGCACTGAAAACAAGAAGAGATGAATAAGTGAATCTATTATATTTCTGGAAATGCTGGCACTTGTGAATTCTCTCGTATCATTGCAACTCTTGGTTTCGCACCTTAAAGCAGAGAAAATCGTAGGTTAGTTTTTTTTTTTTTTTTTTAACTCTCTACTGCAGATATCAGCTTTAAACCAAACACATGACTCACTCTAGTGTAATGCAGCGAGTAATCCATTCTGGGCAGAGAGGCTTTAGAGGCTTTGCTTTGTTTCTTCTGAAGACCTTTTTTGCTCTGTAGGTGTGAATGTAGGCGAGTGTGGTATGTTAGTCTTTTGTTATCATTGCACTAGATTGTTTATGGTTCAGTGAAAGTCTGTCCCAGTCCACAAGTCACATACCAGAAAGTTTCATCTTTGCAAGATGATCATTACACAAGCATATCTTGAATAAGACCCTTGGGTGACAGCTAAGCTTGTGCAGATATTCTCCAGGTGGAGCGTCTTTGTCAGAAGACAGAAAGTTTAAATCACTGGTGAGGTGCCTATGGTTTTGGCAAGTGTTAATTGCAGTAGCTTCTCAGATTCAGATATCAGATCATCACATGCATCAAAAAATGTTCATCTTTATTATTTGACATTCTTATTGTAATCTTTTATTTGTTTTACGCTTCCCTTCTTTTGTCATATGACTGCAGTTTTCGTGAGAGAGGTTCAGTGGGGACTATTGCTATGTCCGTTTGTATGTGATGAACTCTATACAGGGTGTGTCGAAGGGGAATATCCTAGGGTCGTTCCAAACTGAGGTGATTAAAAAGTACTTGAACCCCTCAGAGTTTTCATTGTTAAGGGTGGAACCTTTTAAAGGAGTAGGGCATTGTCATGACCTCAGCCTAAAATAAAGAATGGACAGTGCTGTGGATTACTGATACTGACAAAGTGAAGCAAAGATGCACTGTATGGCCAAAAGTCTGTGGACACCTGACCATCACACCCATATGTGGTTCTTCCCCAAACTGTTGCCATAAAGTTGGAAGCACACAATTGTATAGGATGTCTTTGTATGGTGTAGCAATACAATTTCCCTTCACTGGAACTGAGACCCAAACATGTTACAGCATGTTAATCCCCCTGTGCACAAAGCGAGCTCCACGAAAAGACATGGTTTTACAAGGTTGGAGTGGAAGACCTCAAGTGCCTGCACAGAGCCCTGACCTCAACCCCACTGTTGGATGAACCGGATCGCCGACTGAACCTTAGACTTCCTAACCCTACATCAGTACTTGACCTCACTAATGCTTTTGTAGCTGAATGATTACAAATCCCCGCAGCCATGCTCCAAAATCTAGTGGAAAGCCTTCCCAAAGAGTGGAGGTTATTATAACAGCAAAGGGGGACTTAATTTCTTGTGGGAATGAGATGTTCAACAAGCATATGAGTGTTATGGTCAGGTGCCCACAAATGTTTGGCTATATAGTGTAAGTTCCAGAGAAAGAATGTAAACAAAAATGGCATTAATTTGTAACTGATGTGATAAAGCCGAGAGTGCAGGTTGATCATGTGTTAGCCATTCACCAGGTCAGACATGTTTCTAAATGACCTGTTCAACAGTTGGGAGTCATTAAGTTTTTTTTTTTTTTTGTTTGTTTTTTTTTTTTTAAAAAAAGCTTGTCCCTGAATCCCACTATTTAAAAAGGTGCACATGTTGGGCTGGTTGAGAGACAAATGCCCTTAAATGAACAGAAGCATTTAAAACCCTCTTCTGAGAAATAACACTTTGGTTAATTATTGATATGGTTTAGCTTTTGGTTTTACACCACAGTGGTTTATTGAGAAACTTTCTGGCGAATGTGCCTGCATATGGTGTTAAACAGAGGAAGTACTGTTCTTCCCTGCCAGCGAATGAGAACAGAGTGAATGTCTGAGCTGTTTTACATAAAATGAAACTGATTGTGTAATAAACCAAAATATAATTATGGAAAAGAACTAAAGTGTCATCTGATAAACATTGGCTTCTCTTTTTTCTTGCCAGGGCAAAGTATTTCAGAGGAAGGAAGCTGAACGGGGAATATGAGATCCGTGTGGAACAGGTAGGTTTGACACATTTTTTTCACAGAAATATTTCTCATAAGAAGATCATTCTTTCCCTTTTTTTTAAGATTCAGCTCTGCTGGCCTTGTTGGTTTAGCCATGCAGAACGGATTTATCCCCAAATACACATACCTTGAAAATAACAGTGTGCCAGTGTGATATCACACATGTGGAGGTAATATAATAGAAATGATAACAATAAAATATTAATATAAAAAATTAATATTAAAAATAAAAAAAAAATCCAAAGAAAGATTGGGAACCCACCCAATCCACCTTATCATTTGCATGGAAACAGTTCTTAGGAATCAAAAAGTTGTGGTTCACTAACAATAGCTTCCTGTATTCACCAGACTACCTGTATGTAGTCATATCCCTCTGCTACTGCATTCTTGTTCTACTACGCCTACACCAGCATTGCCAGTGCCCTCAGTATGCAGCATTACCCAGTCTAGACACTTGTTATTTAAGCAGAACGATAACATCTCACCGCTTTTGCAATCCATCTGCAAGCCATTGGCAAGACATGGTTTGTCTCTGAAAGGAGCTGCTGGGATTTTATGGGTGATCGAAACTGGCAGGCAGAAGGAAAGGTTCAAAGGCTGAACATTTGCTTTGTGGTCATTGGTGCGGTCACATCTCTCTGACTGAGGGACACAGCTGGGTAAGGAGTGAACAAAACATGTTTACAAGCTATTTCACCCCAGTCACCCTCAGTAGAAACATGGGGATAATCGGGCGATTTAAATCTTCAGTGAACGACTCCATCTTATGCTAGAGCTCATGCATACTGTGCGTCTCATTGCAAACACCACAGAGCAATTTGTTTAAACCCCTAATTGCGAACACCCAAGTAAACCCGGATGTTTGTTCTTTTACTGTGGTAAAGAGGTACAACAGTTTCTGGATGCCAGGGATAAAATCTTAAATAAAAAAATCTACATTTTTGGTTTAAACTTCTTTTATTGACACGTTTGTTTGTTTTCACTTTGGTTAATGGTTTCCTGCATTACTCACAATGCCATTCAACTACCTGTTGTTAGTGGTGCCAGTAGAAATAAGTCCTTGCTTCATTCTCTACCTAAAGAGAGCGTCACAGCAGCGCTTTAGTCTGTCCAGCTATCATACGTGTCATCTTGTAGATTGCTAACTAGCCGAGCCGAGTCTCTGACATAACTCAGTGTAACTGTGTCATATAGCTGCGTTGCATTCTGGTACTTTGTCAACGTTTGCTGTCTCCATTTACTTCTACATTGGAGTTCTCATTAATATGATATTAAACATCCCTTGAAGATGGTGAATGAGAAAAGAAACTCTTGCTCGTTTATTTTCAGGAGCTAACAGGAGCTAACCTGATCGTTATCACTTTGAGATTTCTGAAAATGTTTCTCCTCTTAAACACCATTGTAGCTGTGCCTAGCAACAGTAGAGTGACAGAAATATGACAGAAATATTACAATAATAAAATGTATTGAATATACAATAGTTAATGTGATTCAGAGTAGGTTTTTCTTTAAAGCTGATATGATGGCGCTCTACTTTGAGCTCTATACTGACACCTAGTGATGTCCTGCAAGTTGTCCTGCATAGTTCTGGAAGACACGAATAGACATGGATTTTCTTTTTCTTTTATTTTAACCCACCAAAGTAATAAAATGCTGTCAAACATTACTGTAACAAATTACAAATGTAGCAGGAAGAGAACTTCAGCTGAAGTCCTTTATCCTTCTTTAGGACTTTTTCCATTTCAAAATCACTTCTCTGTTGATGCTGGTCTTCCCCTGGCTGTTCGTAAAGTTCACTCCTTCACACTCTCTCACTGTGTCTGCCTTTATGTGTACCGATTGTCCTCCATTATTTTCTTTTGATCTATTTGCCAGTAGTAAACAACTCACTAGTAGCATTAAAACACTAATGCTGTGTCTCAGATGCATTTTTAAACAGACACAAGAGCTCACTTAGCTTCATACTTTGATGATGTAACCAAAGTGTAGACTTGGACAAGGACCACAGAGCTTAGTGTACTGTATGGGATGCAGCAGAAAGCAAAAGCCAATGAGTGCATGTATCTTCATGTATCACATGACCTAAACATGACAGCCACAATGACAGACAAACTCTGTGTATGATAATGTTAGTTCAGACAAACGCTCGGATCCTAAATGAGCTTGTGAGTAAATTTAACTCACTAAGGTGAACCTAGATCACCTTCAGATTGTATAATTGGCATTATTTACTGCTTAGTAATTTATTTATTTCAAATGCACTCATGGATGTAATATTAACAATTAAATGAAGCAAGCCAACTCAAATCCAAAATTAAGACAAATGAGACTATTCATTCAGTTAAGACAGAAATGGGAAAGAAAGATGGGTTGGTCTGTCACACACAAGCTGACACACTGCAATGACTCCGCTGACATGAGTCTTATACTCTCCAGCGTGCTATGCGCCATCATTTGGCTTCGTCTCGGATACATTAGCTTTCCTTATGACACATAACCTCCTGCTTTTCTAAGATGGCTTCAGGGGGGTTAAATTAGTGTGGGATAGGCCGAAGAGCAAGTCGATGTGAGAGACTTCTGGCCACCAGTTTCCTTGTGTGATGCACTTGGGTACCCTCATCAGAAAATCCTAAAGGATTCCAATAAAAAACTTGTACAGGATTCTAATTAGAATTTCTATTATATTTTGGAACCATTCCTCTAAGATTCCTATAGGAATTGTCTTATAGGACAAGACATAAATATCCTGATCTTTTTCTCGCTCTGTTTTAATGTCAAACTATTTTCTTTCCACATTAATTAATTCCTACCTAATTCATGTTTTCTCTAATTTGTCTCCAGAATTTGGCCTTTTCAGGTGCTGCTATGCTGCTAAATATATATATTTTTTAATTAGTACTCCCGCTTCTGAAGAAAAACCTTACACACCTCACACACAAACACTTTTAATAATTATGATGCACATACATGCATACATGCATGCATACATACATACATACATACATATATATATATATATGTAGGTATACCTAACATTCAATCATAGTGCATAACACAGTCAGTCAGTCACAGTTCCAGGAGCTGGTGGGTTAGTCAGGGATGCAATAAATGTATCCCAAACCGCTGTAGTGCTAGCATGTGCCTTATTAAAGATCTCTCTCTAATGGCTATATATGTGGAGTGATCAAGCCACTCCTGCACTGATGGAGCACCTGGGGTAAGCCACAGATGTATTATTGTTTTCTGAGCTTTACCTGTTATGGAGTTTTGTTGGTGTCACTAAATGCAAATCAGCTGTAGTGTAAACACACTTTGCACTGATTGGCATTTATCAAAATACACACACATGTACGAAGAAAATCAGCATTACCGAATCTTATAAATCTGATGGGAATATATCATTCAGTGTGGCCTACCAGAACATTTACACACAACGTTGATAAATGAGCCCCATTGTTTCTTTGTTTTTGATGGACCTTTAATGGCCCTACTTCAGATTTCCTTATCATGGTATGCCATACTGGAGTGCCATCTATCCCCTACCTCTAAACAAACGTTCCAGCACACCCACATGTACCTACCATGAAATAAAACCATGATAAAAACATTTTTTTTCTTCTGTACTCTCCCCTGCCCATTAGCGTGTGGCTACGTGCTTGCTTTTGTATTATCACCGCTCTGTCCTACTGCCTTATAAGGAGGCATCCAGCTGCTCGGAGAGTGCTTCAAGCTCGAGACCACCCAGAGCACCAAGAGGATTTTCTGTCTGTGAGATGGAGTGAGAATCAGATTTTTTTTTTTTTTGGTGCTCTCTTATTGGACCCACAATTTTGCACTTAATAAATAGTAGGACAAATAAATCCATTCTTTCTGATGCATGGTAGAGAAACAGCTTCATAACATTTAAAGCTAAACATTCATGATTTAACATTAGAGCTCCTGTACCAATGAATAAGGACTTTTTGGAATGTGTTCTGTATATGTAAGCAACATTCTTTCAAACAGGAGTATCAGAGCAGGGAAATACTAAAACGATGCCTTCCGGCTCGTGGAATCAAACTTTAGTTAAATTGTTTGTTAGTTGTTAAATATTTAAACAGGGATTTTAATCATGAAGTTGTTTATTCCGTACTGTTGATAACTTTGTCACTACATGTTTTGCTAGTCAGAGAAACTGCAGAATGTCGTTGATGTCAAACTTTCATGTTGTCATTGCAGTCCTGGAATTTTTTTTTTTTTTCAAATGTCTGGGTTCAGGTTGCCAATACTTCCAGCCAAGCACAATAATCAAATCCAGTCTGGCATGTAGATGGCTCGGTACTGCATGCCTGACTTGGCCTGTATGATTTAACTAATTCCCAAGTTTCTCTTTAGCACATTCTAACCTGACCTGAAGTGTTTCATGTCCGTAATGCTATACTGGCTTCATGCCGTGGTTCCTCTGAATACCAAACAAGGTAAACAGAAAAGATTTAACTCATTCGTTCAAGTAAAAAAAAAAAAAAAACACTAATCATACAATTCTGCCATTTTGTGTAATTTATACTTTGATTAAGCACAAATTATTCAATCAGTCTACTTTTACTTTCTCCTCTAGGGGGAAAAAGAAGAACGATAGAGTAAATAATCCACCTCATTCACTTACATTACATTTATGAATCTATTTCACATGCACCTTCACCGTGTCAGTGAATTGGGATGCACAATAGCAGCCCATATGCACATGAAATCTAGGGGGCGTTTCACTCTGTGTAATCCCAGGCTACATGAATCAGTCTGGGCTAGAGAGGATCAGACCTAGGTTCACTTTTTCATTCTGGGTTTTCTTATGACTGTGTTGCTGTTGTGCTTGGTTCCAAAAACATATCCAAAATAATCAGCTTTTAGACATTTGTTAATAGCAAATAAGATGTGGATTACAAATAAGAAACCTAATATTGATATACAGTGGCATGCAAAAATATTCAACACCCCTGGAATTGATCAGATTTGTCTGAATAACAAGTGATAAATACACACATACAGTGAATTTTCAAAGTTGAAATTAATCATTGGTCAGCAAATATTTCAAAGAAAATCAAAACCTGAAAAATGCTGCTTGCATAAGTATTGAATGCCCCAGGCTCCGGAAGCTCCAGATGAACAATATTGTCTTAACGAAGACACAATTACACGTACCTTAATTAACACCAGTGAAATATGGAACAATCTGTATGTGTCATTTTTAATCCAGACGAATCTGATGATTTTTAAGAGGGTTGAATACTTTGAAAGACGCTGTATTTTTATCTCCTTTCACTCCTGAATTCACTCTACATGCTCTTTATATTGCTGCTAGGAAAGACACTTTGTGTTTTCACTGCTTACAATAAATAATGCCCCATCCTTAGAATCCTTATCTGTCTCCCTATTTGACAATTATGAGATGTGTGGCTCTCACTCATACTGCTGACACGTTATATATATCATATTCGAGTATTAAAACATGAAATGTTAAGGCTGTTAGCAGGTCCACTGAAGTGATTATTGCATTTTCACCTGAGAAATTTCTAAGATCTGACTGATCTCATCTTTCCTCTTTGACAGTGTAAGATGTCAGTGGAAACATCTGTTAGACAGTTAGACAGTGTTTTGACCTTCCTGAGGTCTAGTTCTTCTCTGTGCCAGTTGGCCGGAGCCCTGAGCTGAGCCCTGTATCCATGCTGACACTCTGCATGATTTGGCAAAAACCAGGTGTTGCTCATACATACAGTATAAACACTTTAAAATGTATAAATCTATAAAATGGAGTTTCTAACCTATAGTAGTGTCTGGCTGTTTTAGAAGGCACAATCCCAACTTGTCTATTGTTCATACAAAGATTTCCTTTGACTCCAGGGGCAGTATTCACAAAGAATCTTCAAGTTAAAATGAGTTCCTAACTATAAATAATATGTCCAGGCCAGTAATAAATTACTGTCAGTGAATCTTTTTGATGGCTTCAAAAATAAAAGAACATGCACATGATTATAAGCTGTTTGTACACATTTATTTTTAGAATTGTATTATCACAACTCACCAGTATGTCCCCTTAGTCTCTTAGGCTGTCAAGGGTTCTCTAGCTAAATCACTTCTCAACAGGGTTACAATACAAACTTCACAACGCGGACAAATCAGCTGACTAATTATTCCCTAGCTTCCCACCAAATTAGAGAAGAAATAAATGCCTTTTTATTAACAAGAAAAAGTCCTTTTCTTGTTAATTCTTTGACAAATTAAATTGAAAAATGATTTTTCTTCATATATTACATTATCAGACTCATTCATTCACTCTCTTTGCTTTGTTTACACTCTCATACTCTCTTACTCTCTCTATTGTTCATGACTGGCTGCCTCCTCCTGCCAGTCACTATGTAGTGTGTCCTCGTTCATGCCTAAAGCTGGGGCATGATGATGTTTAGACATACTGTCTGTGAGCTGGGATCTAACATATGCATACAAATTTCCTGCCAATTCTGATCTGACACCATTAACACTGTGGTGACTTGAAATACTATTACAGGATTGTCAAGGTGACTCACAGGAGCTCAGGAACAGGTTTTTTTTTTTCTCCCCTCATTCAATAATCATGTTATATTTTTCATTTTAAAAACTCCGTGCAGTATAGCTTTAAAACAAAAGCCGTGCATCATGAAGAAGTGCTGCTTGATTATTTCATGTACCAGCTATGAGTTATGAGTTAACCCAAAAGGCATTAGGCATTACACAATGAGGTATTTTGGTGTGCTTTTTGATTCAGTGCCATGACCTGATGACCGTTTATTACTGCTCACGTGACTGTGGAACTTCTGTCATTCAAGTTCAGAGTTCAGCCACTAGATGACATCAATATAGATAGCAATGCTGGTCAAAGTGGAGGGAAAACAGTGCAAGGGCATTGTCTACATGGACTCCTTCCTGTTTTCCTTTCCCAGTAGAGGAACGAGTCCAAGAGAAGCCTGAATGTGTTTCCCTGACAGTAACTATGGCAGCCTGAATTCAGTCCTACACTGTTTGCCCCATGCTGATGCACTGCTCATCCCTCGACCAAAAGGGCTAACTGATGTGACTCGCTCTGTGCTGGTCAGCCAACACACTTGACTGATGATTCCCTTTTTTAGCATGCCACACGATCACTGCTGGTTTAGAGGCTCCATGAATTTTTGTCCAAGACGGGCCTGCTTTTGGATTTAATATGGTCACAGAAAATGATAATGTACACTTCCTCCGAGGGATTTTATGTGTGTCCCACCCATACATGATGTATGGTTGAGTTATGTGCATAACGGACTGCATATCTGCTTTCTATATTGTGTATCTGACTGAGAGGCACTGAAACAGAACAGGGCCAAGTACATATTTCTGAGCTACACCAAACAACATGTAAATTAGATCAGTACAATTACCCAAGCTTATTTAAGTTTTTTAAATGTAAATGTCATCACAATCATTTTATTCACCATATACATTTACATGTATTAGTAATTTTTCTTGGTGTTTGGTCACCACATTCAACACAATTTACAATACACACATCTCAGACAACACAGCACAACACAATTACCATCTTAATATCCAAATATTATGCCTTGTACCAGAAATTGGTAGACTCAGTTGTAATTTATTTAATTAGTAAATATTTTTTAAAAAATGGTATTTATTATTATTATTATTATTATTATTATTATTGACCGTCAACAAATTATGTTGACTGAATAATCTTGCAGTCGGCTAATTAGGTGATCACATAAATAGCACTGCTAGTTTTTTGTTACTTGCTCATATGAATTTATTTATTTATTTATTTGTAGGCTGCATGCATTTTTCTTCTGCTGTGAAATGGTGGTTTCATTTACTTGCAGCATTCCCACTTTATTTTCCCCAATAGTTGTACTTGGCACTTCTATAGTTCAGTACTGTTTAGAGTAATGCTGGGTATATGGCATCTGCATGATTCTCACAGTCAGACATGGAATGATGGATGAAAACTTAGCAATAATTGGAATTAGTATTCCTGCAAATAACTCCCAGTATAGCCACATTTACATGCACAGTTATGTTCCGATTATAAAAGGATTGCTCAAGCAAAACTTTCTTTCTTTCTTTCTTTCTTTCAGTAATAGATCAGTATATTTTATACATTAATTTGTACCAATCTATGTAATATAAGATAATGTGAAGCCATGCACCAAATAATTTATTGCTAGTCATTTATAATCCTAGTTTTCTTTCCTATAGTCCATCTCGACTGTCGACTAGGCAAGCATGTATCCTGCTGTGTGTTATTTAATGCATTTGATTAAGTCATTGGAGTTGCTTGGCTACAGCTTGTCACAAGGCTTTTTCCTGGCTGGAAGGCAATAGAGGAGACTAACTCAATTTGTCCTGCTTCCTCACAGTAAGACACTCTGCAATGAGTTCTGGGAGAGTGATGTTTGGGATTTTGCACACCACTATTTTTTGCCTCATCTAAAAGGCTACCTTAGCAAATTTACATCTTCTACATGGAATGTAAAGATGTTTCAATATGATGCATAACTGGATGTGGACATTTGTTTTTGTAAAAGGTTATATATACATAAATATAAATATATACTGTATATACATAAAAGCTTATATAAAGATAGTGCATTACATTGACCTGTTTTTACTGGGCATAGTACATTTACAGGTGTAGACAACCCCCAGCCCGAGCCCTTAGTATGCAAATTTTAATGCGTATCCAATCAAGTGTTGACTAAAATTAATTTTTCATTCACTTTTTTCCAGGCTGAGTTTTCAGAGATCAATGTGACATCCACCGTCAGCACTGGCTGTGTGGTTGATATGCAGGTTACACGAGGTGGCACCAAAGTTGTCAGGTAAGAACTCAGTTTGAACCATGCAAACAGTTTGCACAGTTAGCTGTTGTATTTCATACTGTGGGACAGTTATTACTGGGAGGTTACATCATCAAGATGCCATCTATACTTTGGAGTTTAACTTGTAATTGGTTAACTTAATAACCTAATCTGGTGCTTATTGTGGAGGGCCAGTATTCTCTCACTGCGTGCTCTACACCATGACTGAATGCTTACCTTTTTTGGCAGATATATTCAAAATGTGGGGCACAGATGAGGGGAGAGATGGAAAATACCAAAGAATAAATATTTAAATGACTGTATCAGACCTGTTCCAAGCGCCACATGTTAACACAAAAATACCTCAAAAGAGCAGTCTTTTTTTCCCCCTTATGAAATAGCAGATGAGCCAATCAGCATATGAATCAGGAATGATTGACAGTTGCATTACATTAACTGACACCCCTTGGAAGCCCCGCCCCCATCCCATCTCACATTAGTAATGTTTTGTCCGGTGGCTTCGTCTCGACTCAGTTTTCCTGCTTGAAAAATACACTGATGCAGCGTCCTTGCTTTCTCTCACAGTAAATAGAGATTGTTTTGAGGTCATTAATGTGAAATAAAATCTATCAATGTGCTCGGCTTATCTATCATTAAATTAACATCAGTTCTCAAAATTCTAGGAAGTGGGCCTCATGGGGGAAAAAATGTGTATGTGTCTGGTTTATGATGTCATGATGTATCTTTCTGGCACATGTGAGCCATAATCAGTAAAAGCAGAACAACAAAGTTCTCTGATACACAACGAAGGTGTTAGGAGCTTAAAATCGGCTTATAGTGATTTTTAATAAAGGCATTAATGGAGACTTTGTGGCTCTGGTAATCAGTAGATTTCTTTTTTTTTTTTTAAATTGTTGACATTTACATAAAATATTTTCATATGCATAAATCACAAGATCTTCACTGTCAGGCAGCAGAGATGGTTGCAGTTGCGGGAAATGCTTTTTTAAAAAAAAAAGATAGTCAAACAGATCCAAAACGTGAGACAAAACTACAAAGTCAAAAACAGGCAAAAGATCTAAAGGCAATACTGCTAGAAACCCATTTAAAAGTAGAGAACGGGAACTTTACACTGTTCACAGTGTGAGCGGCCATGTTGATTTGATGTCACTCCGTAAATCGGGAAGGAACTGGTAATTGAGAAGACTACAGCAAGTTGAGAACTTGAAATTGCTATTTGAGGAGGTGTTTTTGGTGGTTTTTACAGGTTGTAGGCGGGGAATTACAAGTTGCAACTTCGTCTCAAACACAGCATTAGTGCTGAGATGATCTTGTGAGTAAGCAAACAGTAAAAGTCTACTTGATCAGTTGCAATGGTAGTCAAATGGCCTGTTAAATTAGGCGTTTCTTTGCCATGTTTAGTGACAAAAGCTAGAGGTCTGACATTTAACCTAAAGTAGCGAAACAAAGCTCTGTCTTTTATTTTCTTAAAGTAATGAATGAGATATGACACTTACAAAAAAACAATGCTTCTTCTTTCGCTCTCCTGTTGGTCTGACTCATATCAATTTTAACCTATGGGTTTATTGATATTATTTTTACATTAGTTACATTACATTACATTTTATATGTTGCAGTGGAGGTCATGGCTAAGATGTTATCAGTGAAACAATCAGTTTTCTATAAAAGTAGTGATATGCTGGTCTATCCAATAATTCTGTGTTTTTTATGAGAGTTGAAAGAGTTTGTTTTCCAGGTTTAAGCTTATGCTATGAAAGAGGAGAATGAAATAAGAGCATATTCAGTCTCTGGCATGCCTTCAGCTCTGTTTTCCACACCAGTCAGTCAGCTCATAGCTCAGCTTGCAGGGTCATGTGCCAGTGTGCTGGGAATGCCACCGCTAAACCACGGAGTTAACCCTGTTTTATACCAGTTTCATTTCTGCCCTGTGTCTTTCCACTGCTCACAGAATCAACCAAGTCACAGGCTCTGGCACTGTTTTTATCATTACAAGAGTTAAGCTTAATCAGCTAGAGTGAAAAGGAAGCTCAGCTGAGTGCATCTTCTGTCCAGTCGTGCCTTGTGACAATTTAAAGTCAGTAAATCTTTGTAATGATCACCTTAATGACAAACACAGAGCATTGTCTGCTAACTTTTTATCCATTATCGTGACTGTAGATGCCACTGGAAGACTCGGCTTCATTGTTCACACTAAAAGCTAAATGAATGTTGCTTTGAGGTCTGTGTTAGGTCTGAATTTCTAGGCATTTCATATTAACATTCTTGTTGGTTTTGCATGGCAGCAGCCCCTGTCTTCTCCCCACTTCATACATCCTGATTGCCGTACCAGATCTCCTTATTTTTGCAGACTTGTAACACTTCTATTTTGTAATAGTCTTTTGCACCACACTTTGTTATATTACAGACAACAAAACTGTTAACCTTTATGTTGTCACTGGTTTCGTTAGCAAGTGACTCAATTTCTTACATTTATGCTCACTTTCCACTTTATTAGGAAGACCTGTACACCTGCACGTTCACACAGTTATCTAATCAGCTAATCATATGGCAGCAGAGCAATGCATAAAATCATACAGATACAGGTCAAGAGCTTCAGTTAATGTTCACATCAAACATCAGAATGGGGAAAAAATGTCATCTCTGCGACTTTAGTCGTGTCTCTGTGACTTTAAACATTCTCTAGAGTTTACACAGAATGGTACGCAAAACAAAAAAACATCCTGTGAGCGGAGGGTCTGTAGGCTGAAACACCTTGTTGATGAGAGAGATCAGAGGAGAATGACCTGACTGAGCTGAGCTGACAGGAAGTCTATAATAACTCAAATAATCACTCTTTACAACCGTGATGAGCAGAAAATCATCTCGGCATGCACAACACATCAAACCATGAGGTGGATGGCCTATAACAGCAGAAGACCACATCAGGTTCCATGCCTCTGAACAAGAATCTGAGGCTACCATGGGCACAGACTCACCGCAACTGGACAGTTGAAGACTGGAAAAAGACCAGGTGAAGTTTGGGTGAGCCTGTGCCCATTGTAGCTGTTCTTGGCTGATAGGAGTGGAACCCAATGTGGTCTTCTGCTGTTGTAGTACATCCACCTCAAAGTTCGATGTTTTGTTCATCATGGTCGTAAAGCGTAATTATTTGAGTTACTATATCCTTCCTGGCAGCTCGAACCAATCTGGCCATTTTCCTCAGACCTCTCCTATCGACAAGGCATTTCCACCCACAGAACTGTCGCTCACTCAGTGTATTTTGTTTTTCATATCATTCTGTGTAAAATGTAGAGAATGTTGTGTGTGACATTCCCAGGAGAGCAGCAGTTTCTGAAATAGCCAAACCAGCCCATCTGGCACCAACAACCATGCCATGATCAAAGTCACAGAGATCACACTTTTTCTTCAAATACAAATAATACAAATAAAGTTGGACATAATGTTTTCTGTCTGTGGAAAGTTCAGAAATAAAAAGCTCTATGACTCTAATATAGACAAAGGGTTACAAAAACATTTGAGAACCCCTGTCTTAGACTAAATACAGCATTTTCAAGTTTGGCCGAATTTCAAGTAGCTTCCTATTCACTGTGGATACTAACTAATAGGGCAGGAACTAATGGTGCTCTAGAATGTATATAGTGCAATATATTCCTGACTTCAAATGAATTCAACCACAGAAACCACAGCGTCTCCTTTTAGTTTTGCTGGCTTTTTATCAACATAATTAACTCTAGCTAGCTGAATTCACTCAAGGATGTATACTTGTGATGCTTTATGACCCCATGTGTACCACATACCAAAGGCAGCTCGGTGCCTGAATATCCTGGAATGTCTGTGTTTTGCATTTGATTTCTTCTCCACCTGCAGCTTTTTTTTTCATTTTCTGCCACATGTGTCAAGGGTTGAGGTAAAAATGGCTACATTGGAAGTTTGGCATTAAAACGTGTGAAGAATTTAAAGAAGACCGTGTAATACTGTTTCAGTACAGAGGTCTCCAGATGTGTAGGTGTGTGTGGGCATGTTTTTATATCTTAGGGGGATAGGCGGCCATGATAGGATAGGGGGCCATGATATAAATGTCCCCACAAGGATAGGAATATCTACGATTTTTGCCCTTGAGGGGACATTTGGCTGGTCCCCATGAGGAAAGCTGCATTTTAACAAAAGCTGTAGTTTTTATTTAAAGAGCCAAAAGGTCTCATTTTGGTTACTAAAGTTAAGGTTAAGGTTAGATTTAGGTGCAGCATAGCATTAATGAGCTGCATTAAATGTTCTGTCAATGGCAGGTCATGACAAGGATAGTAAAACAGGCAAGTCTGTGTGTGTGTGTGTTTGTGTGTGTGTGTGTGTGTGTGTGTGTTGGGGATAATACAGATCCCAGCAATTTGCACTTGGTAATAAAGCTCTGCATACTTCTGGGACTCTTCCACCCAGTTGGTGAGCTGGATATGTAGCACTGAGTTCATCCCTACTGAAGCCTTCCCAAAATAGGCTGTGTGTTTACCACTGGTTCTGCCCATTACAACATCCAACCCTCACATGTTCTCCCCTTTAACTTTATTTTTACTCCACTGTTCGAGATAATCTTTTTTGTTCAGTATTTTCCTGTGCCAGCTTTGTGGATTGAGAGTACAAATGTTGAGAGAAAAACTGTTGAATGCAAGTAGAACATACAGCCACAATGCTCTCCTCTTAGTTTGTCCCTGTACGTCATATCCTGGACTGCAATTTGTACAGAAGCAGTGACACTTTGGGATTTCTCTTTCAGTGTACAAAAGGGTAAATATTCTATGCAGAAAATTGTTTAAATATTTAGGAAACAAAGCCTTATTGTTAAACAGTGTTCTCCCAGGAATAAGGGAGGAATAAGGAATAAGGTCTACAATGGGAAAAATGGACAACGTTTTAAACGTGGTCACTACATCAGTAATGATTTGAGCCTTACTGACCATGTTATTTGGTTATGTTTATACTAAGATTTTTGTGACTTTGCTTACAGCTTATTATTCAGTTATTAATCTGATCAGGGTAACTAATAGGAGAGGTGTATAAATATAAGAGTGAAGAACGTAAGTCTGGATTCACTGCCTCATCTCCTGGGTTGGGTAAATTACCTAATGTTGATGCTCAACACAGCAGTCTAAAGTGTTCTCTACTGTGGACACAAGAGACATTCAGTTCATGTGTGTTTTGGTGAAAGCAATCATGTTAGCCCACTGCATTCTCTGTGCACTATAGGTTTGGGTTTATCTTAATCAAACCCTGTATGCAATGCATCCAGTTAGTGTCATCCAACAACACTTTGTAATGAGGCAGATTAGTCTGTGATGATTAGATAGATAAGTCACAAAGGTTGAATCTAAAACGCACATCAGCTTTCTATCATTTGCAGTTACTCCTTTCTCAGCTATGACTGAATAGTGGAGTCCCTGTAAACAGTCAGCCAAAATGATGTGCGTGAGTGCCGGGACAGATCTCCTCTGTACTGATCAGTTCGGACCATGCAGTCACTCTGGTGCCACCTTCATCCCAGATCATATGCCTATCCTGGAAACAATTGGGACCAGGCGGGAATACACCCTGGGATGAGAATGCCCTTTCCATTGCAGGGCATCACAAACACACCCATTTGCACCTTCACACCAAGGGGTAATTTAGAGGGGCCAGTTCACCTACCGGTATTTTCTTGAGAGGCAGCAGGAAACTGGAGAACCCACAGAAAACCCATGCAAACACAGGAAGAGCATGCAAAACTCCACATGTGAACTATGGAACTATGAGATGGCCGTCAGATTTGCAGCACGTTTAAAAACATCAAAAGTTGAATGAAGTGCAAATTCAAACAAATGCTTTAAAATTCAGAAAACTGTAAAAGTATTTTACAGCACAAACTCCACAAGAAGAAGATAACATTGAATAAAACGTCCACCATTACAGCATGTGTGAATTAACATAGTGGGACTGGGTGCTTATTTAATACATTGTTAGCACTGGTGTTTAGTCTCGATTATATAATCTTAGAGGTTTTAGGATTGGGAGGGCATGCAGGAGCACAGAGAAGCAATTCATTTCTTTATGTGCTCTGTTTATCGAGATGAACTTTTGGCCACATTTGGAACCAGTAGAAAACAATGGCAGGATGTAGTCTCTTTCTAAGCAAAAAATGACAGCCCATGAGGGTAAAAATGACCAGCGTCGCTACGTGATGGAGGTGTTCTTTTTTCAGATTGTCCGTCTGTGCGTCCATCCGAGTAGCATATCATCTCAGGAAAGTGTGGTTGAATGTTTGAAGGATTTATCTGGAATTATCATTATAGCTACCAAATAGCACATGAACTGATTAGATTTTGGACTTGATCCAAACAGGGTCAAGGTCACAGCAAAGTCAAACATCTGAAATAGTTTTTCTTCAATAGCTTCAATACCTTCCTGTTTGTTCTACAGAGATGTTACTTACACCTTCATGCTCATGAACCCAAGGCCTGTTTTCTGGCAAAAAAAAAATGTAAGATTTTTGCCGTCTGTTTGTTTTTCTTCAATACGTTCCTTCCTGTTTGAAGTATATCTTAAGGGTATTTCAGGTATACAAATTTGTGACAAGAAATACTAGACTTGTTGCTGGCTAAGGCAACTTGGATCAACAAGTTGTACTTCTATGCACTTCTCATGCTTTCTTCTGACACCACCACCCCAGACTTTCGCCCAGACTTGCATACTTCAGCCAGGCTGTGGGGTAAAAAAAAAATAAAATAAAGGCACAAGGGGGTCTCATGTAATAATGGCGCTTAATGGCACTGTGTCCTTGTTGATTTTACAGGTCCTTCAAGCCAGATTTCATCCTGATTCGCCAGCATGCCTATAGCATGACCCCGGGAGAAGACTTCAGAAGCCTTGTGATTGGTCTGCAGTATGGCAGTGTGCCAAGCATCAACTCCCTGCACTCCATCTACAACTTCTGTAGCAAACCCTGGGTTGTAAGTGACTCCTTAGTGCTCTAATCATTATTAAACAGTTGAATGCTAAAATCTTAAAATGGTAGTTTTAAGAAGCCTGTTCAATTCAGTGCTATCTGTCCTGTACTTTGAACATATAGAGAACTATCAGTGAATTAGGCAAAAGGTACCAAACTCAAAACCGCAGGGTACTAAATGTTATGGCAGCTGGGCTAACAGTCTAACAAACACTGATAACAACACAAAATAGCAGCAAGCAAATATTGATCTATAGACAACGATATACAGTATATAGCTATAGAGATTGACCTATGGTGATCATTTTTTGTTTTGGTCTAGCAAAAGTGACCAACAAAACAGACTTTATACAGAATTTTATGTGAATAATAATATTAACCACACTTACTTAAAGTGAGCAGATGAGTGCTCTGTACACTTATTTAAACCATGGACACAGTTTCTTTATAGCAGAGCACATCGGATTAACCAAAACACTGAAAAAAACGTAATAAAAATGAGAGTAGAAGCCATATTGTTAAATTAAGGCAAATTTGCAGTGATTAATGTGATCATTACAGCTAGGACCATTCATGCAGCAATATATTGGCAATATACTAGACTCATTAGGTTTATTTCAATATGTGCCATTTTCTTATTCATATATCATTCTATTAGTGTTTAATTTTTTATCTTTTTTCATTGTTTCTTAGTTTTCTGTTACATCATATTACTTACATGAACAGCAAAGAAACACAGACAGTCTTCTCTCTCTGATTTTTCATATATATATAAAGGCATGTGCTTGTGTTAAATGGTGATCTTCTAGATGCTATTGAAAAACCCCTTCTCTGACGCTTGTACTCAGAGCAGTGAAATACACGTAGGTAATTTTAATAATCTGAATTGGGAGCAGGTGCTTAAACCAGCTCTGAATGTGCGTAACTTTCCCTGCGTAAATATCGATGTAACTTTTGAACTTAAGTCGCTGACCCTGAATACGTTTCTTTATACAGTATGTTAATGTTGGTGTGGAAGATGCTAGCAATTCTAGAGCTGATTTGTGAGGTTTCACTTACAAATGCACCATAATTTGTTTTCTTGTATTAATTCTTGTGTTATTAAATCAGAATTTCAGACTGGTTTTTGGTGACTATTTTTCCTTATGTGCTTTTGCGTGCAGTTTGCTCATATGATCACACTCTACCATGACTTGGGTCCAGAGAAATTCCCACTGAACGAGCAAACTTTCTTCCCCAACCACACACAGATGGTGAGTCTCCACGTCTATTAATTATGCTTCTTTGCTGAATCCCAACCCAATTAAGGTTCATGACAGACCATAGACAGATATTCCCAATTTTTATTATCAAAATCCAGAGGAGTAATTCGATGGCTCTAACAGTGTAGAGAGAGATGATGGTTTTATTGTGTATGTGAGGTCTTGGCATTGATTCATATGCAAGTAAGAACATACAAGAACGAACTTGATTTGTTTATTTAGACGTAGAATCTGATATAATATACATACACTCTGCCCAAATTTAGGCAGGCATTCCTTTTATTTAAAGTATAAACATACATTTTGTTAAATAGGACATGTTCACAAATGCAATTTTCATTAAATCTTTATTATAAAAATATAAAAGAGAAATTAAAAATCATAACATTTCTGTAAGCTCCTACAAGAAAGACATTTCCCCTTACAAATCAGTGTACACACACAAACACACATACCCAAACATACACACATTACATAAAAAAAAAAACATCTCGAACATTCTATTAATTATATTCAAGACATGATTGACTGCAAGGTGTGTAAAATAGACAGTATTTTACACGAGCATAAAGTGATGGAGACTAAGATGCCTCAGGTTTTTTTCAACATGGCTAATTACTGAAATGACTATGGTGTATTCTGTCTCAACAAACAGCGTCATAAGCATGTCTGCCAACAATTAGTTAAAGTAATCTTGAAAACCATTAATCTGTTTCAGTTGGTTTGCGCTGGAGGATATACTCTTGTACAGTTCTTAATGCAAATGTAAACATTAATGGAAATGCCAATTAATGACTGAACTGTTTCTACCAGAGACATCTTAGTCTCATACAGAGGAATGAACTGAAGATATTGTCAATACTGTGAATATGAAAAAGACAAAACAAGAGTTTAGTAACAAAAATCAACAATATTTGCATCTGTCCATTTCAAACAGGTCAATATCTTTACAGAAATATTTAATCCATAACTAATACCAAACTAAAACCTCTGTTTGTACGGTGACACTTTAATAAAAAGTTTGTTAGTACCAGCCAGCTCATTTTTCAGGAGAGAAGTACCATCAAATTAACACTAATAACATCACCATCATTGTACAAATGTAGTGCTTTTTCTTCAGAAAATGCCAAGTAACTCCTGGCACAGACTTGACTTTTGGTTCTGGGATTTGCACAGGATTTTGCAGCCTTTTCTTGTAACACACTATGGGGCGGTTTCTCAGTCCAGATTAAGCTCAGTCATGAATACAAATCAGTGCAGGCAGAGAGCTGATTCTGTGTAGTTAACGTTAATCTGGAGCGCTAACTTGGTAAGTGTAACATCACTTTAAACATATTAACATTTGCAAATGCAACAGAGGTTTTAGTCAGGTCATCATTTCTTAGCTTATACCATACAGAGCAAGAGAAACAAATAAAAAATAACATAAATGCTTTGTTCAAGAAAATAACTGTTCCCCACAAAGTGTGCTATGCATTTTTTTTGTTGTTGATTTGTAAAAATATACATTATAACTCTGTTATTATTCATGACTATTCAAACAAATAAACTTTTGAATGCAGGAGATTATATTAGGAAAGTTGAACAACTACAGCACAGTAAAGTAGGAGGCAGGCAAAAGGATCACTTATAAATAGATATTATACAGCATACATGGTGGATCTATACAGTTATTCATATCATTCTAAATAATAAAAAATAACACTTAACTGCTTCTGACTGAGGACCAGTATTGCTTTCATAAATTATTACGTCAGACACTGTCCTCTGACTGGATTGAACTATTAGCATGATACTGTATATCATGGCATGTCATCTCTACATTTGCTGTATTAAGTGATGCTGTGTTTGGCACCCAACCTTTTCACAGTAACACTTATTGCTTTATGCTGGAGTGATGGAAGTGTCCAAATGTTTTAATCGATAAAGAGGCAGCAGTTTAGAAAGCTTGTTTAGTGCATTCTCAAAAGAAACTAAAGGGCGAGGCAAGAAATTGCCTGGGGATTTTTTTTTTTAAACATTCTACAATTCAATTAGTTGTTTTCATCTGAATATCAAAAGTGTCATGAACTTTGTGCTGAAATTAATCATGAAAGACATCTAGAAAGGGAATATGGTATCATAGCAATAGGAGTGTATTGCTCTGAACAAAAAAAATCCACTATCGTGTGTATCATAGTAAGCAAACGCATGCTGATAAGATTTTATGGAGAGATTCCTGTCTATACCCAATACATCACACGTCATACTTTTGGCTGTACTCATGACACAAGTTCTAATTAGTAGTTCTGATAATAACTGAGGCCTGTTGTTTAGCCTGATTTGTTTCTTGTCTCTCCCTCTGACGGGTCCTTTGAGGGCATTGCCTACTCAGCGTGCGCCTCAGTGGACAGCAGAACGCAGGTCGACTGGGCCACGGCATAAATATAGTATGCATTGAAACACAGGTACTGTTTACCTCTAAAGTGCTACCACAGGCTTCAATAAAATTGTCATTCGGCACGATCTGAATTATTTCCTTATTTCCTTTATATTCTGGAAACAAGGAAGGGAAAATTTTGGGGGAGGGGGAAAGAATAATTGGTTTGATGGGTAGTAGGAAAAAAAAAAGGATTAAAAAAAAAAAGACTGTTGGGATATTTCAGGGATCCGTGGTGTTCATGTTGGTTTTGTCGCGAGAGGTCATGCCCCGGTACCAGCTGCAGTAGCCCTCTTTCTGCTGGATGCAGGCATAGTGCCGTGACTGGTAGCCAGGATAACCGAAGTGTGACAACATGTCCGTCCACAGGCACTCATTCTTTGAGGTCACGAAGCAGGGCAAATAGTGGCAAGGCTTAATCTATAGACAGAAAGGAGTACGAGTATAAATTTAGATCAGATGTGGAAAAGAAACCTGGGAAAGAATATACTGGCAAACTAATTTTTTTGTTTTTTAAGATAATCAAATCTATGGCATCATTTTACAAACGAGACCTGAGGTCCTGAAGTATTTACCACAAGTGTGTGAGCATGAACGTGTTGTACTGTTTCTTTAGCATTGCAATGAGTCTATATTAAGGGATACATTAAATCACTACAGATTTAACAGTTTATAAAGCTAATATAAGGTAATTAATCCCTGTAATATGACCAAGAAACATTGCTGAAGAGGTATTTTCACCCTCTCACAAATTAGCACTTGTTATTTAGGATGTTAGTAAATGAAGTAAATGAAGAGTCTTAAGTTTGGAGTGTCCAGAGAGATTCAATACCCTGAACAATCTTAGATGAGCATCAATATGTGATTCATGATGAGTCTAAAAAGTCAAAGATCTGTGTGTGTAGCTAATGCAGATAGTGTGCATAGATACAGATCTAAAATGTGGCAAAGTTCCAGTGAGATATTTCCGTAACTATAAACAGAACAGCAGGGACAGTAATTATGGTCCAGTTTAGTGCTTTTTTTTATAATTCTTGTACAACTACATTTCTTCACACACGCTATGACAACTAAATTTCCCGTGTACACTCAAACCTTGGTACCCAAACTTCATTAAACTGTGTGTGTGTGTCTGTGTGTGTTTGTTACTCCTACTACCAGCCCACAGCCCTCCCTTTAGTTGGTATTGGCATAGAACCACTAATTAAATCAAATTGCTTAATTGTTTTTGCAGGCTCTTTGCCCAAGCCACTCTTTTCCTCTTGGTGGGTACATAGAATTAAGTTCTGCGGTGTACACTATAATTTAACTGGCTGAAGATTTTTCTGGTTATTCAGGAGAAAATAGATAAAATGTGTCTGTGTGTGTGTGTGTGTGTCCACTCACCCTGCACTTGCAGCCCAGCTGGTAGCGATGGTTCATTCCTTTTTTCTGAGCAAGGGACAGACGTTCCCATCTCTCGTTAAAGTTGCAGAGCCCTGTATAAACCTTTCCGTCGTACACACGACCTAGAATGAAAAACAAAACAAAAAAAAAACAATTATTAGTGCCTCATTATATGCTATTTGACTCACAGTAAGGGTTGCATTTCCATTCCTGTAACCAATTGCGCACGTTTATTTCCCAGGAGGTGTTATTTCTCTGGTGCTGCCCTTAAACTTTACAAGGATGTGAACTGAGTATGCAGCACATTTTTTGCATTCTCTCATCATATTACACATTTAGGTCAGATGACTTTTATCCATCGTAAACCAATCTTGCAAAGTGCCATTACATTAAACTGCCTTCCTCTATATCATGATTCTCCAAAGGTCCTTTAACAGTTATTTTTAGCTTTGCGCTGTTTGTGGCTTATCGCCTATGACAGGATCCCGAACTCTGCAACAGGTGCACTAACCGAGCTTTGCAGCACAGGGGACTAAAACCATGACCATGCATCCGTCCCCTTGAGGTAGCTTATCCTTATGGCCAGATTATTTTAGACACGGGCCTGGAAAGAGATCTTATCGGGCTGTCTCGAGTGGCGTGTGCCTCTGACAAAGCTTGTCATGTGGCAAGCAAATGCAGTGTGATCAAAGAACTGGCTGAGTTAAAAAAGCTCATAAAGTGAACTGACACCGGCTTCCCACACTGGGAAAGTGAGACTCAATTATGGACCCAAACAAAATGTATGGTGAAAAGTTGTTCTGTTTGTGTGTGTGTGTGTGTGTATAAAAGGGAGAGAGAGCGGTGAACTGTGTAGTACGTGATGGGTGTGTGACTCTCTCCAGCCAATCAACAACAATCAAGACCTTATGTGTTTGGCTTTTCCTTATGCAAGAAGTACTCTTGAGCCTCGCTGCCAATTGTACATTCACACAGTGGAAAAACTAATAAGCTTGACAAAAATGTGGTCATGCGCTGCTTATGACACTAAAATAAGTCCAATCTGCCCCTCCTGCCAACTTCCTGCCAATTGTTAAATGCATGCAAAGAATTTTTTTCAAGGAAAGGGCAAACCGTTGTAGCATGTTCAGCTCAATACTTCTCTGGGGAATGTCAACAGTGGGAAATTTGCCTCTCATGTGTGTCATGTGTGTAATAGAGGATGTTTGCTAGTGCGTTTGTGTAGTTGGTTTAGAGGGATAGTGCTTTTAAGGCAAACAAAAGGCTGCCATTAGCAACCTTGCTTTTGTACTGTGAGACATTCACTAGACAGGGGAAGCGAAGAGCATGCAAATGGCTGCTTAGTCCTGAGGCTATTGGTGTCACTTTCTTTTTTCAACTCACCATTACTGTCACTCAAACAGCACTCCAAAATAGTTGCTTGTAATGATTTTAATTAGCATCGTTCACTGCCGAGTAGAGGGGTTTAGGTATAACCCTCTACTTTTTTAAAAACCCAATTAATCTAGAGATCATTCTGCTTTACATGCTGCAATGGTTTAATGGTTCTATGACCAGAACTTACCTGTAATCAAGTACTGGTATTTGTTAATGTCAAACTTGACTCCACACAGACTCTCTGAAGCATCTGTGTAAACATGCTGGACATGCTGAACTTTGTTGAATCCTTTGTACATCTATAGGAGCCAAAAGAGAACATTGAACAAGGTTTTAGTTGCATGGAAAGCGCCCCGAAACAACCAGTGCTTCTACAGACAAATCACACCTTGGGTCTGCTCTATAAGAAGTGATACAATAAGAACCAGATGTGTGTGTTTCAGCAGGAGTCAATGCAAGATCAACAGTAGGTATAAAAATGCAGTTAGATAATTACATGTACTTACACTCCTACCATAATTACTGAAATAATACTCTGCAATTATGTATAATGTATGTATAACATAAGCATGCAGGGACTGCAGGTTGTATCTGCGTCAGTCTCAAACAGGCATTTTTTTCTTCTTCCCCTACTTCATTAAGGTCAAGTGAACCAGAAGCCTCCAGACAAACAATCGTTTGTACAGAGGTCTGTTGTATAAATGTAATTTATTTGTCCACAAGGCAACAGGAAATCCCTGTTTAGCTTCGCCATTCTCAGAAAACCAAGGACAAACTGAGAGGAAGAGCCGCAGCAGTCCAAACAACCCCCCCCCACCCCCACACACACACACACACATACACGGACTTTATGATAAAGCCATTAGCTAGAAACATTTGTAGCAAGGCTTCTTTTTTTGGTAAAGTTATAGATTCGTCATAATTCAGCCTAAATTAGACAAATGGACGTATAAAGACATGTTTAGCTAATCTGAGTTGACGGCTAAGCTAATTTCATTACTATAATAGGTCCTAGCTAAGTGTCTTTTATAAATATCAGTTTAGAAACTGTCCTGAAACCTGACCCTGTTCCCATCAAAGGATGTATTTCTTGATACTTGTAACATACTGTACTTAAAAGAAATGTGTGTTATGTAGAGGTGGAGAATATATCCAAATTATATATCATTACAAAAAGAATAGTACATCTATTGCATTATACACAATTTAACAGAAATGTGAGCTATCTTGTTTTGGATTTTTTTTTTCAATCACCAGCATTTACAGTTTAATATTTTTTCGATTTTAAGCCTAATTTCAAATGTGTTATCTTCCAAGAAATTAGACCTCTTTATGGAGAACTTACTTAATTTATAGATAAAGTAGTGAAGTTTCAGTATTTAGTTACTGGTAAATGGTTTTTGGTTAGAATGCTGTAGCTAGATGTTAATCAGGAAAATTAGAGGTAAAATTATTAAGAAGTTTTGTAACAATGCTTGTAACTTCTGAATGCTTGTAATTTCTAGAAAACAAAGACAACAATCACTGCTTTTTACCCAGCCAGATCTTTAAACGTGCTATGGAACAGCTAGCTAGCTATTTAGGTAATTTAGCTACAGTTCAAGATAAATATTGTAGTTAATAGTCAGTTAATAGTTTTTTTGGTTCCTAAGATATATTCATTACTATTCAAGAATTACTTGATGGTACTTGTTTCACAAATTGATTGTGGTGAAAAAATAGTTTGTTAAATGTGGCTAAATAAACATATGGCTCATCAATCCACACAGACGATTAAACGGCCATGGCAAACAGCTGTAAGCTAGAACACCTACTAGTGTTTGGGCCTGACCATGTAAACATAGGGTTATTACTTGCCAATACATGACATCAGCAGTATAACTGGTGTGTGTGTGTATTATTTATATATATATATATATATATATAATAAGGCCGGTGTCAGGTAGGCTAACTTGCCTTCATCTGCTTGACTGTGTAGCGCATGGTGCCAAACGGGCCATCCTTCAGCGACTTCTTCCCCACCACTTTGGCTCGGATCACTGCAAACAAAATCACATAAGCACATGTCCTGGTTATTATCCTGCAGACATCTTGAGTCACAAGCACAGAAAGCAGGGCTGAAGCTCAGCAGCTAGTTATCACCGAACAGCAGTGATAAACAGGTTTAGATATATTTTTCCCTACCAGTGTGGATCAGAGGTTTAATGGTAGAAGAGATTCCGCCGTCCATAACTTCATGAAAGCTAATTATATAGACAGGACTAACTCCTAGTAGAAGCACTCTTAGTAGTCTTGACATGAGCCCAGGTTTGTCTCTGCTCACACAGTAAACACATATTTTATAATCATAAATATCTTCTATGGGACACACAAGCCTGTTATACAGGTGTAACGACAAGAAAGTCCTGTACGAGATCTTTAATGATTAACTTATTTGAATAGATCTTGCTGCACCATGCATAAAGCAAACACATCACATGTAAAAGTGCACTGTGTTTGATAAGTTAGTATGGGAATAGTATGTGTTAAGTGATAAAACTGTGCAGGAACTGAAAAGCAGTTTTTATGAGATCATGTGTAATTTATTCGTATTTTGAATCATCAATCTTGGACATACTGAGTAGGTGTCTCTCACGCTGTCTCTCTAAAACAGAACTGGCTCCTTGGAGAGCAAAGAATGAGGGCATCAATACTCCGCCATCTTGCTCTCTAATCCTGCCCTGTGCGAAAGGATTAAACAAACCAGTGCAGCCGTCTCAACAGCCTCAAGTCTGTACAGTGATCTGATTTATTTGCCTTATCACACTGGACCCATATAAACAACAGCAAAACAGGGAGCGTAGACAAAACATCTGGCTTGGTTTACGTCTTTCCTGACTGTTCGAAACGCCTGACGCCATTTGTACAGGAGGCAGCTAACGTGATGGCTCATTTACGAAGATGAATAGGCCTTTCCTGTAGTGTCTGATTCTGCTCTCTCAGAGGAATATCAGCTCTTAAACACCAGGCAGCGTGTGAAGTTCACCTGCTTCTCTCAGCCAGACAGAGAGGAAGAAAAAAAGGGAGGAGGTGACAGAGAAAGCCTGCAGTGACGGGGATGTTTATCTTTTCTTCCCCGTAGGAATTTCCTTCCCAGATTTCCTTAAGGCTTGCATTCCACAGGCTAATCCAAAAAAGAAAGCAGTCTGACTCCTCCTACCCAGCAGGGACAGAAGGTTCTAGCATCTTCTCCACTATCACTGCCCATCTAAACTAACCAACCAAATAGGTTAGACGAGGGGAAAGAAATAAAGTCACCCAAAGCCAGATCATTGACAGGATAAAACAAGCATGATACTGACTTTGTCTTCCATTGGATTACATACGGAGACACTTCACTGGAAACAGAGTGTTCCTACAATGCAGTAACAATATTTTAAATCTTATCAAAACTATCTAAATTACATTTTGTGTCCAGTTGCCTCTAGTGAGCTACCACATATTAACATATTTTTGCTGTGTAGGCTCATAATAGGACAAATCTTCAGAACCCCCTTTGCCTGTAGCCCAGGCTACATTAAATGCTGTTTAGAGGGCCCTGTAAGTAAAACAACAGACCTGCTCATTAGATAGGACAATATGAGTCTGCTCAATGTAACAGCCACACCAACAGGAACACTGGGCTTTGACCTACCGGGTACCAAGAATCTCTAACTACTGTTTGTCTAGACATCCCTGTACCTCTAACTATGTCTGCAGGTGTTCCTTTACAACCTGTATATGTATACATATATATACAAAACAGGTATATACTTCCCGAGATACTTGCATGTCAATGTAAGTTACCCAATATATACATATTTGGCTTACATTTGAAACAGTAGGTGTCATTTTGCAGTGAGAAATGCACCTGGGTAATAAAAAAAAGAACATTGCAAATAGAAAATCAGACTTTTATACTAATCGTGTTAGTATAATGTGGCTACACATTATTATAGTAATCCAAAATGTAAAGTATGGTACAAAAACTTCTATGAATGCAAATTTTAGTACACATATACAAGAACTCATGAGGATTGCTGGATTTTACAGATACAGTTTTGCAGAGGCTCAACATTCCATGTACGATTAGACAAATTTTTAAGAAAAGCACTCCTAATGAGGACCACTAATGAGATTTAGAGGATTGCTTACCCAAATTAGTTCCTTGTCATTATAAACAGCTCAGCTGCATTTCAGCTGAAAAGTGTCATTGATTGCTTGCTGCACTGTAAATCATTTATTCAAATAAAAAAAAAAACACAAGGAGGACATGGAGGAAAATGAGTGATTTACCACTTTTTTAGTTTCAGGCTGAATGATGTATCTTGACCTTTTACCTTGTATTTGAATAAATTGTGGGTTCCCTAACCTTTAAATGTTCTACTCTTCATTTGGCTTTAAGCCAAACCTGCATGACTGCCCTTGCCAGAGATGCTCCATATTTGGTACAGTCCGGTCTGAACCACATCACTGCACACAAAGCCTCCCTCTCCAGCACCTTGGCTGGGATTCTTTAACATGAATTAAATCACAAAGACCAACGTGTAGGGCAAAACACTAATCTGGCACATGGTAGGTCTTAAAAGAAGAATCTCACATTGAATAGACTATTTCAGTCACACAAAATCTCTCTCTCTCTCTCCTGTGGTTTTATGCCCTAGCGTTTCTGGATAGGAGTGGATGCATGGGATGACATTAATGATCCATCTCCATGCTGTTGTTTACAGAGGGCTGTGTGCCTAAATGCAGGTATCATATGAGTTCAGTTCTGTGAGGCACTGAACAGTCTCACTGTAGGTCAAACATTCAGGCTTGAATATCTCAGTGCGATATTTACCCCTTTCAGAACTGGAGATGCATATGAAAGTCAGTGAAGATTTAGTACTATTTCTTTCTCAAAACAGATGTCTGAGTGAGGTTATTTTTGACAAGAAATATGTTTACACATGCAAAGGGAATGTGTGCTCTGTTTCTACCAATGGAGCATTTGCCAAAAGATTTTTTAAAAAGCACCTTATGAATGTATAGACTGTGCCTTCAGATAACAAATACAGCTATTATTAGAGTGCTAACCTAAATAGTTATACTAAATGGTCAGATAGGAATCCAGATGTCAAACTGAAATTTCTGTGGGGCAGATTTAATTTCTAAATTGTTTTCCTAACAACTGAATTTTGAAGTGGTTTACAGGATTTTGCCCTGCAATTGGCACATATATTGATCCTCTTATCTCCAAGCACATTAGTTTTCATGATCCTCAGTGTGATAACTGAACGCACTGTATAGCCGTAAGCAGAAAGAAATGCAATAAGTGCTCAGAACCATTTATGTATTACAGAGGCCCCTGAAAAAGGGATTTTCTTGGCTAACCAGTGCTTGTAGCATCTCAGACTAACTGTTTGCCAGAGCCAGAGTTATGATAGGCAGATTAAAGCAGAAGTAAAGCGATGGGTGTAACCATGTCAGAGGAAATTGGGCCCAATCAGACTCGGCTTTAGTGCTCACGTTACCTAAACAAGTGAGCGCCAGGATCCGCCTGGTGTTTCACAACGAGCCCTACGGAGCATCAGTGGTTAACCACGGGAGGAAGAGTGTTCTCGGTCATATGTTTAAGAAATGAAATACTTCCTGTTTTCTTGGTCATGACCTTTTAGCTGGGTTTCATTATAAAGCATGTTTTACTGGGCCTAGGATCACTCAGGGAGCGAGATGGGAAGAAACTGGAAAACGCCCTTGTGACACATCCACACCCAGACTCTGAGGGTTAAACAGCCTCTGCTCACCTCTCACTGAACCTGGCCCACTGTTGTTAATTTTCTCGGTCTCTTTTTCTGCCTCTGTATCTGATATGTGGGTCAGGACTGTGTGTGTGTGTGTGTGTAGATAAAATGATGACATGTTACAGGTTTTTAAAAATGTAAAAATGCATTGGGGCATCATAATGTGAAGATGGTTTTAATAATATTAAAATAATCATGTGACCATTTGTGGTCCAGTCTTTTTTTTTTTTTTTTTTTTAATCAAAGCTATTTTTATTGAGTTGTTATTAACCTCTTTAACTGATCATTTGAATCGAATGGGTTTAATCCAAACCTAAATATCTCAAAAACAAAAAGGCCCGTGAATAATGTCTTATTATTATAACTTGGATCTGATGGGTTCTGCTGGTGGAAAGTTCAGAAAAAAGCTCCAGGGCTCCAATAAATAGCTAAAATATTATTGTGCACCCTAACATAATGAGCCAATGTTTCAATGGTTATATTATGTTCATAAAATAAATCTGTACTGAGGGAGTCACTGGAATTTATATTACAGTTAAAGGGTTCCCTGGCTGCAAAGGGTTTCTAAAGCTTTGTGCTTGTTGGAAGTTGGTCCTTTCCTCCAGGTTATTTGTTCCAAGTGACTATTTTTCAGTATTAAGAGCTCACGTACAGTCGCAGTACTGGCAAACCTCCAAACACATCTTTAGACTTTATTATTTCCTCAGAAGAACTGAAAATGTTGCCCTTTTGAGCTATTTCTCTACTTAACTACTAAGTATGAAGGCTCGTCTATTAAAAAGTGTTATCATAGGTTCTTTGGATGGCTAAGGGTTCTAGCATCGTAAAGGATTTTTATTTAGGACCTTCTTCTAGACATAACTGAGACACATCTGAAAACTGCAGGAACTGGTGCAACCCTGGAGGCTTTTAATAAAAAACTAACCCTCTGCTCACACCCGTAATATCGTGGCACAACAAACTGGCCGGAAATCATTCATTGTTAATGAATACTAGCGATTTCCGCTCACTGAGAGTGAAGCAGCTGTTAGCGATGGGAAGTAGGCGGGGCGAGCGACGTGACAAAGTTCAGCTATGTTTAATTTTATGCAAATGAGAAGCAAAGCAATTCAACAGCCACTAATAGGAGAGAGGGACAGCGGTATGTTTCTTTTATTTTTCCAGGTTTTTGGTTCCACATTTCATTACTATTTGCAGCACCTGACTCATACTTGCGCTGTAACTACACCTTTAAAGCGGCAGAAAATAAATTAATGTCAGTGGTATGTGTTGCAGTGCCCTTTTGGTCAAATTTTGTGAAAGCAAAATGTTGTTTTAGGATCATTTTAGTAGATAGTGGCCACCATGGATGCCATTTACAGACAAGCATTTCTCTCCAGAATTGTATTTTTATTAGGAGGAAATCTGATTTGTGGTAGCAAGGATGGATTCATATAGGTTCTAGTAGTAGCTAGCTTGTGTGGATATCGCACTAGCCTGGCATTACCAGTGAAACCATGGCAACCGACAGGAAACTCGAGAAAGGATGTTGGGTGTTGTAAGAGTTAATTCAACATTGTAGGGGCTCATTAAACCATAACGCAACATTCATTCAACTAGGTACACTGAAAAAATAATAACTCACTGAATTTACTTAATTCAAATACATGCATTGGTTCCACGTGAATGAACTGAGTTCCATAAACACAATTTATACTTGATCATGTATTTTCAAAGCTGTCACAAGAGTTCAGGATCGAACCTGGGTCGAAATCCAGCCACATGTGATTTAATCTGTTTAATTTAATACTAGAGTTATTTCCTCCTGGAAGTGCCAACATCCCTGAGTGATTTTTTTATACTGTGAATTGATCACACTCGCTCTGCATAATTCAAACTAGCAATTAGAAACTTGTTTAAATTCAATTCAGTAATAAGCAATGAAATTGATATTTTGATTTAAAACAAAAACTGAATATTTTTATGTAAACTATATGGCATATGTTCTCTTAAATCTGAAAGGCCACATAGTCCCTTTTTTTTTTTTTTTCGTGCATTCATTCAGCATCTGAGATTGTAGATCTCAAAAAAAAAAAATAAACTCCATACCCCTCAGTCTGATTGTCTTGGCATCTGATACTGAGGGCAAAACATTAAAAGTAATGATCAGAAAGTCAGTTTGCCTGTTTATAAAGGTTTCTGTCTGCTCTAACCTGAACGCAAGATTGGATTACACAATCACACTGTGCTTGTCAAATGCTGTAATATTACAGCGCTGCTGAAAAAAAAAAACAACAACAACAGAAACCTTCACAGAAATTCGAATGGTTTCTACTACAAATACCATTACAAACCATCAGCTAACCATTAAAACCATTACCATTACTGGTCCTTAATGGTATCCACTAGACATGACATGCCACCAATAGAAGGCAACAGATTACCAATAGAGACCCACAGGGACGATTACAGTTTCCATTAAAACCAATACAATCCCCATTATAACCATTAAAACCATTACAAATTCTCTGAGGGTTTCTGATGTTTTTTCAGCAGGGAGTTACCTTTAAACATTAATGTTTACATGTGTTTATGTGGCATGTGCTGGTAAAGGAGCTGGTAGGGATGCTGTGCTCACTCAGCACAGGAGTGAACACCCAGCGACAGTCCAGTTGTCCTTCAGTGTAAACAGCTAGTGTAGCTGGACAGAGTGTGAAGCTGGAAAAAATGATCAGCCCACTTTATTACTCAAGAAGGCGCCCATTTGTTCAGAGGGAAAAAAAACAAAACAACAACTCTGAGCCAGCGCCGTGGCCGTGTTGCCATGGCGACCGTTAACTCTTCCCTCCCTCCGGCTGCAAGGCGCAACACTCCAACTTTCCCTAAGTGCGTAGTGAGCGAGTGTAGTGCGCAGGGACGCATTTAGAGCGATTTGGACGATTTTTTTTTTTTTTTTTTTTAAACAACCTGCTGAATGCATCTCTCGCCAAAACATCCCGGTGCAATACCCAGCGCGTGGCTCTCTATACTATGCTCCAGATGCACAAAAAGTCACATATGGAGTCCAGTATCGAGTTCCACGTGGTTCTGTAACTTTAGAAATGTACCCGAACTTACCATTACGGTCAGTGTGAGTGCGAAAGAAAGCGCTTCTTACCGATATCGGAGTTGCAGAAGGCGTCCTGCGGGTGCGTGAGCGCGCACGAGCAAGCCTCCAGCTCGTCCACGCGCAAGCTGCTGAACACGAACAGCAGGCTGAGCAGCTGGTAGCCGGATTTCATATTCTCTTTTTTATTTTATTCGCGTCGAATCGCTTCTTGTCTTGTCTTGTGTTGCCTTGTCTTTTTTTCGCTCTCCCCTTCTGATCTGGAGAACTGTGCGCTCGCGCCTGCTCGGACTGAGGTGAGTGCTCTGTGTGAGCGCGCGCCGCTTGGGTTATAGTTGGCGCAGCTGTGTAACGCCCCCCACAGGCGTCGCGGCTAACAGCCAATCAGAGCGTCGATGATGCCATTCCAATTAAACATGGCACTGGCATGACGTATTGAAGATTGACTTCGCTACTGCCTTAAAAAAAAAAATAAAAATAAAAAAAACTCCAAGAACAAACCCATTCCTTCTCCTCTGAGGTTTCTCAGGGTTTGGAAGATATGCTTTTACCATCATGAGCCAGAATGTGTCATGAAGGTTACACCTCAAACCACATATTACTGCATTCAAAAGTCTGTCAAAACACTATTCTACACTGTCTCTCGAACTCCAACAAACACTGTCTCTCATAACTCCATCCAACACTGTGTCTCATAACTCCAGGAAACAATGTCTCTCATAACCCCATCCAACACTGTCTCATAACTCCATCCAACACTGTCTCATAACTCCATCCAACACTGTGTCTCATAACTCCA
>CM075020.1:9502405-9520114 GCA_037576675.1 Pangasius sanitwongsei | reverse complement strand
GACAAAACTAAAGAGATGGTTGTTGACTTCAGAAGAGCACAGAATGACCACTCTCCGCTGAACATCGGTGGCTCCTCTGTGGAGATCGTCAAGAGCACCAAATTTCTTGGTGTTCACCTGGCGGAGAACCTCAACTGGTCGCTCAACACCAGTTCTATAACAAAGAAAGCCCAGCAGCGCCTGTACTTTGTGAGAAGACTGAGGAAAGCACATCTCCCACCCCCCATCCTCATCATGTCCTACAGAGGGACTATCGAGAGCATCCTGTCCAGCTGCATCACTGCCTGGTTTGGGAATTGCACTGTCTCGGATCGCAAGACCCTTCAGCGGATAGTGAGGACAGCAGAGAAGATCATCGGGGTCTCTCTTCCCTCCATCACAGACATTTACACCTCACTCTGCATCCGCAAAGCCACCAGCATTGTGGGTGACCCCACACACCCCTCTCACACACTCTTCACCCTCCTGCTGTCTGGCAAAAGGTACCGAAGCATTCGGGCCCTCACGACCAGACTGTGCAACAGTATCTTCCCCCAAGCCATTAGACTCCTCAACACTCAGAAACTGGACTGAAAGAACATACACATACATACATACATACACACACAACTGTGCATCCTCCATCCTCTTTGCAATTTTTTTTTGTAAGTTTTTGCACATTACATTATGCTGCTACAATATTTATTATACTGTACATAGGCTGCTACTTCTCTATTTCAGCAACCTATTCTGTGTTTGTCTTATGTAGCACCTTGGTCCTGGAGAAACGTTGTTTCGTTTCACTATGTATTAACTGGCTGTATATGGTTGAAATGACAATAAACTCCATTTGACTTGACTTGAATTAGAGCTGAATTATTAGCTAAACTTGGAAAAACATAATGACTGATACAATTAGCACATCTGATAACTGTTTTTGCATTTCCCATGAAAAATATGAACTATATTTGTAAATGAGTAATGATCTATTAGTTAGATCAGAGAGAGCTCCGTATCTGTTTCAGGTTTGGAGGTAAACTGTACTAGAGCATACATATTTGTGTTATATTTGTGTATGTCACCAGTGTTAACTCCATCTTCCTATAGGCTGCCCTGACTTGTATAGGCCATACATAGAGGAGCATATAGTTTTAATAAAAGCGGTGTTGGAGTAAAATAGGAGAAGTTGTTGAGAATTATACTTGCATACATGCATTGTATGTGACCACAAGGCCAACCAAAGCAATCATTGATTTAGGTTCCCTGAACCTTTAATGTTACTGTACCATTGTAAAGTATCTATCAAGTAACTTTTTGAAGAACGGTCATGACCTTTGTACTGTGTACTGTGTGAGGCAGCATGAAGTGCGTGAACAATTCTGAGAATTGTACAGCCTCTTCAAACATTCATCACGTACATGCCATTGGGCATCTCTTTCACAGATATGCCAACTCATTGAGAAGTACACATTCTATCCCACATTCTGCTTGTGTTGTGCAATGCAGATGCCTTTGCAAAAGAATCAAGTTCAACACTTCATGCAAAAACGATGCGACAGTTGATGGTCATGCTTATCATCATCATGCAGCAATTTCCTCTGTGATGCTGTGTTTATTCTGAGCCCAACTTCTCATGTGCATTTTGTCTGACTTGGAATTCATATTAATGTTTAACATCCTTTAGGCATTATTTCAGTCATTACACTATCATCCACAATTACATGGCCCAGAAATATCATATATAATTGTAGCATATTGCACTTTAAAAAAAAAATTCAGCATCAGACCAACATTATTACAACAAAATATTGTGAAGGTGGCTGACATGTTTCTTCACACAATGAGAATAAACCTTAGTATATTCACAAAAAATTGTTTTAGGTGCCTCACCATATTTGTATGGTTTGCTGCATTTTTGAGCCCAAAAAAGACGATAGTTAATGAGTCATTTTGATTTTATGATTTTCATAAATCCAGTCTATATACCGTTTGAGTGCATCTTAAACAGCCAGTATCAACTCTTCAGGTTGAGCAGCTGGTGGTCGGTTTCACCTGTCAAACATCATAGTAATGGGGGAAAAAAATAAAGAAAAAAAGCAAATATGTCAAAAAAATTATAACCCCTAATACATTAATTAACATTCTTTTACTTCCAGTTTACAATCCAGTCATTTCCACACAGACCTTTGGAATTTAAGAAAAGCTTTAGGGGAGAAAAAACATGTGCTCAGTCCAAGAACACATTAATGATCACCTTTCTTATCACATACAACATTTTACAATTTATTATTGTGGTAATATTGTATGCTTCCTTGACACATGCAAAATCCTGCATTTTCCCTCAGGGATCAATAAAGTACATCCATCCATATATTAAGTTTATATTTAAATTTACTTGAATTGAAACCCTTACATTTTATTGCAATGTTTGAAATCATAATCAGTTTTTCCTTCTTTTTTTGATTATTAATTTTGATTATGCAACATGTGACCTTCTAATATGAGCAGTACTTGGCGAAATAGTGCCACAAATAAGGAAAGGGTATTTGATTTAGATATAGAGTTTGACAGCATGGATCAGCAGATGCTACATCAATTTCTGCATATTTTATTTAGCTTTCTGAACATTTCATACTTGTCATATCACAGTGCATGAACATAGAAGGAAGAGAGGTTTCAGCCTGACCATCTTGGATCTGTCACTTATGCCAAGATTACTCTAGCTGCTTTTAATGATGCATCAGCCCTGTTCTCTGTATTATTCCTCTTGAAATTTCACTTACAATTGTTTCTGCTATTATTCGCCCACCTCTGCTTTTTGTGCCAGCAGCACTCGAGCTGGATCATGGAAGCCTTCTTTGATCTGCAAGGCTGCTTTTGTCCGATAACATTTAGTTAGGTTCTTTACAGATCCGTAGAAACACCAGGGCCATTCCTAAAAAGGCAATTCAGATGTAACCCAGGGCAACAGCCCCCACAAAAGGAGCTTTCCAAATAAGAGAAGATGAAGTACGCTAAGTGGGATGTCAGATCAAACCAAACCACTCAGCTTGTGCTTTCCGCTCTGTCTAACGGTTCTCCCATACTGTATGTATTTAGTCTGTGGTCAGACTAAATTGCTGTATAGGTTTATCATGTAAGACAATGAAGGGTTCCTGAGGCGTGACAGCACGGAAACATCCAAGCATAATTCTGATGATGTTGATAGGATGGAATGAAACCTCCAGTTGGCCTAAGTGTAACCCATAATGCTATAAAATTTTAAGAGTGTTCTCATTTCGTGCTAGGCTGTTATAATATTCCTATGGCATGGGAACACTGCATTGGTCCACAATCAAGGGTTCAGAAATCATGTCAGTCTTTTTCACTTTTTTCTCTGCCACATCGAGTTAAAGAACAAGCACTTTTTCCATTGCTGCATAGATATTTTTAAACTTAACTTCCAGACATTAAAAAATCCAAATTATATTTTATATATAAACATTTAAAGGATTGTTTTAAAAAAAAAAAACTATATGCTGTATTATTTCTGTGGGCATTCAGAAATGTATGTGTAGTACTGTGCAAAAGTCTGAGACACCATATTTTTTAGTATAAATTTTGTTACGGATGGTTAGTAAATGAATTATTGAGTCAGTACAAAATCGTTTTTGATTTTCAAACATATATTTCCAACAAAAATTGAACAAATGTTACTCAAAAATGTTTGAATGTCAGCAAAGAAAGCAACATATTATTTAATTGACCACTTTCCAGACAAAAAAACATAATGAAGGCTGCTGGCATTTGCATGCAAAAACAGAAGTAAGTGTGACAGTCAAAGTCTCCAGATGAACTGGAGCAGATTCTTCAAGATGCTCAGTAAAACTTACCAGCCAAATCCCTTAAAAACAAAATTGTACCTGAGAGAGAGAGAGAGAGAGAGAGGCCATCAGCCGATGGTCTTTTAGTCATTCCAAGAATTAAAAGTAAAGTAGGTGAAAGTGCTTTTAGTAGTTTATGGTTTATAGTTTATGGAAGCCACTGACAGAACTGTTTCCTCTTCTATAAATACGCTTTAGATCTTCGTTTTTACTCAGGCCTTTGACTTGCTTACTCTTGTGTTATCAAATCTTTTTTACTTTGCATGGTTCATTTTATTTTATTTGTATTTTTGTTGTGCATCATTTTTTACATAAAATTTTGTCCTTTCCCCTCCTTTTTTCCTTAATGTTTTTATTGACTTATTGAATGCCTTTCTCACTTGTAAATGTTCTTTTTTATGATCAACAGCTGGCATTACACTTACCTTGTAATTCATTTACTTTCATTGAACATATTCTTGTCTTTCTCTTTTGATATTTAGTGTTTTATTTCTGTAAAACACTTTGAGATGCATTTATGTATGGAAAGTTCTATATTATTATTACTATTACTATTATTATTATTATTACTGTGCTTATACTATATGTAGTATTAATGATGGAATGTGAATGAACTGTCTTTAAATGCATTCAGTTTTGTCCTCGTTATTGTGTAACAGTTAGGCATGTGGTCTGATCTTAAATGATACTAAAAGTAGGTTCATCTTCTTCCAGTAAAGTGTGGGAATGGCTTCAGTGTAGGAGTAAAGAATAATGGGGGAAGAAGAAGAGGGCAGAGGGGAAAAGAGGACAGGGTGGGCAAAAAGGACTTAAGGGAGGAAGAATGAGTGCTAGTGACTCACTGCAGTGGAAATAGTTTGGGTCAGGGGGTAGTGGGTTATATGCGTCAGCCCCCGGAGGACTGGAGGGGGACCTCAACAGGGATCTCAAACAGACTAAATATAGCCGTGGGCTTGGAATCTCCCTTGTTTGTCTCATTACTCATTTTTAGGTTATGCATTATGTCATATAGGTTAAAACGATTTTAGATTTCCAACAATTACTGCCAAAGTCCTAGAAATGAAAGATTTATAAGGTGGGTCCTCCATAGGCATTGGGCTGATGATGAAAACATTAGAGACATTGTGGTGCAATCAAGAGTAACATTAAGTCCAGTGTAAATAAACATGAGTGGATCATGGATTGAAATCATGTTTTGCGTAACATCAAGGGTCTGTTCTCTGTGGAAACATCCTTAAATCCATTGTCAAAATAACATAATTAATATAAAAAAGGGCAGCGTTTTATAATGCAATTTTTAGCTAATTTCCGTTGTCTTTGGCTCGTTCCGTTAGTCAGCGGTCACTCTTCACCCACATTGCTGACCACCCCTGGGTGTGTTTAAGGTCAGGCAGACAAACAGTTTGTTCAGATCAGATTTTATAGGCAGGAATCCCCTTTGTGTGCCTCTTTCAGATACATTTACTATAAGCCTGGGAAAGCGAAGACCCCATGCTACTCAAAGGCATCGCCAGCTTTCAGTTCTTAATACTGAAGGGAAACTTTGGTGTTCTTCTATGATTCTTAACCTTTGTTTGTCCTGTTAAATTTAATTGTATTTTATTTATTCATTTCTTAAGCCTTTACTGGGAAGTTTTTTTTTAAAACTGTTATGTCTTGTCAAGCTGAAGTTTAAACAGAATCATCCTAACTCCATGGAAATCAGTAGGTGGATGGAAGCATTGTGTTGACAGAATAAGACATGGTTATGGCTAAAGGCACTGCTAATGGCTCTGTTGTTTATAGAGGGTGTTGGTCTATTTGGGACTCGGCTTTGGTGGGCCGCATTGACACAAATTATGTTATCTGTAGATACGGCATCTTATTACGTGTATACATACATAGGCTGTTGTGGAGCCATCTCTGGGAAGTCATTTTTATAATATGCTGTTTTTAAAGAGCAACAGTGATTTCACTAGAACTGTGTGGAGCTGGAGAAGATGGAGGTGTCACCTTGATTTTATTCTGGGATACTAGATACTTGGCACTGTCACAGGGGCCCCGAGCAGGGAACCTAACCACACACCGTGTGGAGCAACTAGCCAAACAGGAATAAATAAAAGAGGGTCATTATGGTCTAGGATTATTTTAAAGGTTATTTATAGTTTGTTTAAATGCTTTACATAGAAGCTATGAACCTGATTTATGACAAACAATGAAAGTTATTGGTAAGATGTGTATTGGTAAAGTAATATTTGATGCATAACAGACTTGAACACGTTTGTTTAACTTAAAACTTTCTGAGTAATATAACCTTACCTGAGAAAAGATGTGCAGTTAGTATAGGAAAGATCTTACTCTGAGGCTCTTATAAGACCATTTAGTTTGACCATTGTTTCACATGAATCATAAAGCGTTCGTTGTTCTTGCCAAATTTTTGTGACTAAGTCATTATTGCCTGAGAATATACACTTGTTCGTGTCACGTGTTGAGACATCTGCTCAAAGTTCACTTGCAGTTTCACCCTGTTTCCTTTTTCCAGTAAGACGTCTCCATAAGTAGGCTTTAGCACAGTTCATTTTATACCAAAGTCATGTTTTGTATATTGAGCTTAAATGTTCCTCTGTGTTGCACTAGACCAATTCTGTTTACCCACCTTGTAAGTGCTGGGAAATAAATGTTTGAATTTCAATTAAGCAAACCCGAATGAATGGTGTTATTAGCAATATTAACAATATTTATGTATGTAGATGTACAAAACCCCTTCACATGCTTGGGATGTCTCCTAATGACAGGCATGAGTGCAAATAAATGGTAGAGGGATTTGTAACAGGGATTAAAATTGTTTTATATTTAGAAAGACAAGTTATTTTTTAACACATTTATTTCACATTTTGATTTCAAAGGAATATCTGTAATGTAAATATGATTTAAAAAATGTTTTTACATGAACAAAACAAGATTGCGAACAGGTTTGTTTCTGACTTAAGCTTACTGTGTCTTCTATACATTTTTTAAAATTCTTATTATTATGTGTCCTGCTGTCATATTTGTGTATGTACCGGAAGCTACACTTACCAAGTCTAATTCCTTGTGTGTGTGAGCACACTTGGCAATAAAGCTCTTTCTGATTCTGATAAATAATCTAATTGCACTTAGGTAGAATCATAGTATTTAAGCATCTTGCAAATTCTGGCAATGCTGATTTGAATTTGGTTCTTTGGTTTTCTCCTTCCAGTTCTTAGGTGGTATGTGCAGTGTGGAACTCGCATACTTTTGGTAACCAATTTATCCTGGTCAGGATTGCAGTAGATCCAGAGCCAGTCCTGGGAACATTGGGCGTGAGGCGGGAATACACCCTAGATGGGATTCCAGTCCATTGCAGTACACCATGCACACACATTCACACACACATTCACACCTAGGGGCAATTTAGCATCGCCAAACCACCAGCTGGCATGTATTTGGGAAACTGGACAACCTGCAAAACCCACATAGACACAGAGAGAACATTTGAAAAAGCAAATAAACAGAGCTCAGGATCGAACCGGGGACTCTGGAGCTGTGAGGTGGCAATGTTACAGTGAATACTACTTAAAAAGTTACTTAACTTTTTAGTTCCCTTTTAATTTGCCCCTGTTTAAAAACACTTTATGAATTACAAGAGCCCAATTTCTTTCACCTATTTCCAGCATTTTGAATTTTTATGGTTACTCTTACTTACAACCTCCATATTACTCTCCCAAGCCATTTTTTTTACATAAATACTGGCTCATATTACACCACCATAGTTTGACTGTATATAATGTTTGGTCCTAGACAGTGCTCTTGTCCTAGAACAAATGAAATGTGTTTCAGCAGTGCTGTTTCACCAGAGCCCATTGTGTTGGAGAGCTCAGTCTCATATGACTGCAAAATCTATACAAATATGGTTCAGTCATAATAAGACTACTATACGCCTCTTGGCAGGACACCATACAGAAAGCCCACAACAAAGTGAGCCCCAAAAATAGGCCATGCTGTCTGGACTCATACTTAACTCTGAAGGGGTCACCACTTCTGAGTAGCTGTACTGATCAAAGGTAGAGAAGTAGCACTTCATGCTTACCTTTTTAAACCGAATCACTTAACCACCTGTTTACACGTGGCCCGGAAGCTTTAACACCTTAGAGGCTTTTCAGTATTAGTCAGTAGACTTTTTGGGTCGCTTAGTCATTTGGCTTATAATAACTTCATTTATTCATTCATTGCAGTGACTAGTCAGTACTGTTTAGCAAATTAGTTTCACTACATCTGTTCTTTATTTGTTTCTTTGATGAGTAGAGAAAATACTTGCAGGTGTTCAGGCAATAGGTTTCTCCATCGCCAGAACACATCATTTATCAGGAATATTCCACTTAGCAATCTCTCAGACCTGAAAATAGACCATGTCTCTTCCTCACACATGTTTCCACTAAAGATCATAACTAAAGCCAGAAGAGAACAGAGTCCTGTGTAGTAACTGCGACATGTTATTAGCCCTGTTAAAAGTTTTAGCTGCTAATAGCATTTGCTTCCACAGGAAAAAAAAAAAAAACAGGTCCAGTCTGGGAAAAGTGTGACATGGCACTCTCGGTTTATAGACCTCGTTTGTTATTTCCTCCCTTTGGTGGAATGAAGGTGAACATACTCACAAGTTACAGACTTCAAAGGCCACGCACTGATCAGTACTGTTTCAAAAGCCAGAGTGATATTCCTGATCTCTTCAGTTATTTCATATCAAGGAATCAAGAGCCTTGTAATTTTTGCTGAAATTATTTGGGATTAAACTATTATTAGAAGTTCAGATCAGCATTGTAGCACTTTCCCAACGTCTGCTACGACATAGGGAGCAAGCCTAATTAAAGCCATACCAAGCATTAAATTTAGACTTCCTAAAGAGTTGAAAGGAGCAGTGTAGACATTTCTGAGTGTCCTGAGTGATCTCTGGGGAAAAGGTTAATATCTGTTTAGATTCTCACGCAAGCCCATTTCCTTTTTAGTGGACTTCCAGGCGAGTCTGTTCCAAAGCCATGTATATGCCTCTCTCCTCAGTCTCTCTGATCTGACGGTCATCGGGCTACTGGGTAGTTGTGATGGTTTATAGGCACATAGCATAAAAAGAAAGAGATCATAAAGAATGAATGGATAGGGCATGTGAACAGAAGACTGCCTCATCCTCTGGAGCTGGATTTGCTGCATTTTCCTAGGAGATGTAAACTGCAAGGCATGCAATGAAAAAAGCACTGTATTGATTTAGTCGATTATAAGATTGATTGTTGGTGCATATCTCCTTATAAGTTATGGTTTTAGTCAGTCAGACCAAACCATTTTTCAACTTACGTAAGAATGTCACACTAGGCAAGAATCTAAAAGTACTGATAAATAAAAGGTTTGATAAATGTTAAGTCACAAACTCAAAATTTTCACAGGCACAAGGATTAATAGCTTACTGTATATATGAGAGACAGTAACAGAAGCATGAGGGACAGAGGTGCAGGACACAAGTGTGTATTTAGCACGTGTGTTAGGATTAGTCCAGTACTCCTAGTCAGTACATTAGGCAGGAGTCTTAGCAGACAGGGTTATCAAGTTCATTTCTATAATCAGAGACCAGACAATCACGTCTGGAGCAAAACCAGAGAAAATCAGAACATGACGAGGAACAAAGGAACTATGGAACAATAGCTTATGATCACAGTGGATAGAACAGAGGCTGGCATCCAAATTAGAGACAATAGATGGAACAAGAGCAAAAAAAGTGATTCAACTATAATAAAACTATAAGCATACATTTTGAAGCATGAGCAGAGACATACTGTATGTTACATTTACAGCAGATATCTGTATAGTTGTATAGAAAAGTTTGGGCAACGCTTGGCTAAATTACATATTTTGCTGATTTTTTAATTGAAAAGACATTTCAAACATATTTTTTGTGATTGTGGCCATTTTTACTTCATTAGTCCACAGCACTAGTCTTCAGAATGCCTCTGGCTTATCTAGATATTGTTTTGCATACATCACTCCCTCACTTTTGTGATGAGGTCACAGATAAGGTTTCCTTCTGATGACTCTTCCATATAGATAAAGTTTGTGCAAGCAACACTGCACAGTAGAACAGAGCACCACCACTCCTGTGTCAGCTAAATCTTCCTACAGGCTCTTAGTGTCATTTGATGATTTTGCTTTGCCTTTCCAGATTTTGCCTTGATTTCCACAGTTCCCCTTAACTGCCACTTCTTCATGACATTTCAACATTTGGCCAAACCTTTGCACATTCATTACTATTTTATTGTTTATTTTATTAAGTGCATCAAATGTGAAGTAACTGTGCATTAACATTTGCAGATAAATGACATTTTAAAAAATGTTTACTGCAGAGGTTATGTTTCCTTATTTTCACTTCAGAAATAAAAAACAATATGTCATTTGTCCAGGAGTGCCCGAACTTTTACATACGACTGTAAGCATAAATTCTGAAGCATGATTAGAGGCATGCTGTATGTTACATTTAGAGAGTTACCAACTGTTATAAAGTGAGAGTTGATATATCCGTAATTGGCATTAAGGTGGGAATATATATATATATATATATAATGCTCTGTTGATTTTGTGGTGGTGACACTGAGACTTAGAAGCCTTTATTTGTCACATATACATTACAGTACATTGAAAGTTTTTCTTCGCACAGCCCATCTTGTTAGGAAGCTGGAGTCAGAGCACCCCATGATACAGCACCCTGGAGCAGAGAGGGTTAAGACCCCTAGTCTTCTGATCGGTAACCTAGAGGCTTAGCCACTGAGCATATTCAAAATGTAAAAGTAAAAAAAAAATAAATACAAGTAATCTGAAAGAAAAACAAGTATTCCAGAAGAGCTGCTTCCCAGTAGTGTGTCTGCTCTTGTCATGTAGTAGATGAAGTATGAATCTTGTCCTGATATGAATTCCATTTTCTTTAAATGTGGTTCATCTGCAGTAACGAGAAGGATACTTGAAGCTGTATAACTAAGAAAGATTTCATTTGTCTTATGATTTACGTCAGCTGTCTCTTTTACTGCCTTCGTTTAGCAGGTTCCAGCCATGTGTGTCTGAAATGTGTAAGTGTTTACCTCTGTGCTGCAATCAATGGGCTACTATGTGGAGTACTTGGATGTCACACAGAGGTGTTTCAGCATTAGGGAATGAGTCAGAAATGTAACCTACCAGATCCTCTGTCTGTCTGTCTATAGCTCTTTCTCTTTTTCTCTAACTCAGTACACTTCCCACACACACACACACACACACACACACACACCTGTGTATGGTCTGTAGGTGTAAGTTGTTTGAGTTTGGAAGGCGGAACAGTTGCTGGAACACACTCACAGCATGCCATGTCTGCACAGTTTACTGCAAATGACGGAAAATCACTTCGTAAAACAGATTCCAGACTTGTGACGTCAGTCACGACATAAACTGGATAGCTCCTTTTGTGCCCCACCATTACTGTCCAACATACTATAGCTTGAGTTATTGGTGTGAAAAGGGGAGGGGATCTTTCCAGACAGTTGTTCATTTTCGTAAACACAAAAGCACTGGTGTGCAAACAGACATAAAGGAGGCAGTGGAAATACTTTTTACATGGTGTAGGCAGTTAAAGCTTTGTTGAACAAATTGGAACATTTTTGTCTTTGTGTTTATTTTTCCACTTTGTTATATTTTTTAAGTGGGCTGGACCATTTAGTTATTTTACTCATTTACTAACAAATTAGCAAAATGTTAAAACAGTGAAAAACACACATTCGTCTCTACCACTTCCGACATCATTCTAACTTTGGTGCGAGACATTCCAGACTTTTCCACCGCACTATTTGTTCCGGAGCATTCCGGCTCCCGGAGGCAGGGATGTGGTGCTCACCCTGCAACTGTCGTCAGGGCCACAGGAATTCTGAGAGGAATGCAAGCAAATGGAGATGGAAATCTATAGATATTATTTCTGTGGGTGTAGTGTGTCACTCACATCCTCAGCAGGAGTATCCTGTTATGCTCCAGTTCACACCCTCCCCCCCCTTCTCTCTCTCTCTCTCTCTCTCTCTCTCTCTCTCTGTGTGCTGAACTTACACACTGTTAAGGCAGATGAATTGGTTCCTATGTCTTGGTGTAAGTGTGTGTACACTTATGTGTGGGTGTGTCCGGGTTGGGGGTGTATAAGTCTGGGTGAACAGAACAGTGCATTTTTGTTTATACTGATTGACAAAAAAAGTTGATGTCTGAAGATAAAAGAAGTGAATGCATTAAACCTTCCTTAGTCCTATGTCAATTAGATTGACACTAACCAATCATGGGCAGCTAGGATGGGCTTGTGTACTGTATATGTTTTGTTCTTACAGCAGTGGTGCAAAACACTGTCCCTCCACAATAATGTCTAAATTGGTGTACAGAAATAAATACTCTTACAGAATAACTGAAATATTTTATACAATGAATTGATAAATGTTAATATGCTCTTCTCTGTTGTATGTCCCACAGTCAAACACCTGAACTTACACTGAAAAGTAAAGTACGTCAATAATTTTTTGTTAAATATTTTTATACTTTTTTCCTGTCGTGTTTTAAACATACTGAAATTAAGCTGAAATTTACATTTTTAAATGTATATTATCATTTTAAAAACCTGAAATGTCAATACTATGACACACATGCACACACACATACATAAAACTATATTTTGCCACATGCCATAAATATATATTCCTCATACATTAGCTTAAATAAAGACTATAATAAAACTTAAAAAACTAAATAATTTACCAGCTAAAACCATCCCCAAAAATATAGAAATGCAGTTCTTTAAAAATCATTGAACAAGAATTGAAAACATTCCATGATTTCTTTTTTTTGTTGTTTTAGTTTCTTTTCTAGATAGAAAGATAGAAATTTAGGTGCTACAGCAGCAAAGGACATCGAAGTACTAGACAAAGGTATAACATTCAACATATAGTATATTAATAATTAACGAAGTGCAAGAGACATTGGTAATTATGTGCAAAAATACAATGTCATGTAATAAGGTGCAAAAATTCAAGGTGTAGTCAATAATATCAATAACAAAATGCGTGCAAAACTACAAGGTATGGAAAAGCAGCAGCAGACATTCATTCATTCATTTATTTATTCATTCATTCATTCACTCATTAACAACCAAGTGGTGGTGATCCATGTATGTGTGTATGTGTGTATATGAATTAAATTTGTCCTTTTATTGCTTATATTTCTTTTTCATTTCAGTTCTGGTATTGGCACAGTTCAGGGAGTTGTCTGAAATTGCATGAAATTGTGAAAGTATATTAAAAGATTTGAGTTTACCTGTAGTGCTTTTATCGATGCTTAACACAAATAAAAAAATAAATTTTTTTAAATAATTTTTATAATTTTCACACTTTACCGACCCTACATTTGCATGACTGAATTTGTCTAATGACCCATATAGGAGAGGGAAGTTAGTGCTCTCCTCCAAGCGTGTTACATGAGCAGTAGGTTGAAAAGACAAAAAATGATGCCTTTTATATTTCTTCCTAAATCTTCAGTTTGTTCTTAATGATTGCATTTTTATACTTCATCATCTCCCCATTTTTACTCATCCATCTCACAGTTTTTTATGTATGCCTTATGGCCTTTAAGTGCAAAGCAGAGACCATCCAGCTAGGATTTCCCTCCTATAGTTCTATTATCACTTCTCAAAATAAACTGTTAAATGAAGATCCAGTCAGCACAAACAGCGCATCAGGTATATAATTAGGAGTCGAGACATCTGTCCAATTTCTATTTAATCTGCGGATTAAGACATCTGGGTGGAATCACTGGAGTGTAAGATTGGTCTCTTAACGCTCTCCAACGTATCTTTGCACTACAGCAAATTGATCCTTTGGGCTGCTTTGTTTTTACTAACAGTCATATGTTACTGATGTTGTACTTTCATTCCCATTACATTAGATGCAATCCTTCTCATTTCTCCAAAACCCATCCCAAACTTTGCGGTCTCCCCATCCCTTTTCCAGGAACCTTTCTTTTTGTGTCATGATAAAACCGACATTCTTCCTAAAATATCTCACTATCTAAACACCAGGCTTTTTTTTGGTTCCCTGAATGGCTTCATTCATCAGTGGAGTTAGGAGTTTCTCCAAATTGTGCTGAGGTATTTCTGGCTCTAGGACTGGTGTGGTGGAGATGCAGAAGTATATAATAAAGTCTCCAAATAGACATACCGATTACCGTTATGGATTGTGTGTGTGTGTGTGTGTGTGTGTGTGAGAGAGAGAGAGAGAGAGAGAGAGAGATAGACCACTGAACCAGGGAACTGTGGTGATGCTTACCACTATGAGCTCAGAGGAGAGTGACTGGCCTGAACCACGCAGCCTAGCAGCTCACATCATTTGAATGAATTACACTCTGGTCAAGCCATTGTCTAATTGTGGTTTACACTCTTCTCTGATGTGTGTGTGTATGTTTTTTCCTCCCAGATGCCCACTCCGACATTTCCAGTTGTAGTGAAGATGGGGCACGCCCATGCAGGCATGGGAAAGGTAAGGATCATGACTCATTAACAAAATCTCAGTTTCACAGCACAGGATGGAACTAGACCTCATTCCATATTTGGTCTTAGCATCTAGAGTGGAGAATGGTAGGTTACATATCCACCTGATTGGGTGATCAGCAGTCCACTTTCCTGGAACTAGTGGCTTTCCTAAAGTGCTAGTATTAAAGTCATCCCCTCATGACCTCACATGAATATCCAAAGTGACCCAAATGGCCACTTCGTCATAGAACCATAGTTGCATACACTATACCTTACCTTTCTACTTCCTTACTAGGAATCTAACCAAATGTAAATATTTGATTTGATTTGAACAGATAGTGTGTTCTGAATGAATACAAATACAGATAAAAATAGGAAGTGCACTGTTTGTTTTTTTTTGCCAGAAAGCTTCATGATTAGACTAGATGTGTGCATCAGGACTCTGATCCCGCAGCATGAAACAAAAACAAAAAATAAAGGTTTTCATTTCATGTGGAGCTTGAAGGGCCTGAGTATGAAGCTCATTCTTTGTTTTCCATTGTTATTACTCAGTCAATTTAGACAGAAGGCAGAAAGGTCTGGGGCATTTGGTTCAGGAGTTGAATAAAGTTGTGTTCTGCAAATTGCTATTTGTTATTACAATTTGTGAATGAAAAATGACTTCTTTTTCCAGCAGCCCTGTTTTTTCAGTGTTTCCAGGGGTATAGTATAGGTGTATATATATAGTATAGGAGTTCACATTTAAAAAAAAAATATTCGGGTCTAAACCACACCCACTTCCATATGAAATCCAAATATGAACACTTGTATTGATCACTTTTTTAGGCTTGCATAGCGTGCGAGCTTTGTCCATTGTGTCACTAGCTGCTGAGACTTACCGCAGCCGATCATCTACAGGGTGTCCGTAAAATCAGGAACCAAAGAGAGTAAGACTGCATATGCATTTTGTATTTATTATTTACAACATATATTCTATATATTTACCCTTACGCTCTACACCTTTTGTCAGGTGCTCTGTCATGTTTTTGTGGATTTTGCTCAACATATTTGGATCGACATATTTGTTCAACATTTTCCCATTGGTTCCTGACTTTTCAGACGCCCTGAATATTGCAGGGGCTCTGTGGCAACTTGCACACACTTTATGAATACCCTAGGTGTTAGAGCTAACACAAAATAGAATGCTTCTGAAATGTCACCCTATTTTGGAATCGGAGAAATCATCTTGGTTTTGCAGCAATTGGAATGCATATACAGTATATGTATCCTTTATATCTGTGGTCACAAACCAGCCACTCACTAACATCACATCTGCCTTCAGTATGCTACTGAGGCTTTTTAAGAAAACAGTTAGGTCTCTGAAATCTAGAATGTGGCAGGTTGCACATCTTTTTTTACGGAGCCCCAAAGGGGGCATGGTGATGGAAAAAAATATGAGATAGAAGGAAAATTTATATTGCAATGCTTTTGCGTTCACTCGCAAAACTTTTGCGTTCCCCCAAGAAACACTGCGTTCATGCGTTGTCTCGCAAAGATATTTGCTTTTGTGAGAGATCACGTCTCCTTGTCCAAAGCCATCTAGAGGCTCTTTCAGCTGCCTCTAAGATATTGTTAGCAACTGATCTGATGTTATTGACCCCCAGTGTTTTAATTGCAGATTTGTATACCTGCCCACAATTGACTGGATATTTTCAAACCCAACGCTAGAATTCTCCAGCACTTCTGTTATGATTTGCTTTGGTGGTTTGTTCAGTTTTTGTCCTTGCTTGAAACCACCATTGCTTTGTGCACTGCTTCCATGGTCACGTGCTATATCCTGCACAACTGCTTTCATCTGCTGTTGTGGTGTGTAAAACCTACTTTTTCCTAAATAATTTGGCCATACTTGAAAGGCTCTCACCAGTAGCCTGGTGTCCCATATGCTTAATTTGTGATTCATTCAAAAAGAGGTGATAATCCAGTGCCTCCTGTACCTGTGCACCAAGGACTTGCCCATGCACCAGCAGCAAAGTGTTTTTGCGAATCTCTGGCAATGGCATTTGAAAAAGCCAGACTTGCCTTCTCATTTCTGCCAATGATTTCCCATGCCCTATTGCTGTGGCTTGAAGTATTGCCTGTAAGATTTCTGTGTGAACTGAATCTCCTGTCGCGGGCATTTCTTCCTTGATGTCCAAGAGCAAATGCATTATAGTATTAACGATACAAGTTACACTACAGTAACAAACGAGTGTGCCATGACTTTTATATTCAGGTTGTGCACAGTATGGATTTGCCCTCAATTTTACAACAAGTGAAGCCACTGGTCTCTCTACTAGGATCGATTTGGTTTCTGCATTGGTCATTGCCGCTATTGTGCCTGTTCTTATACAGGGTCAATGCTTCCCTGTGCTCTGAAATGGGTATAAAATCTTCTTAAGTACTGCACAGTGGAGTAGCCCAGCCACTTGCTTGGGTCGATGGGTCAAGCATTTAATCTGTTGCATTGGGTGGAGGATCAAGCTTTAGTTTTGGCAACCTTGATGCCAGCTTTCAAGTGCATTAACTGCTGCTGTTCCATGTTAAGTGGTTTCAATCTGACTGTCTGAATGCTTCGTTGGTGGCTATCAGCACTCTCCTCCAAGGTTAGCCTCTGTCAGCTGCTGTTTTTCCTTGGATCAAGCTTGCCTTCTTTTGCTTAGTGGGCCTTACAGTCACATTTATTGCAGTGTCTTCCTGCAGCAATGGGGGAGGTTATATAGAAGGCAGCAGTTCTTCTACATCCTGTGAATCATGCATTTGACATTATGCTGAAATTGTGTCAAAGCTGTGTAAATGCTTGTCTTCATGGTGCAGATTTTACCAGATTTTTGGGTGCTTCTTGGTGACTTGGGCTTCCTCAGGAAGATGAAAATGGGAAAGAGGACGAGCGTGATGTAGCAGGGACCTTTTATAGGCTACACACATGAGGTCATGGTCAGGAGTTTGTTATTAGTACTCAGCTAGGAAATGACCACATGGGAAAACACCACTAGTGCCGTGAGGAAACCACCCTGACGGGAGAGAACATAATGAAGTACAACTTGTTTTTAGAGAGTAGGCTCAGGAGTGTAGGGTGACAGCTCGGTCAGGCACCTCACAAAAAAATCACATTTCCCACATTTAACAAATCCACTATACGTCTGTTTTAGGTTTATTTTTTAACTCTAATCCAACTCTACACCCCCTCCCCAACTCATTTACATTCATAAATGTACAGTGTTTATATATATATATATATATATATATATATACAGTCAGGTCCATAAATATTGGGACATCGACACAATTCTAACATTT
>CM075020.1:9463107-9502305 GCA_037576675.1 Pangasius sanitwongsei | reverse complement strand
TTGTGGTGGTGTATAGAGCCAAAAATGTTAGAATTGTGTCGATGTCCCAATATTTATGGACCTGACTGTATGTGTGTGTGTGTGTGTGTAGATGTATGTGTATATATATATATATATATAAATATAAATCTTGGCCCACTTGCCCATTAGAGAAAATTGATACAAAGTTATTCTGATTAATCACCTTTACCCTATTATGAAACATTTTTATCCTGTCTCTGAAACTGTACTGAAGGCACTGAAGGAACTGCAATGAACACAAAAGATACTTATCAAACCATTCAGTACCCAACTGTGCTTTGTAGATCAGGAAATTGTTATCCTGGAAGAGACCAGTATGGCATTTTTCCATATCTGTAGATAAGTGGCTATGCTTTTTTTGCACCACTGAACTCTCAAATACACAATACTATGCATTCTGTGTTACTGACTCAGTACAAAAAAAAAAACGTAATTGTTCCAAAACTCTTCAGACAAAAAACATAATGAAGGCTGCTGGGCTTTATCTGCAAAAAAAAGAAGCAAATGTGACAAGTCGAAGTCTCCAGAAGTACTGTGGCAGATTCCAAGATATACAATAAAACTTACCAGCTAATTTTTCTTATAAAACTGCACAAACTCTACAAATTTATTATGTAGAAATCTTTAACTTAGTTCTTTTCATTGCATCTTTGCGTTATTTATTTATTTATTTATTTATTTTGCCTGTGCCTAAGACATAGAACTGTATATTTGTCTTTGTAATGAAGGGTTCATGCACTGTAACCTTACTATAAAATCCCTCTCTGTGTAGATGTGGACAGACTGTTCTTGCTGACACTATGATCATGTCCTTTACTGGCAATCTCAATCACCTGAAGAACAGTTGCTCTTCTGTTTTTCCTTACATATTGCACTAATACACTAGCATCACAGCCATTGAATGTATGTGTGTTCAACTGCAGTTTAAAACCCTGTGTACTGATGTTTTCCCAACCCAGTCTCACAGAAAAAAAAAAAAAAAATTCATGCAGCTTATCTGCAGTACCTTCAAAACATTGAATATCAACATTCTGGTGCAAGCGTATGTTATATGTTTCCATAGTAACATTTCCAAATTTTCACTCGAATGCTGTGTATGAGACATTCTGCCACAAGGCTTGCAAGTCACCAGGAAACACGGTACAATGAGGTGGGTATTTTCAAAAGGTGGAGAGTTTTTTAAGTGGTAAATTCTTTAGGCTTCCGAGGATACAGAGACTTTCCATGTTTCAAAAATACCCATGTTATTGTGTGGTGTTACCCGATTGTGGTTGTCATAAAGAGGAGAAGTTTTATGAGCCCAGTAAGTGAGCAGCACTCACTATGTTAAGAAAAAGAGGTAAAATTATTTATTACAGTAGTGGCAGAGGTTAATTTGGTTAAAATATGTTGCAGAAAGTCTCATATACGGCATTGGCATGAAAGTTTGATACACTACTGTGCAACGTATGCTTGTGCCAGAATGTTGATATTCAATGTTTTGAAGGTGCTACAGATACTAAGTTCCATGTGAACGTCCGCTTGTTGAGAATAAGGTGAAGGATGACTCATCCGTCCATATCATTTACCCTTAGAATGAGCAATATTTCTTTTCCAGTAGCAAGAGAGCAATGAAGTGTAACATACTACTATATATAAAACCTACTACTGTATATACTATATGTTTCACTCCTCTGTGTTATTAGAGCTCAATATGACAATACTCCAAACATTGCTTTTTGAAAAATTATATTTAGTGCACATTTTGGTCAATATTGTCATGGGCAATTTGAATGCACATTTAGTCCACACCTCCATACATGCCTGCAGCTGGTGTGTGTGTGTCTGTGTGTGTACATGTGCATGTACTAATGTCTGTTTACATTTGTCTGTGTATCAGACAGTAATGGAAGGTGTGGAGTTCTAACTTTTATGATCTCAGTCCAAATGTCCCTGATGGCAGGGAGGGGGGATGTTCAGGGAATTTCCATCTCAGAACACTCTAGTAAAGGCAGATTAGACAGTTATCCTTCTGTTTAAATGCCAGGTTTATGCAACGGTGTAAATGCAAACCACATATGAATCTTTTTTTTTTTTTTTTTCATTTCTTTTGTTTGTTCTTAATTTGGCCTGTCTGAATGTTATTTGTAATTAGTAAATTACATGAATTTTGTCACATGTGATGATAAAGAGTTCTCGTCTCAACTTTATCGAACCCTTTATCATTGAATTAATTTGTTTAATAATTATGAAACCGATCTTAGTTTGCATGAAAACCGAACAGCAAACTTTCTCTTGTCTGGTAAGGCAGTTATGTGGAGATGCTCTAAAGCCCTTTCCATTTTTAATAGAGAAGGCTTAATAAAATAGGAATGTACAGTATATTGCTACACAACGCACCCGTTACCTGAGCACATCCTTCTCATTCTTTGTAGCACACATGACTGTGCTTGACCTCGGTGACCCGATCATAAGATAAGAACACTACGGAAACAACAGGGAGGGAGGGAAATCCTCCGAAGGAGTTTCATCTAACTTTGTGCTATTTTTGTCATTAAAATGCATTAAGAATGTTTTAAGAATGCACCTCAGCAGTGTATATTCAGGAAAATATCAGATATAGTATCCATTCTCGATATAGTATCCAAGCTATATGCAGCCTTAAGAAAAAGGTGTCAAAGTGGTTCCCTTTAAAAATATATTAATGGTCTACCTTATTTACTATTTTTATTTTTAGTTTCCTTACCTTGTTTATCTTTTACCTGTGTGTGGTATCTTACAGGGTGGTAGGACAAAATTCTAGCTGTTTTTTCTTTAAATATTGCTTTGAACATATTTGACCTCCCTATGATAGCAGTACTTTCTTCCAGCATAGTTTTCATTATACAAGCTCTAGTTATTACGATTTGCTTTATTTTATAGATGTAGTTTTATACATCAGCAAGTATTATGCATTTGTGCTATATTTTATTAATTTATGGTTTGATGCTTTTATTAGATTTGCTTTCCAGCTGCCTTGTTGTGTCCTTGTGTACGTTCAATAGCTACAAATGAGACTTCGCTTATATTTTCTATGCATGGTAGATTAAGGTGGAGAATTCGACCGATTTCCAGGACATCACCAGCGTGGTGGCTCTCGCCAAAACATATGCAACAGCAGAGCCTTTTGTCGACTCCAAGTACGACATCCGGATCCAGAAAATTGGCAACAACTACAAAGCGTACATGTAAGGACTGGTTTATTAACTCTGTAGTTGTTTACGCATGTGTGTGTGTGTGTGTGTGAGTTTTAGTTCCTGCTCTTATGTATTGTTTTGACATATATTTCTTTCACATTGCATGTATTAAATGTATTTATTATGGAACATTTTCAGTCAGTGTGAACAACGTGGAAGTTCACAACAAAACAAGAATATTCGTAACTATAGATGACTCACCAGCTGAAAGTGTAGCTTAGATTGTATGTACATGGAAATTAGCTTGAGGTATGAAACCTCAGACTTTATAGAGACAGAGCAATAAAAAAACGTGTCTGTCAGCGCATGACCAGGAGAAATGATACACCACACATTTACTGAATAAGCATTATAGAATCACTGTATTGCCATAACACAGGACTCTACTCTCCCAGCGCTGCTCCCTGCTGTGGCATCCTCCGAGGGGAAACAGTGGCGTCTCCATGGGCCTGTCCTAACCATTATGTGGCTAGCCTCAGCACCCAGAGTCGCCAGCGGTGTGGCACTGGACAGTTGCTTTCCTACACACACTCCCTTCCCAGTCTTGCTCACTTGCTGACCGTTTTAAGTGTTACCAATTGAAGTTGCCTGTAGTTTTTCAGTTCAGTGCACCTACAACAACTTTTTTTTTTTTTTTATATGTTCAGAACTTTCAGAGCATGTTCACAGCTATAAATGCCACATGATTTATGGTCATCGGTTACACAATTTACCATTATGATCTACATGCACAGTGTTGTTATTTTGGACATGCAAGGCATTCTGTTGTCCTCTACAAAGAGTAGAGTAGAGGACTGTAGAGTTTTAGGAAAGGAAACAGTTAATAATCTTTAAAGATTATATAAAATTTTTAAATTCTTTTAATTCTTAAAAGGCCTAGATCACAAAGGAAATGGAAGGAACTCTGTGGAACCAGTATCTTTTAAGACATTCATTCATCTTTAGTAACCACTTTAACTTGGTCTGCATTGTGGTGGATCTGGAGCCTATCCCGGAAACACTCGGCGTGAGGCAGAAGAATTCACCCTAGATGGGATCATGCACATACACACTCACACCTTGGGGCAATTGAGGCTAGCCATTCCACCTACAGGCATGATTTTGGACAGTTTGAAGAAACCAGAGAACCTGAAGGAAACCCACATGGACATGGGGAGAACATGAGAAACTCCACACAGGCAGTAACACAAGCTTGGGATCAAACCCTGGAGCTGTGAGGAAGGAATGCTACCCACTGTGTCGCCATCCTTTTAGACAAAAGAATGCATTTTCAAAATGTTACATACATTTTCTTTATTGCCATGATTAACAGAAATATTTGTGTCTGTAGATTTTTAAAAAAATGAACCTTAGGGTTAACTTTAGTTAAATATAAGAATGCCTTACTGGGGTTTGTTTGCTATCTGTTTTAGTATGATTGTTATTTTAAAAGCCTAGCCTTGATACTCAAGGATCTCCTTAAAAAAATGTTCACCAAGGTTCCTTTGCAGTTAACATGCTGTCCATAATCCTTGACACAATAATGTGATAGGATTATAAGACAATTATCAGGTGATTAAAATTTAACATTGAAACATTACAGGTTAAACACAAGACTTGTTTCTAATGCACAGATACTGTATGATAGGTAATATGTAATGGAATAATGTTTTAGTCTGCTGTAAGAAACTGGTAGCAGACTGTCTAGTCAATGTATGCTTTAAGTGCTCTTTTTGTTGCTATGACAATCAACGATTTCATGATTGGCATAAATGTGTGCCATTCTTCTGTGTGTCAGTAAGAGAAGGAAAGTGGGGAGAAAGCGGGAAGACACTTATCTGCTCAAATAAACAGTGTCCAGTCACACATCAGTGCCTCTTCCTGTTTTAAACATAGCAAAAGAAAGCAGGAGCAGCACCGTTCTGGCTTTGAACTAAACCACACAATAAGCCCACTAAAAGACCCTGCAACCACTCACTTATCTTTTGCTCACTTCCACACCAGTTTCCTTTAGTGCTTGTCAGTGTGATCCATGGCCTTGTTGATAGCAGGTTTAGAATTTCACAAGTTTTGGGACCAAAAAAGATTAACAGGTGATAAAGATTTTATCCACAGTGTACTTTAGTTTTTTTTTTTTTTTTTTTTTTTTTGACCCTTTCTGTCTTGTTTCTTTGTAGGAGAACCTCCATTTCAGGTAACTGGAAGGCCAACACGGGCTCTGCTATGCTGGAGCAGATCGCCATGACAGATAGGTGTGTCTGAGCATGTGAGAGATAAATGTGTATCTGATCATGAAGTGGAAAAGTATATACATATAAATGAACAGTAAGTCACATGAATAAAGATGCTGAATAATTGACTAGTCAGCTGATTAAGTAACTGAATGAATGATGCATGGATAAGGAAGGTGGAGTCAGTTTGTTGACTGATTTGCTTTATTTATTTCTATTAACAGCCCAGTATTTAAAAAAAGGTCATCACTGTTTCTAATGACCTCGGTTTTTTAGGTATCGTCTGTGGGTGGACTCATGTGCTGAGATGTTTGGAGGCTTGGATATCTGCGCCGTGAAGGCTGTACATGGAAAAGATGGCAAGGATTATATTATAGAGGTACATCACCCATCTCCATTGCTTATTCCATACATATACATTATAAAAGTGCTTTACATAATCATAAATCTGTCAAAACAGCACACAGGACTCCAAGGTCAGCAAAAGCACAATGTCCCAGTGTGAAGTTGATATCTGTTTTTCCTCGGAGCTTTAGACTTGTTTTGTCTGTATTTAAGCACGTTGACATTTATCTCCTTGGTTTAGCCAAAACAAGCAAGTAAAATGGCACTGAGACAGAGTTTACAGAGTTTGTGTCGGACACACTGTGGTGGATTGAAACTAGACTCCCTGATGTGCTGTTAGTTGGGTGGATCAAGTCTGATTCAGACTCAGAATTTCAAAGTAGTTCAAAGCAACTCAGCGAACAAAAGCAGTAAAGTGAAACTCCAGTCTCCTGACCTGTGGAACTTTGCCTGTGGAGTCTATTGTACTTCACGAGCGAAACTTGTATCCACTTTGATGTGATGACTTTTTTTTCCTTGAGTAATAGAGAATTTGGCCATTGTATTATTGTTTAATTGATTTCACTCACTCATCATGTAGTAATCTGTGAGTGGCTTTAAGTCAGTCAATGCACAACTCCAGCCAGCCATTTCAGAATTCCTGCCAAAAAAAAATGTTTAGACTAGAGAGATGATGGAGGAAATGATAGCTACATAGTGGGTCATGGCAACTTGATAATAAAAAAGCAAAATAGATGTTCAGATTAATTACGTGATGTTCAGCGGAGCCAGAAGTAGGAAGCGCCAATAGCGTCTGATAAAGAGATAAAGATGTTGAGAACAGAAATGCCATATGTTGTGTGTCTGCACGTTTGCCTTTTTTTGTGAGAGCTTAGGGATCGTCTAGAAACGCTTCACTCCACATTAGCATATTTAATCAGACTTAGACAGGTACATTCACAGTGTAAACCTTTAAAACCAGATCAAAGTAGGTGGAGATGTTGTAAAGTAGAAGCAAAGGGCAGAGAAAATGTGGCTGATCCATTCAGAAAACTAGGATCCCTTCAGTTTTTCGTGTTCTAACAATATATTTCACCTTTCTATAGTTTACAGGTAGATAATGGATCAGATGAGGCCATCCTAGTGTGAATATTATCCAAAATATGAGCACAAATGCATGGCCAGTAAATATTATTTGCTGAAATGTGACAGGGCTTTGTCTGTTATCTGATGTAAAAGTAAGTTAATTTCCTATTCATTCATTCATTCATTCATTCATTCATTCATTCATTCATTCATTCATTCATTCATTTTCAATAACTGCTATATCCTGGTAAGGGTCATGGTGGATCCTGAGCCTTTCCAAGGAACGCAGGGTGCGAGCGTGAACTCACTGTGGATGGACCACCAGTCCATCACAGGACGCCACACACATTCACACCTAGGGGTAATTTTTAGAGTCACCAAACCACCTACCAACATTATTGATTATCGATAATTGGATTATCGATGAAATCTAATTATGATAAAATTCGCCACATATTTTTCAGTTGTGGTGGGAGATTTATGGGGCAGTAAAAGGTGTGAAGCACAGCATGGTTACATTGGAGCTTTAGTGTGTAGCACTGCTTAGTAACTGTAAGTTGTAGATGATTATAAATTACATTACCATGACAAGGGCCTCTCAGTTACTATATTTATTTGGACAGCCCTCTATGGTAATGTATCTGTGTGAATTGATATAAGTATAGTCTGTAAGAACTGTGTAAACATATCTTAATGAATGTATTGGTCTGCATGAATAAGGCTCCAGTAGTTCTGAGGAGCTGTTGCAAATCACTTTTACAGTAATCCTTCTCGAAACACTTAAGTGAAGGTGCACACTGATCAGAAATATTCTCCTGACCTCGCTACAGGTGATTTGGTTGTACAATGTTGGAAGTTAATGTCTAGGTTAGTGTGAATGTTTTGGTGTGGGTATATTATAGTAGATAAACTGTTCAGAATTAGGACTCTAAACTGCTGGATGTACCAAGCTGATGACTAGGTTCAGAATTAATGCATGTTCTAAATTGATAAGTAAGACACAACAGACCTGCTGTTATACAAAAATAATGCACATTGGGACGCAACCCCCTCAAAGTACATTGTTTTTGTATAACAACACAGTCTGGAGTGTGTTATTCCGCTTATACCAAAGCAGTTATACGCCAAATATTACATTGTTTAATTTAATGTTGTGGAATTTAATGTTGTGGAACATTCAAGAGAGAAGAGAGTTCCTGTTTTCACCTATGTTAAAGCTGAACAGTCTCTCTCTCTCTCTCTCACACACACACACATACACACACACACAAATAGCGCAGCCTGTCATTTTACCAAATACATAGAAAGCAGTACTGAGACAGAGAGTGCTTACTTACATAAATGCTAAATAGCAAAAAACATCACCACATACTTTGCTACACAACAACAACAAGTCTCCAGAAGAACTGTGGCAGGTTCAGCAAGATGCTCAGTAAAACTTACCAGCTCATTTCGTCTTAAAACTGCACAAACTGTACCTCAGACTACTGTTTTGTTTTGGGGTTTTTTTTTTAAAGCAAAGCGTCATCACACCAAGTATTGACTTTGTTTCATTTATTACTGTTTAATGCTCTTTATAGTATTTCTTTTAATGTAGAAACATTTAATTTGATTATTTTTAAACACATTTTTGCTCTACAGCATTTCTTTGCATGTGCCTAAGACTTTTGCACAGTACTGTACCTGTCCTGTTTTACGAAGAGAATGCACACCTACTGACCAATCAGATTCGAGCATTCGCGCTGTGGTTATAATAATGAATAACAATCTTAAACTTTGACCTAGCCTCTAACAGCCTTTTGGCATTGGGAAATTATTTGTTACATGGCCATTCAATGACAAGGTCTACAGAATGAAACTTGATAGTGCATAAACTGTAAACTCCTCTCTGGCCCACTGATAATCTGAAGGGCAGACAGCTGAAGTCACTCAGGCCCTGTGTGTAAGAAAAACACTCCACCACCACCTCTGAGAATCCTAGCATTCTAAAGCCACTCGTCAAGGTTATTTATAACCCAACAGCTCGTGTTGCGCTCATCGTAGGACACATCTGTGCAAATGAGCAGATATTGCTCTGTATATTTTCTGTTGTCATAATGACCTCACAAGGACCAGATCAGTCACACAGACACTTTCACATTGATGATGGTCCAGCACAGATAGGAATCTCTGTCTGCCTTGACTCTGAGGTGATGTAATGACAGCAGATATCTCACTTTGGTCAGTTCTGGTTTTCTTTTTCTACTAGTAAAGTGTAATGCTTTCTGTAGAGCACTCAGCCTTATCTACTTTCAGGAGGCTCAGAGAAGGGTCTGTGGGAAGCGCTGCTGATAAAAAGTGGATACATGAAATTAATAATTTCACGATATAAACTGTATACATGTTTATTTGATGCCTACTTTGAGTTGTGTGCGGCACAGTGGCAAGGCAGGTAGCAGTGCTGTCTTACAGCTCCAGGGTCCCTGGTTCAATTCTCTGGGATTCTCTGGTTTCCTCTCACCTCCCAAAAACAAACTTGTACATGAAATGGCTATGTTTACAATTAAAAGTTGTTGAAGAAGATAAAATATGAATTAATTTAATACTGTTTAATTTATCCTAAAATCTCCTTATGAAACTGCTGAACAATGAACATACACAAAGCCAAACTGAGGTCACAACAAATATTGATAAAATATTTTTTACTGCTCATTGCTTTTTATAGTATTACAGTCTTTTTATAGGTTTATAGTCTTTCTTTACATGTACAAAACTCATTTGCTCTGTATGTTTTACATATACATTATGTACTTTTTTATATTAACATATTTATTTATATTAACATATTTATTTATATTACCACATTTCACTCTACTTACAGAATGACAAATGTGCAGTTTCAATTTGAATCCATCTTCAGCAATGATTTGCTATTTTCCTGCTTTGTCATACATTCCATTCTGTTGAACTCTGCATTGTCCTGAAGCACAGGTTACATGTTAAACCCATTAACACTCAGGACACATCAGCGGGTCCACTCCAGACTTATATGTTTCTCACTCTCATTTGCTGCATGCCTTTCCTATTAGTTTCACTGTACTTACTGAATAATTCAGAGTAGTTACTGAATAATATGCCCTAATACAAGTAACCAAATAATAAAGCCAGGAGTTGATACATTTTAAGGAACAATCAAGAAATTATATCTTTCATCTGCGAAGTAAAAAATGCATAAATTTACATTTAGAATTCAAAATCATACACTCTCTTCATTACAGCTATCATTTATAATGCTACTTATAATTAAGACTATAGGACTGTCAGTCACTGGCCAGTATTGTAAGATACTGACTATATACTGATATACTGATGTTTCTTTGAACGATCTTTGAACACATTGTATTCCTAATTATTGTAGCAGGCTCAACTAGATTGGCTCAAGACTAGATTGACACTGTATGCCACTGAAATCAATGTCCTTACTTGGACATTATTTACAGTAGGAAAAGTGGGAATTCCTCTCAGTTCAGTCAGAGCTTAACTTTCATTTTTTTGACTCTGGACATGACAGGAAGCCTCGCTCTCCAGGGAGTTGGTGACACAGCACATTCCAGCTCTAAATTGTTCCTCAGTGGGAGGCAGTGAACTAGGTGAAACCATATTATAGGAATTTGTAGTATTTAACTGCAAGCATATGTAACATATCTTTCCTCTGGGTTCTCTGGTTTCCTTCCACTTCCCAAATGCTGTTAGATGGATTGTCCCTATGTGTCCATTGTGGTGGACTGGTGCTCACTCTGGGGTGTGTTCATGCCCAATCACACCCAGTGTTCATGGAAAAGGTTATGGATCCACTGACCAGGATAAAGCCTTCCTGAAGATGGATGCAAAGGAAAGCAAAATCGTTAAACGCGAATCAGTTTGTCTATTTTCAGTCTTTCGTAAGACTTTTTATTAAAACTATATTTATATATATGAACTTAACAAAACTCAAAATAAAGAACCAGAAGGAAACATCCAGAGTAGGTGAAAATTTTAGTGGATGTAGGTAAACTTTTATGAAACCTCTCTGTGATGATGCAATATTAATAATGAATGAAACATTAATAAGAAAAATTACTTGTTGCCTTTTTATTCTCTACCTTCATGACTTACGGCACGTCAGGCTGACTTGGTCTTGACGTGTAGGCCCATGTCTGTGTTTAAAAATGTTAGTAGGCAACAGAGAAAACATTACGCCACTGATGAAAACAGCCTCGACCACCTCGTGTCCAGCATCCAGCAGGATGATCTAACCTCGTCGTCTGCTGAATCACTCTGAGCAGAAGCACAGTAAATTACAGGGAGGCGGGGAGGTGTGCCGGGACAGCAGGGATGGAAACGGCTGGTGTTTGAAGTCTGTGCCCAGGCAGTGGCTGCTCAGTGGCTGTGGTTATGAGTAACAGGCAGAACCTCCCTACTGCTAATGCTGCTTCGGGAAGGCCCCTCTGCTTTAACCACTTTGTAAAATTCTTTAATTTCATTTAATACCCAAAGAGTTGTACAGTCATGACTGTGAAAATGAATGATTCTTCTCTTGTTTGTGTTCTGTTTAGTTCCAATAACAGTGATGACAGCTTAAAGCAGTAAATGAAATACAGAGACATACTGGAGTTCTTTAAAGCCTGCCTTTTAAAACACAGCACTGTGATAACATTAAATGTTATACTTGGAAGTTAATAAGGAACAAAAACTATGTGATTTTGCTAGACTGCTCAAAATTTCCAGATGCAAAAAAAGTGCCTTGTGGAAAGAGAATTTAGAAAAGCGCATATATTGTATAAATCCCAAGAGATAAAGAAGCAATATTTTAGGAGGGCCTCTCTGCTCCAGCCTTTCCTCACTCCACCTCTTCCTCTTTTTCTTGCTCTCAGCGGCTTGTGGTTGTTCTCCTGTCCCAAACTTTGTTTACACCAGAGAACTTCTCACATGTAAGCAAGTGGCCAAGACACGAGTCTTCCACTTCCACTGTTCCTCGCTGCCCCCGTCTGTCTTCTCAATGTTCTACTCATCTGTTTTGCTGCACATGTGAGGTGACACACCTCTTTCCCAGTTTGAAATCCAACTCCAGGCACATGTATGAGTCACTGTTGTGGGACAAACTTTACAGCCAGTCTCTTTTCTTTGAGCCCATTTGATTTAAAACTTTCCGACCATAACACTGCAATGTACCCGTCACGCTCTGCCTCAGAACACCCAGACCTGGTCCCAGTCTTCTTCCTTGGTTTTCTTTTATTAGGCCACAGTAATCCCAGCTAAAGCCCTCAGCATTAACAGCACTGCTTCTGAGTTTTATATATTTTTTTTATCAACCTTTTCAACTATTTTCATCTCTGAATCTCTTTAAATGCCTTAAGTCATTGTCTTAAGTTTTGTTAATGACACTAACTCTGTATTTCAGAAACTGTGGCTTTTTATTTCCAACGCTCCGGATTTGTTTTATCACCAAGTGTGTACTTGAGGTGCAGATAACATGCTCATGATGTCGCTGTTCTCTCCTCCAGAATCCTGCAATGTATTTATTTCGGGATAAATAACTATGATCTAGGGTTTTATGTAATCTTTATGCAGTCTTTGAATATGTAAATGTGGATGTTGGATGTTTTTGCAGTGTCTGGTTACAATCATCTCCGGAATTGTTGGTGTCAAGCAAATGAGCAAAAATTGTATAAAATAAACATTACATATACAGAGTCAAACAACTGGACTTTTTAGTCTAACACAAAATCATTCTCACAATCATTATTTAAATATTAGCATAGCACTTTACATAAAATAAATATTCATTCATTCATGTTCAGCAACATCCTGGTCAGGGTGGCGATGGATCCGGAGCCTATCTTGGGAACACTGGGAGTAAGTTGGGAATACACCCTGGATAGGACACCAGTTTACACACAGGGCACCATACACACACATTCACACCTAGGGCAAGTTAGAGAAGCCAATCCAACTACCAGCATGAATTTGGGAGGTATACTATATTATTTGTCACATATACAACACAGTGAAATTGTTTTCTTCACATATCCCAGCTTGTTAGGAAGCTGGGGTCAGAGTTCAGAGTCAGCCAAGATACAGCACTTCTGGAGCAGAGAGGGTTAAGGGCCTTGCTCAAGGGCCCAACAGTGGCAGCTTGGTGGTGCTGGGGCTTGAACCCCCAAACTTCTGACCAGTAACCCAGAGCCATAGCCACTGAGCCACCACTGCCCCAACAGTATCCTGAGCTCACGATTGAACTGGAGACCCTGGAGCCGTGATGTGGGATTGTTGCTTATACAGTATATATATACTATTAAAACTAAGTGCAAAGTATAAGATTTTTGATCAAATATGAGGTTGCACACATATGAACACATATCACCATGGGGAAAACCAAAGAACTTTAAACACAAAAGAGACAGATCTGCACAAAGTGATAAATACCATTAAGAACAATCAAACCCATAATAAAAATTGTTAAAAATACAGATTATTTCAACTCCGTTACCAGCAGCAGCCCTAAAACCCCACTGTGAAATGTTTAATTTGCCTGTGGTTTGATCTTTCAGCTAGATAATAACTCCAAATATACATCTAAATCGGTATAGAAATAGCTATGAGACACAAAATCAGTGTTTTTTTTCCAATGGTCAAGTCTGTATTAGAGCACTATTGAAAACCTGTGGTCTGAAATTAAGAGAAGAACCACATGTACTTGTATTTTTAAGAATGGTGCTGATAATTCCAGAGTTGACCATATCAGTAGGTGCAGTTTTCATTAGAGGACATTTTTTGAACCATTATAACACTGTCACCAAGTGGTCAAACAGGGGTACTGCAGTCTCTGGTCTTGCTTTAAATACTCCCTAAAAAGATCACGGTCTGATGTGGTTTGTTTCAGGTGATGGACAGCTCCATGCCTCTGATTGGTGAGCATGTGGAGGAGGACAAGCAGCTCATCGCTGATCTGGTCCTTAACAAGATGGTCTTTGCTCTGCTCGGCATCACCTCTCCTCAGTCCTCCAATGCTAAGGTGCCCAAACAAACACCGCTCCTGACTCACTTTTTATTAAATTATATTATACTATGCATGACACACTGTATATACGTTGCTTAAACAATGTACATGTCACTAATAAAGTGCAGTATGACTGATCTTGAAATACATTCTGAGCTTGTAATTGTAAAGATATTTGAAAACTCATCCAGTGGTGTTCATCAGTTTATCAGCCACTCAAATGACTTCTGACAACATCTACAAGACAGGAACCTGCATATCTGAAAACCTTAATAAATAGATAAAATTAATAATATCAACATGCTAATATGTCATTTTTTTTCTGGGACAGACACAGCCTGGTCCACAGACAACTCAGCCGAGACGAGCTCAAGGTGAGGTACAAAGAAAATAAAAGTTGCAAATCATGGCTTGGAAATCTGGTAGTATTGAATCAAGGAATCTTTCTAGGGAAGGGGAAGCTTTTTGTTTCTTCTAGCCACAGACACAAGACAAGGTTAACTAATTCATTCTTTCCTCTAGACAGCTCACTGGGATACCAGAATTTAATTCTACTCAGTCTAGAGATCATTGCAGAACTCATGTCGTTTCTTTAGTAATGTGTTGTGATATGATGACGTTATGAACACTCATGTGAACATGTCATGTTCACTACTTAGTAATAATTTTCCCAGAGGTTTTAGAATACCCAATATATTATAGCTACATGTAAATTATTAGGATGATGAACAATATACACTACTCTGTGTGTGTGTGTGTGTGCGCGCGCAGGAGGTCCCCGCTCAGGCTCTGCCTCACCGTCTCAGTCACAGGGATCTCCACAGCGAGCTCGCTCTGCTAGCACCTCTCCCAGTCAAGCCTTCCAACCTGGCCCAATCCCAGCATCCTCCTCTCAGAAACAAGCACCACAGCTCAAGTAAGCTCTTTTACTTAATCCACTCTCACTGTTACGTTAACCACAAACTTCAACCATTTTATACAGAACATGCTATATTTATATGCAAGGCAGAGCAAAGTGAGCCACCAGATGTGTGTATTCCAGGATTACTGATGGATGGATGGGCCATGTTGATATCTAAGGGGGTTCTTCTCATCTTCTCATTTGCATACAGTAGCTGATCATTTGTGTTCAGACACGAGTAACATCATTGACACGTGTTATCTTTCAGCAAGTCTCAGTCTCTCACAAACACCTTTACGGAAACACTGAGAGGAAACCCAGTGGACGACGAGGCCAAAGCTGAGACCATCCGCAGTCTTCGCCAGTCCTTTGCCAGCCTGTTCTCTGACTAATATGCTCGCTCACGCATACACCATGGTCTGCACTTTTGGAATGAAGGATGTTGTGAAGGTCAGTAGAATCTAGTGAAGTGAAGTGGCTAACCTCATGACTGAGGAAGAGGTGCGGTAGGTCCATGTCACTAGTTGTGATTGCGTGTAATTCTTTTCAAACCTGCCTTCTTTTACCTCTTCCCTAATTCTGAGATTCTAAGATTTGACTTCCTTTTTTTTAACCACAATATCTTTATTGAGAAGATCCACGGATTTTCCACCATGAAAATAACCACAAAAGCAAATCTAAATTGTCTTGTATATTAAGTTTCTGTTATTATAGTTGACTTAACTTTAGTAACTTGAGCGTTTACAGCAAGGTTCCCCAATTCCAGTCCTGGAGGTTTGAAATCGCATTTGGGTGATTTCTCTGCTCTAAGACTCCTGATTCATTTCTGATTCATTTCTGGATTCCTGGTTAATTAGCAGGTTTAATCAGTGAGCTAGAGCAGGGAAATCACCAAACAGCTCTGGATTGGGAACCTCCAGGACTGGAATTGTGGAACTCTGCTTTACAAACTGCTTTTGTCTAAACTCAAGGAAGGTCTTCCTCATCAACACGGTCATTAATTTGTGGTGTAACAGTATGAAAAATTTACATGATAACCGTATAACCCAATATCATAGCATCACCTTCACAAGTAATTAAAATCTAATTCAATTCTTCAAATTCATCTAACTATGAACTAATTTGTCCAGACTAATTAATTGCTTAGCAAAGAATTCAGGATTTCTGTTTAAATATATGCTATCCCATTTTAAAATGTAGCATATTTCAAGAGTAACTTTTCTTAAAATGTCAGAATCTATACCAGTGTAGCATAACATTAACAGTATAACTGTTTTAGATCTATCGTCTTATGCTGTCGACAATGCTTTATGATTTAATTAGTGATTAAATTAGCGAACAGTTATTATGATATAATGCTTCAAGCCCATGACACCGTATGTATTTCATCAGGCAATATTCCACAGTGGGTCTGCTTTTTATTTTTAAGTGGATCAGTCTTCCATTACAAATAAATCTTCCCTTTATAAGTGAAGTATACTTGACAGTGTAAGTACTATAAATACTATTTTATTTATTGGGCATTTCATCTCCTCACTGGGAATCTCTGACATTGACTTTTGACTTCACAACAAATAAAGGAGAAGGTAATAATGACCTGTGAGTCCCATTTGAAAGCCATCAAATCATTGACATACTGAGGCCTTGATTTACTAAGATCCTAAATACCGCGTGTGGGAAAAAGTGGGCGTGTGTTTTATAAAGAGTAATTGCATGAATTACATCAGCTGTAAAGCAGGGGTAGAAAACAATATGGAAATGAGGTCCTGTTTGGATTTGATAGACGTGGCAAGTTCATATGTTTAAGAGAATCTCGCCATGAGTTGGACTGAAACTAAACCTCTCTCACACAGGCATATTTGTGCAATTCAGTTAAAGGCTATGAGTTGCATAAAAAAAAATACAGTATGATTGCAAAATAAACATGTATGTCATGTTCGTAGTGTACATGTGAATGAACACCTTTTAAAAACTCTCCATTTAAATGCTGTTGGCATCGAAACGTGCGGCCAATTTACATGTGAACGTGTGGCCAATTAATAAGATTTGAGTAATATTAAGTGATTTTATTAAACATTTTGCGAGGCTGAGGCATTATCTTAATAAACCTCATGAATAACCCCTAATGAATGGTATAATTTTGTAACAATCTGGGGGAAATAGATGCTCTCCAAATAGATGCTGTGTTTGACTAAAGCTCATAACTCTTTTATTTCCTCCAACTAAGATAAAAACAAAGAAAACACCCCTTCAAGTTCCTTCTCGGAAAGATAGGAAGGTTTCCTAGACCCCGAGTTAGGCATATGACGTCATGTCAACATAACCGCTCACAATAGTAAATAAATGATTAGTAAATCAAATGAAATAGTAAATCAAATGATTTATAGTAGAATTTCCTTTGATCAGTCAATGTAGTCAGATTATTCACAACACTGTCTACAACACTAACCATACAGCTTGCTGTTTGGAGAAAGTAAATACACGATCACTAATATTTATGATATAATGGATCGCTTGTTGCTTACAAACCATATGCTTTCATCGAGGCATCCATGGTTTTTCCCCCACTTTGTAGCTTGTAGCTATTTATTTTATTTTTTGGGGTGGGGGGGGGGGGGTTGTTATCAAGTTTTCACGTGGTTTTACACACAAATACCTTTAGTAAATCGGGGCCTAAGTGTTTTACCACAGTTCTTTAAAGCAAAAAAGATTACAGTTACTGAATATCCAAGGTGTCATATTGGTCTCTCTCAGTGTTTTGTTTCATTTCTGTATTGTGCAATAAGTATTTTGTGACCATGAAATATTATGTTGCCTGTTAATGTAAGTAACTTGGTTTATTTGACTTGTGGACCAAATTCTGTGTTCATGTTAAAAAAAAAAAAAAAAAAAAAAACAGAGAGGAAAAAAAATCAAGCTTTGCAGTGATGCTACTAGTTTACTCTTTTTCTTTTTTCTTTTGAGAGAATGCCTAATGTCAGTGTGATGTGTTGGTTTCCTCTATAATTTACATGCACATTATAAAGTGCAATGAAAAGCCATAAAATAGAAAAGAGGAACTGTGTCATGTTTGGTGATTTTAACCGTTATTTGTTACATGTTTATATTTTAGGCACACACTGCTTAGTTTCGTTTCTTATCTATCTGATATAATAACAGAAGACATGTTCACAATCTGTGCATTATATGTAATATCTCTACATGTCTGTACACGCCAGTCTCCCAATTAACTGGCAGAGTAATAATCTTGTATCCAGAACTAGTCAAAGCAATTGAATGATCTGTTCACTATAACTTTGACATGGTCTTATGTATTGTATTTTTTTTTTAATTACCTGAACTGTGTAACTAATCTATAAAAACAGTGCATTTATGTATCCTTGTTAATTAATGTTTAAGTATTTATTTATTTATTTATTTATTTATTTACTTATTATTTTATCCTGTGTATCAAAACTACAAAGTTATTAATTTATTTTATGTATTTATTTCAAGATACATTTATTTCTATAGCACATTTTATTTGATCTCATGTGTGTTAGCAGAATGATGTTCTTTAAGAAGCATGCCTTGATTTTTACAGTATTTTACCCTAGTGTTTTATGTACCTGAGCATAAATCGATGAGGTGATTAGCTTTAAGAACTGAGGCATAGCTGTTGATGATCACCTGACTTGCAGTCGCTAGGCTACCTCATGGCTCCCATCTCTCGAAATGCAAATGACTCATCAGTAAAAAATTATGCAGTAAAGGCTATAGCTCAGAGAACGTGTGAAACCCACTGCATACATAGCTGTAGGTTTGTTTTCTTTTTCATCTACCCTTTTATAGGACACTAGGTCAATATTCCTTTATTCTGGTTCAAATCAAACTGATGATGTGGGTCCTAACATACTGTAACACAATAACTATGGCAACATGAAATTTACAGAAACGAAGCGAAACCAGCTGAGTGTGAAGCAGTTAAAGTCACTGAGCTTACGGTTATTTCAGGACCCTTTCACTGCAGTGAGCCTAAAATATACACACAACAATACACACGCAGAAACAGTACACATGCAGAAACAATACACACACAGAAACAATACACACACAGAAACAGTGCACATGCAGAAACAATACACACCAGAAACAATACACAAGCAGAAACAATACACATGCAGAAACAGTACACATGCAAAACAATACACACACAGAAACAATACACACGCAGAAACAATACACATGCAGAAACAATACACACCAGAAACAATACACATGCAGAAACAGTACACATGCAGAAACAATACACACGCAGAAACAGTACACAAGCAGAAACAGTACACACCAGAAACAATACAAGCGCAGAAACAGTGCACAAGCAGAAACAGTGCACAAGCAGAAACAGTACACACGCAGAAACAATCCACACGCAGAAACGGTACACACGCAGAAACGGTACACACGCAGAAACGGTACACACGCAGAAACAATACACACCAGAAACAATACACGCCAGAAACAACACACATGCAGAAAAACACATTACAAGAATACAAACACATTTATATGGTCGTCATATTGCAGTGAGTTATACAGTGTAGTGGTTTTCTCTAAAGTAAATGTGGCATGATTAGGACTCCTCTTACTCTCTCTGGTGCCTCTGTAGTTAATGTTACTCATGTAGATCAGTGTTTCTGAATGCTTTGTGTATAGTGTGCATCATTCTACATGTGTTTTAATGTCACACGTGCCATTTTTGGTACAGTTTGGGTTCTATATTTTGGTTAATGGAAATGCTATTAAAGTGTTTAATAAAAGTGGTTGCTCCCTTGGATTTCTTTAGAAGCAGAAGAACTGTGCGTTATGCAGTAAATACAGTAGGCTTTATATAGTATATTTTTCACACAGGAAAAAAGAAATATTGCTTAAAATGCAATGTCAACCTAATCAATACATCTTTTATTTCTATAATAAGAATATTTTACATGTAATCATTTGGCAGATACGTTTATCCAAAGAGTCTCAGGTGAGGCACTGAAAGTTTCAACCAATTAGACGATCACGTCATCCTTCACTGCAACAGATAACCAGAGCATATAACCATGTGTTACCCAAATTATAAACTGAATGCAAATGATCTACTTAAATATAATATTTTAAGTAAATCTTTAGAAAGTTATGTCCTCCTGCCAGTAACATGGATACTTTTTGCTAACCACATGTGTTGTATTTGGTAATTCTATGCTAAAAACTCAACCTTACTTGTTTAACAGCAAAATGCAACCAGTGTCAAGAGGTGTAACCTTGTATTAAAAAAAATGTCTGTAATAGAGTAACATTTATGATTGGTTAAATTCATGTTTGGTGGCACAGCAGGTAGTGTTGCCACCTCACAGCAAAGAAGAAATATACGGTATTTTTATATAAAAAAGGAAAAAATGTTGGCTTTCGAAATAGCAAAGCCATGTGTGAATGATTGGATGAAGTAAGTAACACCAGGGGGCAGCACCTGCACAACTAATAACCACAATACTGTACTACAGAGAAACTGAATAACAGTATACAGGTATACTAGGACTTCCAGCGTGTGTTCAGAAACTAACACTTTTTAATCAAGGGTGATTGTGCCATCTGGATTGGATTTTTTTCTTAATAACAGGCAAAGCACAACACAGTGATAAAGTGCACCCACCTGCTAGCAATAACCATTCTGTCCTAAAGAAAACCTAAAGACATAAAAATTTGAAAAATGAAATTTACATAAATGAAACATTTGCTAAAATATTTTTGGTGCCTAAAGTTCACATCTTTATTTTTGTACTGGAGCTATGAGGATAATGCAGCAATGGATATCTATCTCTGTGTCTCAAATAAACAGTTAATAAAAGTGTATTTGTATGAAGAACATCACTCAAACCTTAGGTTAGCACATCCACCTGACGTATTCTGAAATAATAGATTAAAAAAAAGTGAAGTGAAATGATATACTTGAAGTGTCCTGTATATAATTCAAGTATAATACCATCATATTAAAATATAGATTTTTGATTACATGCCATGATTATATGCCTTCATACTGTATATGAGTGATACAAAAATCAGGAGACCAGTTATGTGTGGAAAGTGTACAGTGCGGCAGCAGAGTGCAGTGTCTATCTGATGCAGCTGCAAAGGGGTTAAGGGATTACTGGTGCTCTATGGCATGGCACTGGGTTGCTTATAAAGCAGTGTGCAATTTGCTGTCTGTGGAAGATAACAAGGACCATGCTCTGAAATCAGAAATCCAAATGCATTATGCTGTTCCTTTTGCTTGAACTTACTATCATCACAGCCTGCTTGCTTTTGTCAGACAAAGCGAAGCCAAGTGTATCCCTTCTTCCCTGCTGTAAAAGTAATTGTTGCTGTGGACTACAGAACATCTGTTGCTCTGAGACACCTGCAGACCTCATCCTCCCTCACTGGATTCCACTTCATCCTAGTGCAGATAGAGTGGGGTTGAACACATGTTGCTTCCATCTTTTCATTTTTCTAGCAAAATCTATATTCTGTGCACAGCTTAAACAAATGCCACCAAGGCTGACCCAAGGCAGTACTGGTTTTAAAGCCATGTTTCTCTCAGTGGAAAATCTGGCTGTAGGTTCTGTACATACTTGATTAGGGCTCTGGCTTTCTCTTAGGCTCTAATGATAAGCATTAATATACACTATTTTTCCTAAAGTATATGGACACATCCCATACCATAGGCATATAGGATTGTTCCCTCCTTTGCTGCTGTAGCATCCTTGACTCTTCTGAGAAGGCTTTCAACTAGATTTTGGACCATGGCTGTTAAGATTTGTGCTCATTCAGCCAAAAGAGTACAAGAGATTGGGCTCTGATTTCTGGCAAGGAGTCCTGGTGCGAAGCTGGTGTTCCAGTTCATCCCAAAGGTGTTCAGTGGCATTGAGGACAAGACTCGGTGCAGGAAACTTGAGTTCTTCCACACCAACCTTGGTAAACCATGTCTTTGCGGACCTCGCTTTGTCATGTTAGAACAGGTTTGGGCTAGGTCTGTTAGTTAAAGTGAAGGGAAATCCTAAAGCTACAGCATACAAAGACATTGTAGACAATTGTGTGCTTCCAACTTTGTGGCAACAGTGTGGAGAAGAACCACATATGGGTGTTATGGTCAGGTGTCCACAAACTTTTGGTCATATAATGTAGGGCAGAGGTCTTCAATCTTATCAGCAAAGGGCCGGTGTGGCTTGCAGGCTTTTATTACTGCCAAATAGGAGACACACTCAGTAGTTGATTGGATACTAAAACGAACTGATTATACAAGTGAAATCAGGTGTGGCTCCTGCTTGGTTGGAATGAAAGCCTGGAGCCACCAGCCCTTTGTGGATAAGATTGAAGATCCCTGGTGTAGGATGTCTGTCAGATTTCAGTGAAACGTCTATCCAATATTCATTCATCCATTATTTCATTATTTCAACACACATGTGCTGGAGGACTGGCATCCTATTTGGGGTGAATTTTCCCACCTTGAGCCAGGTGTTGCCACGATTGGCTCCAGATCCATCACAACCCTGACCAGGATAAAGCAGTTCCTGAAGATGAATCAATGGCTCCTGGATGAAAATAACAGGTGGGCTATGGTCAACACCAAAAAATGGAAACTCTAGACAACAGGAATACAGAAACAAGAGAACAAGGAAGTTACGAAGTGTGTTTTAGACTTAAACATTGTGTATACTGCAAATAAGACATGCAGGACTGTAAGACACATGAAATATAAGGGTACCATGGGAACACAAGGATACATACCTTTGGTGTTCCTCTGAAACATTTCCCTATGGACTTTTTTCTTGACTTTAGAAATTGACATTGAGTGTAAGAAAAGCATTGTGTAAATAAAACATCTTCTATGGCAATGGTATAAGAAGGTTTAATTTTTATGTGCGACCCCAAACTCAAATTTATTTTAGTGACTTACATATGAGCTGTAGATCTCTCCACACCATAAAAGGTATAATGCAAGAAAGATTGCTCTCCATATGTCATCAAATGGCTCGACTCCTTTCACACTACTGAACTTTCTGCTTGTGTTGAAAATGAGTATGATGAATCATGATGAAATGTGAAAAACATGTGGTGATGTAAGTTGGATGGACATTCAGATCCAGAATATGTCATCAATTTTTACCTGTTAACCTTATGTGACCTCCATCAACAAGGCGAAGGCGGAGTTCACTGTGCTGCTAGTGTAAAAACTACCCTGTCTTCACTTCTCTTATTCACACTCGCCTCATTGCAGTTGATAAGATGTTCCCACTGCTTGTGTGTGTGTGTGTGTGTGTGTGTTTCATTGTTTCTACATTCGGTATTATCTCTGAACTAGTGTTTTTTCATAGAGAAAGACGGAAAAGAATCAGCACCTCCTTAAGTTGAAAACAGGGAAAGACCTTGGTCTCCATAGCAACTGCAATGCCTCAGCAAACACAAAGCAGTAGATGAGAGGGAGATCGAGGACAGAAAAAGTGCACAGTGAATTGATCCAAGACCTACTGCAATAACAGGAAGTTACTGTCGCTAGCTAAAGTGGATTGGACCAAAAGTCATGCAGGTCTGTTGGGATTCTCAGTTTAAGCCCCATAACCTAGTGACATCCATCACACCCACACACACACAAATAGAAATAGACACATTTTTTCCAGTAATTTGGACTCGATAAAAGAACATGAATCACCACATGTATCAAAAAAATATATTATTCAGTTGAATCATATTACGGCTAGCGTTGTCGTCTGACAGCTCCAGGGTCCCCGGTTTGATCCTGAGCTCAGGTCACTGGACTTTCTGTGCATGTTCTCAACATGTCCATGTGGGTTTACTCTGGGGTCCCTGCTTTCCTCCCACATCCTAAAAACATGCCAGTAACTGGACTGGCTACAATGGCATACCATTGTGTTCAAGAGATAGGCTCTGGATCCACGCCGACCTTGACCAGGATAAAGCAGTTACTGAAACTGAGTGAATGAATTAAGAATACAGTGATCAAATTAGAGATTGCTCTTTGCAAACCCACAACACAGAATAACAGAACACAAACAGATCTACTTCACATCTCTATACAACAGTGTAGATTCTGATAGCTGGGTTACAAATGTATTTGGTGAATCACAGTGAGAGGACAGATCACAGCATGTATTTAATGATGCCATTTACACCATGGAGTGAACAAACAGAAGAAAAAAAAGGGAATAAAACAGTTTTGTAGTAGAGGAAGTTTTGCTGAGGTTTTATAGTTGTTTTTTTTCCTCTTTATTAAAAGCAGCAGAGCCCAGCTGGTGGAATTTGCTTTCGGCGTCAAGCAAGATCCAATACGATACAACACATCTGCATTATATTTAGTTATTTCGCAGGCACAGAGCACAATCCTGCCATATAACTAATCAATTGAGGAGTTTCTCGACATGAGCAATGGTTCTCTGACCACCGCTCGCACTACAAATACATTTCATAAACCAGCAGAGTTGGACCACTGATGGGAATTGGGCAGTGAAGCCTACACACATATGTCTAACAAATGAACCACACACTTGTTTGCTAAACATTGAGTGGCTGGCTAAGCACCAAACGTGCCCTCTTGATTATCCATTGCCAGATCAAATGCATAAATTTATTTACATATCATTCCCTTATCAACAAATCAAGAATCTTTTCACCATCTCTATGTTTCCAAGTGATGTCATGGGTTTATGAGTTCTCAGCATATGAGCCTCCTCACCCTCCATAAAAAAAGGCTGGCAAGAGTGAGTAATCACGTCCAAATCACCCCTCACTCACACACAAAATGGAATGTGAAAAACACATCTAAAGTTTTTGGCTGGAATACCCCCTTTAATCTTGTGCCACTCTGTTTTTCTCACATCTGGAAAATCAAACAGTGACGGTTTGCCACATACACTAATTGAAAAGTGTATTTTTTCACCGTAGGCAATGCCTTTTCAAATACTCCATATGTCATCTCTTCTCTGTTTGAGCTAATTACCCTGCTCTTCATTGCCACTGTTGTTCATGTAATTCAGACAGTCATGTAATGGAAACTTTCATATCAAAATGGAATATTTCTCTATGGAATTTTATATAATGTGTCTGAGTGGGCATGTTTATACATTGGTGGGGAACGAATGTCCCCACAAGGTTAGGAATATCTGACAGTTTTGACCTTGCATGGATAATTGGCTGGTCCCCACTAGGAAAACTGCTTTTTACTTTTATTTTAAAAAAGCCAAAATATTTTGTTTTGGTTACTGAGGTTAAGGTTATGCATGTGTGTGTGTGAGCGTGCCCAATGCTATCACTTATCGAAAAAAATAATCCTTAAAATTCATACAGAAGAAACCACATATGACGTGTGTGTGAAAATTTCTTTCACTCATACTATTCATAGTCCCCTATGAATCATAATCGTAATAATAATTTTAATATTTCGAATGGCTTCCACTTTCTTTTTCTGCACCAGTGAATATGGTGTTGTTTTCCTCTTGACTGCACTGCTAAACACAATGTGCAGGAACTCACATCCACTCTCTAGGGAAAGCGTCCCTTTTAGCACTGCAATTTGTAAAATACGTAGATGCTCACAGTCCTTGCGTTTTAATCTTCGGATTACTCACAGGAGCTTTTAGGGCTTGGAAGTCTGTACATTTGCTTTGTGATTGCTCTAAAATTGAATACAAAAGCTATAAAGTAGACATGGGCATAATTCAAATTTGTCACTAGGAAAAAATGGCTCCCATATTGAGTGTAAGATGTTTATTTGTTGCTATATATAGTTCATTCATGGACATCAAGAACACTTAGTGTCCTGTCTTGCCCTGTAATATTTTTTACTTCCTGTATTGGTACAGGGTTTGGATTTTTCTGCAGCAACCTGCCTCCTATAAACAGAACTAAGTATACTTTTACCAAGAACATTCTCTCTGTGTATGAGAGAATTGTAACAGATTTTGCTGATTTTTAGATTTTTAGCACCAGGTCCTATACTGTCCTGTATTCCTTCAGGAATGGTGTGGGAGCAGGAAATCAAAAGCCGGCTATAAATACTATGCAAAGAGTGTGTGTGTGTGTGTGTGTAATATATCCAGAATGTTATGAAATAAGACAATGGTCTATTAGCCAAATAGTGGCTTAGTGACCAAAATAGACAAGCGAGCATCCTGGCTTTCATCCCTTAGATCTTGGTGAACGATCAGAATTCATTGCACCTGCTCTCTGAAAGGCTGGGTTCTCCCTGTGGGTCTGAGGTGTCTCAGCACGGCAGGAGTTCAGCCTGCCACATGAGAGACACAGTCAGAGACAGTCTCACTGAGCTGCTGCATTAATATGCATGAGATCCTGATGCCTTCAGACCATGCTGTCCACCAATGCACAGTCTCCAGAGGACAAAGGCAGTCAAAATAGTGCTGAGGTGGAGAGATGTACCCTACTCACTGACAGTGTTGGAGTCCAAGCTGTGCCTTCATCCAGGAGAGACAGTGGTTCCAAAAGTGGGGTCTAGGGAAACATATCCAGAAGGGAATGTGATTTAAAAACTGCATTCTCAAAGTACAGAGTACTTGAATGGATTTAATCCAAACCCAGAAACAAGTTGGCATATAAATATAATGTTATTTTGATAAAAATATGTTCTGTAAGTGGAAAGTTCAGAAATTAAAAGCTCTGTGGCTCCAATAAATAGCACCTGGCTGCCTGGTAGGTTTGAGACCCCCTGCTGTAAAACAAAACACCGAAGGTGTGCACTTAGGGCTCTCCGAGAATAATTACATTTTGAATGTTTTTTTTTAAAACATGTATGGTTGGTGTCTGAAGTGTAATTTTCAGTAGATTATCAATATCTCATTTTTTTTTAGTATAAACCTTTTCCTTTTTAAAATGTTTAAGTTTTTCTTTCATTTCATATATATTTATATTAGATATTAAATATATTAGATATTATATATATTAGACGAGGTTAGATCATCCTGCTGGATGCTGGACACGAGGTGGTCGAGGCTGTTTTCATCAGTGGCGTAATGTTTTCTCTGTTGCCTACTAACATTTAAACACAGACATGGGCCTACACGTCACGACGTGCTGTAAGTCATGAAGGTAGAGAATAAAGGCAAAAAGTCATTTTTCTTATTAACGTTTCATTCATTATTAATATTGCATCATCACAGAGAGGTTTCATAAATGTTTACCTACATCCACTAAAATTTTGACCTACTCTGGATGTTAACTTTTGGTTCTTTATTTTGAGTTTTGTTAACATATATATATATATATACACACACACAGTATATAAAGCAGTATTTGTATTTATACACTGTGTGGGTGAAGTAAATGGTATGTAAAAGGATATTCACAAATACTAATTCAGATGCAATTCTATAAACTGCAAGACTCTTTCTCCATTATAATGGACTGAGACTTTTGGACACTTTTGCATGTCAGGAGCAATGGCAGCATTCCTCACTTCACAAAAATAGACTGAATTTGGAGGAATTCCACCAAATCACAAATCAAGGAATACATTTCAGAATTAAAGTCTGGTCATAAAACTATCAATGGCAAAGACTTTCATTGGCTTGCATAGCACATAAAGTGTACATGGACAAAGAGTGAAGCACAAACAGCTATAGCACATGAGCACAGGATCAGTACTTGACTACATGCACGTCTTACCCTGTGTCCTTATGTGACTATATATAACCTGTGTATTGCTGGTCAGGGAGCGAGAGAGGAAGTCAGAGGAGAGCTGTGGTCTCAAAGCTGCTATTCTCAGAGATGCAATAGTAATTATCCAGCCATGACTACAGGGAACGCCCAGTCCTCACCCAAACCCAACAAAGTCTAAAACTGACACGAACATGGGCTCTGTAATAAACCTCCTGTACCTTAAGCAAAGGCTTAAATCTTAAAATGTGGCAGCTGTATGTAGTGATCTTTCATGTCATCACAGTAGGTAAAGCTACAGTGGAAAGTTTTCTAATTCTTAGAAAGAGTACCGGGAACACTTAAACTCATTCAAAATATGACTATACGACACTCAGCCTGCGGGCTCATGCCTGCGACAAATCAGGTCAAATGGTACTAAGTGTGTTGAAAGAATGACCAGTATGAACATCATAGTCCTTATAATTACAGTAGCTGTTCTTAGGTCTACAGTCTACAGCATCCAGCTGAGAGAGAGAGATAGATAGATAGATAGATAGATAGATAGATAGATAGATAGATAGATAGATGGATAGATGGATGGATGGATGGATGGATGGATGGATGGATGGTCATTATTTTTCCCCAAGGAGAAATGTCAGAAAATATCTACTGAAACAAGGGCAAGTCTGTTTTTTTTTGGGAAGTGTAGGCTTTAAGGTATCCATGTGGAACCATCGAAATTGTGTCACGAGTGTTGAAGCTCCACAAAAGTAAAACATCATGATGGATCTGGCAGGTCCGGAGTATGAGAGGAGCCACGGCAGTAGAAGTGACCATTTTATAACCATTATGTCACAACATTAGCACGAAATGTGACAACAATCTCATGACAGAATCCATGAGATTTCTGTGTTAAGAAATGCTGTTTCCTGAAATATAATTCACAAACAGAACTGTCTGTGACAAGGCTGATTTTTAACCTGACTGATCTTCATAATACAAATGTGATATATTTTACATTCAGTGGGATAGTTTAAGGCAAAATTTCCTTATAAAATTACTAAAAATTTAACGTATTACTGCAAAATCCAGCATAGGCACAGCCTGAAATTACTTTTATAACGTTATAGTTGTATGGTCTTGCTGGTTTGAATATTAGTTTCATGAAATTAGTTCTGCGTCAGGCTGAGCCACCTGCTGCCCAAATCTGTTGCAGTATCTGAAATGGATGTGAACCATCTGCCTCCAAATTAATGTTTCCATATTTTACACGTCAGTAGCAATCCTAACCATATTCCAACAGTTTTAAGACAGAGTATATGCTTCTGTATGTGTGTACCTTGAACAATGTGGGTGTGTTTGTGAGTTGCATGTTCTAGACTTGGATTGGATCCTTATTAATAGGTCATTTTTAGGAGGGCTGAAAGTCTTTGCACTTTATACTTAGCTCATAATAATGGGAGATATGAGTGTGTATGTATAATATCTTGTCACTATGAAGCATTTGTGTCATATTTTATTTGTATTAGACATTTCTAAGGAAGGTCACAATATGATTCCTTTTTAAATTACCAAGCAGTGGCACTACCAAGAACTGTTATTTATTTATTTATTGGTTGATTATATAATTAATATATAATTATAAAAATTAATGTATAAATTAAATTAAATATAAATAAATACATGTTAAATAAATAAATGCATAATTTATGTAAATTAAGATATAAATGACAAACATTTTTATATATAATTATTATTATTATTTTAATTTTAAACAGAGGCTGTATAAGTAGAGAGAGATTACTGGTTAAAATATGAATGTAGCAGTGCATAAAATTTAGCATGGCAGTGTATAACTGGAAAAAACTTATTCAAATTTATAACCAAGCAGCTTAATGTATATGCTTACTATACACATTTGTTAGAAAATCAACTTAAGTTAATGTCCAGACTGCAGTGTAGTCTATGTTCAGATTATACTGCTCATAAAAATAAACCATCTATGACTGTAGTGAAAGATATCTACTGTTGATCAACTGACTTTTTAGTAGCTCTGACTATCTGTAAACCTGTGCACACTGAAACAGATTCCAGTTCTTGGCTGACAGGAGTAGAACCCAATGTGGTGTTTTACTGTTGTACCCCATTCGCTACAGGGTTTGACATGTTGTCACTAATGTTATAAAGAGTGGTTATTTGAGTTACTGTGTCCTTCCTGTCAACTTAAACAAGTCTCTCTTCAACAAGGTGTTTCCACACGCAGAACCTTTAGCACCATTCTATATAAACTCTAGAGACTGTTGTGTGTGACAATTCCAGAAGCTCAGCAGAAGCTGTATCCTGTACCACCATGGCAAGGGGTCAAAAATCTTAAATGTCCTTGCTAAATTGTTCTTCTGCTGTTGCCTCAGAAGCAACAAAATACACAATTTTGATAATGCCTCTGAGCATATGGCTGTCACTAGTGCTGCACTCTGGTCATGAGATGTTTTCTGTATTGATTCTGCATTGCCATTTGTACTTGGACTTGTCTTACTTTTGGGCATTGATCTCACTAAATATGGTCTTAGTCTTTTTTGTAAAAAAAAAAAAATGTTTATGTTGTCTTTTCTTTTTGCATTCACAAAGTTTGACAAGAAGTAATTCCTTCTTCTAGAAAACATAGCCGAATCATTGGCACAATGCACAAAAGAATCCAACCAGCTGAAGTAAAGGCTTGTCCTCGATCTTGACTCGATCTTGCTTTCATTTTCACTTCTATCTTGACCTGACCTTGAGCCCCTTAAGACTCGGTCTTGCCTTGATCTTGGCTAGTCCTGGTCTTGGACTTGACAGTGATGGTCTGGGCTACAGCCCTAGCTTTCACTGATCATAATCAGTGTGCAACTTTTCAGAACTCTTACAATGTAATAGACAATACGTGACATGACTATGTATGCGAATCAGCACTGTGGCTGAGCGTTATGCTGGCGATGGATGAGAAAGAGAAAGAGGCTAAGAGACACGAAGACCCACATGTTTCATTACTTTTCATGACATTTATATATATTTATCCATCATCTTTATTTAGTGCACAGCAAGAGGGACAGTGTGGTATGCCATCTCACACTGATCATTATATTACAATATGTGACTGTTTTAATTACAAAAATCTGTCCTGACACATGCTAGCATGTTACCATGGCTACTTCAGCTTTAACTGCGAGATCTACTGTACACATTATCTGATGATTCATTTGAGATATTAAGGCAGTCATATACTGTACATTATACAGAATTAAAGGTATTTTTAAATGTCTCCCTTAAGAATGAACAAGGGCAGAGATAGAGGAAAGAGACGCAGTGGATAAACAAGTCCATGTGGGTTGTAACATGAAAGTGATAAGAACAGAAAGGCTCTTTGAGAAAGGCTCTTAAAAAAACACTGGCTGCTTCAAGGCCCATCGTTACTGCTTCACTCCATCCCAGAGAAAAAATGCTCAAGATATAATCTTCAGAATATACATGTTCCGAGATGTTTGGAGAGGAGGACTGGGAAATATTTCTGATTACAAAATGTCACATTCGACTTCACTATGAGGGTGGACCATGATTTATTTGATAACTGTCTCGAAAGGGTCAACATGCAGCGAACACTGAATGCAATCTGTAGGCTGTGTAGCAATCTGTAACTCTGCTAACCGTTGAAGTTTCACCGAATCATTATAGCTTGGAGAACAAATATAAACGGGAAGGCCTTGGAGCATAAGAAAACATTCCTGTACAATACAAGCAATGGCACAGGACACTACAGAAAATCTCTGTGTGTCAGCTTGTTTTTCACTTGACAATAGAGCACTATGTACACACAGCACACTGGGGAGCTTGGGCAACTCATTTTCCTAAGAGTACTCTGATGCCGCTGTTGCTGTTGTATGTAGTACTGCATTGTGTTTTTATTGTTCTGTACTGAAATTGTCATTTTACACAAGCTATAGTTTTGTACACTCATCTGATGTCCTTGTTGTATTGTTTACACTTTACATAGTCTTGTATCTTTTTGTTTAATGCACCATAGTTCTGGAGACATAATATTTCATACCAGTGTATTCACGTACACTGATGGGATGTTAATAAAAAGTGGTTGGATTTGAATAATAGTTTCTTTTATCCATCCAGAACAGAAAAGCTTTCACTTTTCTGTGAAAATGCTTTTGATTCTTGGCATAGCCAGTAAAACACATCACCCTCCCATCGACCAGCTCTCTAGGCTCTTGTGATTTATTTCCTCCCCTCCTCATTTCCTTTAGCCACTCTCTCCTCCTCTCATCGTCTCTCCCTAGCTGCTGATCTTGGTGAGCATCTTGTTGATGGCTTGCTTGACGTGAGTGGTGGAGCTACGGCGCCTGCTTTTGCCCTGGACAGCACGGCGACGGCGCACCTCACGGCACAGCTCATGGAAGGCCTCGGCCACGGTGCCTGCTGCTGTGCCTACTGTGCCTGCTGTGCCTGCACACGCCGAGCACTCGTAGAAAGCACACGCCATGTCGGCGGCCAGCCGCTCGCCCTCCTCTGTGGCCACTTGACGCGCATGCTCCAGGTCGGCCTTGTTGCCCACTAGCACCAGTGGCACATGCCGTGGCTTCCGTACCTCCTCAAGCAGGCTGCGCAGCGGAGCCACATCCTCAAAACTGCTGCGATCGGTGATGTCATAGACCAACACGAATCCATCACCCCAACGCATGTGACCCTCCTTCTGCAGCAAGTCTTCCTGGATGAAGGGAAATAAAAGCATTAAAACAAGTTATACTAATTAACTCCTATATTCTTTCGCCAAAAGGCCTAGAGAGAACCATGGTAGCTTCTAGACAACTACCGAAAGAGCTATTGTATACCTTTTCATCCAAATGGGCTGTTGGGACAGAACCCCATCATATATCAGCCATTCAACAAATGTTTATCTTCATAAAGTTCTTATATACAATGCCAAACATTTTAAATTCCATTGATATTCTAATTCTAACTCTAACCGTTGCTATTTCTGAGCTATAAGATGATGTTACATCTATTTGCTTTCCTTTCTAGATACTGCACAATCGTGGAGCAGCATTTTCACTGCCCCTTTAGCTCTGCAGAATTATTGCACCTAGTGGTCAAAATGGGAACTGCAACAAGCACTAATAGAGGCACCTGGGGGCAAGAATCATACTGCCCCAAGCTCAGCGGAGGTGCAACATGGAGGACAATTAATGACAGGGTTGCCACGGTTGTGTTTTTTAAGCAAATTGGACTAGGTGAAAAACATTTGCCGCTGCCAGCAAATAACTGGAATGAAATCTAATACATTTCTGCAAAGAAAGGCAAAATGTAAGTGCACACAGTGGTTCTATGATGTACAAAACCATTTCTATTGTAAGATAGAACTATTCGGAGAGGGAAAGAAATGTGTGTGCACCACAGTCACTTTATTTCCCATACAAATGCTGAGAAAAAGTAGAACAATGTGTCGCCATTTCCCAATGCCAAATGTTGTGGGCTAGTTTCAGGTCTTTGCAGGATAGGAAACTCACCTGCTGTATCTAACACTTTTGAAAAAAGGTACATCTAAAACCGCTCAAAATAAGCTGCTAGACTGTATATTGGATGACTGATCATATGTTGCGGACTCTCAACTGTCTATCATGGGGTTACTCTAAAAATTCACTAGATCGTAGCCTATAAGTCAAGCATAAGTCAGGTGACATAGTATCTCAATTTAATTTTGTATGAGGTTATGTCCTTATTAATGTTGTCCTGCCCCACCAAAATCTATGGTCACAAGCCCCTCCTACTCATTGTGTTATGATTTGTCGAATAGATGAGTGTGTCTGTAAGGGGAGAGCACTTGTGTCATTTCATTCATGGTGAAAACATTTCCAATTTATTATTATCTAATGTGGCATGGCATGAAGTATTATGACTGCAGAGTCTTCAGGAAAAAGCAAACTGCGCCTTGCTTGCTTTTCTGTTATACTTTTTTTTTTTTTTTTTTTTAAATAACTCGTCATACTGTACTTTTTATCCTTTAGAGTTCCAGGTAATGTTGCAGAATGTCTATGAATGTCTATGAAAGACAATCTCTCTTTTGTTCTCTCTCAAAACCAGTACAACAAAAGTGTAGCTTTTTATCAAATCAAATCAAAGTTTATTTATAGAGCACTTTTTTAAAACAACAATTGTTTACCAAGGTGCAGTACAAGCGTAATCAAGATAAAACAAATTTTACACATTAAAAAAAAAAGTAACAGACATTAACACTGACCAGATACATAAAACAGCTCTCATACTGAGTTAAATGCTAAAGTATAAAAATAAGTTTTAAGCCTGGATTTAAAAACAGCAAGTGTTTGGGCCTGCGTAACATATAGAGGCAAGTTATTCCAAAGTTTTGGGGCTGCGCCCGGTCACCCCTGCTTTTTAGCCTTGTTCGAGATACAACCAAGAGTAAACGGTCAGCAGACCTAAGTGCTCTCAATGGATCATGTGGCTGTATTAAATCAGAAAGGTAACTTGGTGCCAATCCCTGTAAAGACGTATAAACTAAAACTAAAGCCTTAAAATCTATTCTAAAATGAACAGGAAGCCAATGAAGAGATGCCAGTATGGGTGTAATTTGTTCGTGCTTGCGCGTCCCTGTTAACAGACGAGCAGCGGCATTTTGTACCCTCTGTAACCGTATGAGGGAGGCATGATTGATACCTACATACAGGCCATTACAATAGTGAAGATGGGTCGAGATAAAAGTCAAAATCATTAAAAGACAAAAAAGACTTGACTTTGGATAACTGCCTCAACTGGAAAAAACTTTGGAGATTGGAGACTCCTTCCATAAATATTAAATAAATCTCCTTGCACCATATTAACTACTAAACACTTTATTTGTTAAATAACAGTTTTTAAAGTGCCTTTTGGCTCAGAACTGTGCTTTTAGAGAAAACTAATCAACACCTTCTGACCAATCAGATTTGAGGATTCTACAGCGCTATGGTACAGCGCTATAAATTGTAATGCCTTTTCATAAATAAATATATATGCTTTATATGCATTATATAATGAATGTTATGAATGTGTAACCTAAACTCCTGGTGGAGACAATGTGAAAATGACTAAATAAACTAATATGAACTAGATAACTTATGGATTGAGAAGCGTGAACTAGAACACACAATTCAGATCCATTTTGGATAAATTCTGTTTTATCAGTCCAAATCCATCCCAACTTATAAAACGGTCAATACAGTATTGCATTTTATCACTTAACTGAATACTATATTGCCAGGTTTGTACTGATTAGTGTACTGATTGTACTGATTAGTGGTAAGTAGCTGATCGTCTAAGTACTTAGGAATACTATATTTTACCATATATTTTATCAAGTAAAATGAGAAGGATTTACCTGTCCAGCTGTGTCCAGAATCTCCATGCTGACCATCTCATCATCAATATTGGCTTGATGTCTGTATGTAGACTCTTTAAAAAAAAAAAAAGAAAGAAGAAAGAAAATGGACACATTAGCAAAGGATTTGCTAAGAACAGACTGGAACAATGATGTTATTATGTTTTGACTTGTGTGGTACACCCTTCACCTGAGAGACACAGTGTGACCTTGTTAAGCCTGAGCTCAAACCAACAACCTCTTAAACACACACACACACATATACACACCAATAAAAAGTCACCTATGCAAACATTCAATAAAGAGACAAACTGAGTGCTCTTTAATCCATTAAAGATGGCTTCCAGTGCAGCGTATGTCTGCTAATCCTACTACACATGGTCATCTCTTTTGATCAGCAACATTTCCAGGATGCGGCTCGTCTCAGTCTCAGAAGAGCACTGAAATGAGTCCAATCTCTGCACATGGGTTTGTGACTCCACCATCTCCATTTACATTTGCTCATCTGAAACACTTCATTCTTCAGCCCAGATGTGCTGTGGGATATAGACTCGCCCTGGGCTGTGTGTGAAAGATGTCACTGCTTACCATCAGTGACAGTTCACTCGTGTCCTTCTGGTTTGATTTTCCCCATGAGGCATGGAGGCATGATGATGATGGCAGGTGATGGACCATCCAACCACCTATTAACACCCTGCGCTTAGATACATACACACACTCTACCAGTCAAACAGTGATGTGTGAGTGTGTGTGCGTGTATGTGTGTGTGGGAGGCTTAATGTCCTGGCCACACAGTAATAAAACGGCAGAGTGATTACTTGTGCATGTTTCTTTATAGCAGAGTCCAAAAGCTTATAATTTTCCTGGCAGCAAGTCATATATTTTTAAGTGCCCTGAGGCTCGGAAGTTTATCCCAGGTTCTCGCTGTGCTATAGGAGACCTACCGGCCTTCAAAAAAACGCACACAAATCATAGAAAACATCACCACACTTTCCAGGCTAGCTACAATGAAATTTCTCAACAAACTCTTTTATACAAATTAAAATAAAGAAGTATATTAGGCTGAGTAAAAATATGCAGGCATTGAGAGTACATTTATATTGACTCACATTCCTCTATCACATGGACTCACATGGTTTTCATTGATCATAGACTAAGTGCAGCTGTCCATCAGAGAGACACTGCAATGCTTGTTAAAGGCACTTCTAGCTTCATAGTGATTGTCAGCTGAGATGCATAGCTAGTCTGTAAACATTCCTGACCCAGGAAGTAGTTTTTTATTGACGCCAGAGGTCAGACGATGTTTTTACTCCATAAAGAATGACTCACATGCCATTTATCCTGGTCTTGTGTTTTTAAATTCTTGTTTTCAACCATTAGTACTGCCTAGAATAAAGCACTAGCAATCTCTGTGTAGAACTTAAGGGCATCTTCAATACATGTCAGAGCTGAAATGCATAGATAAAGATGAGTAGCTAGAGAGATTGGCAGCTCTCTCTCACTCACTAGACCAGGGGTATACATCTATTATGAAGGTCCAGCTACACAAAATTCCTTGCTTACAAAGATCCAGACAAGCAACTAACATGACTGAAAACAGTTCCATTTTAATGCTTAACCATTAGTGATTAGTTCCTAGCTATAAATAAGCCACATCAATTGTAAGTGGTGATGCTTTGTTTCATAGTGGTGCTTCATGCTATGACTACAGACTAGCGCCACAGATTCAAAACAGATGACAAAACCATTTTGAACAAATACTTCTTACATCTCTGTCCATTTGTCTTCAAGCATTTCGCTTTAAATATTGGTTTCTTTTGAAAAAGGCATGTCATCACTTCAGTAATAAGACCAGAGAGGGTAAATTAAACCAAAAAAACATCCATGAACATATGGGACAACACCTCCCTTTCTCAATGATTTGAGTTCAGGTACATAATTTAGATAACTGTGTGTGATTGGCCACAACAAGCCACAACAGAGAATCTGCTACAGAACTCATGATCCTTCAAGTTTAAACAAATAGAACTCGAAAACCACTCTCAACCACATTGTTCTTGAGATATTCAACCACTTGTTTTTGAGACATCGTGCCTATGAGAATGGAGGGACGGACTGTTGGACAGATCTTTGGCAAAATTCATAGGTAACCAAAAAACAGGCCTTGAGTTCTGGATCATGAAGGTAAAAGTAACATCTCTGTATGACAAACAGGAATATAGTTATTGAAGAAAAACTATTTCCAACATTGCTGTGACCTTGACCCTGTTAGGATCGATTCCAAAATCTAATCTGCTGGTTACAATGATAGTTATATACATCAATCAGCCATAACATTAAAACCACCTGCCTAATATAGTGTAGGTCCCCCTTGTGCCACCAAAACAGCTCTGACTAGTCGAGGTATGGTCTCCACAAGACTTCTGAAGGTGTGCTGTGGTATCTGGCACCAAGATATTAGCAGTAGATCCAGTAAGTCCTGTAAGCTGCAAGGTGGGGCCTCCATGGTTCGGACTTGTTTGTCCAGCACATCCCACAGATGCTCGATCGGATTGAGATCTGGGGAATTTGGAGGCCAAGTCAACACCTTTAACTCTTTGTCATGTTCCCCAAACCATTCCTGAACAAATTTTGCAGTGTGGCAGGGCACATTATCCTGCTGAAAGAGGCCACTGCCATTAGGGAATACCATTGCCATGAAGGGGTTTACTGCAACAATGCTTAGGTAGGTGGTATGTGTCAAAGTTACATCCACATGAAACAGTATGCATTAAGCCCTGGGCACTCATGACCCTGTCACCAGTTGTCCTTCCTTGGACCACTTTTAGCAGGTATTAACCACTACATTCCAGGAACACCCCACAAGACCTGCTGTTTTGGAGATGCTCTGACCCAGTCGTCTAGCCATCACAATTTGGCCCTTGTCAAAGTCGCTCAGATCCTTATACTTGCCTATTTTTCCTGCTTCCAGCACATTGACTTAGAGAATTGACTGTTCACTTGCTGCCTAATATATCCCACCCTGTGACAGGTGCCTTTGTAACGAGATAATCAATGTTCTTCACTTCACTGTCAGTGGTTTTAATGTTATGGCTGATTGGTGTAAATCCTACCAACATTTAATCACTCACTCTTGAGATATCACACTAACAAGTATCTCAAGCAGTATAAAAACTGGATTTTTTTTTCATACTGTGATCAGTTCTGCTACTATAGTATTTTTCAAGTGCTTGGGTCAATCTCCTGAAACAGTGAGATACTGCTCTCCACTATTTGATGACAGGACGAGATACTAGTGTACCAACATCAATATTCTCCAATTAGAAAAAAACACAGATCTGTGTGCGCTGCAGCAACACAGGATCAAGTTAAACTCGTAATACACTGAAGGAATATTTACAGTATGTACAGTGACAGGCCACTCTGATATTGTGAGTTCTGGGCATGCACCATCCCACACACATCCATCAACTCATCACATAGCATTCAGACCTGAGATTGCCCGAGAGGCAGCTGTTCCATTTTTCATTAAAAAAAAAAAGGCACCAGTGGGAGACACTAAATAAAACATTACCTTGTGTCAAAGGAAGATTATCATTTTATCCCACAAAATTTAATGTGGCACAACAAGCAGCGATATGCGGTTTTTGCATGCCTTACTCATTTGATTTGTTATGCCTTGCTTTGAATCCTAAACTTCATTTGGTTGTATAATCTGAATTTGGGTGCTACGGTGTTGTAATTATTATTTTAGGTTCAATATCCAAGTCTCTATTTCATCTAGCCAGGTACAGGCATTTACTATGTCTCCTGAGAGCTGTCGAGGCCAGTCAAATTATCTGACATCTTGCTGTGATGATGTAATTGATAGACAGACAAGCGTTTTATATTAAATGCCTTTTAGTGTGGCTCATTAAAATGTAAGCGTAAGCATAAAATCATCAGAATTCAGTAATGAAAATCTATAAACTATTTTTTTTTTCCGAAAGAGGAACGCCAAATCTCCTGCTTCCACTGCTTAAATCACCATATTCATGAGGTTGCCAAGTGTGTATGCCACAATGGTTCAAAGAGGCAAAAAGCTCTTGAGAGCCTCTGTAACCCAAGTGCTCTTAGTGTAATGGTGTTCTTACCTAGTGTGGGGTCATACTCCCAGATGAAGCGGTTGGTCAGGAGCCTCACCACCAATGCTGAAGAAAGACAGAGAAAGAAAGAGAGAAACAAAAGTGAATATGTTTTCTTAATTTGATCTGAGATTGGCTGTACACGTCACTTCCTGTTTTCGAATTGTTTTGCCGGGAGTTTCTTGCGTGCGTCGGCGTCTTAACTATACTGTTTCTCTC
>CM075020.1:9451986-9463007 GCA_037576675.1 Pangasius sanitwongsei | reverse complement strand
ACAGTGCAGGTGGATAATGACCCTAAACATACTGCGAAAGCAACTCAAGACTTTTTGAAGGCAAAGAAATGAAATATACCTCAATGGCCAAGTCAGTCACTTGATCTAATTCCAATAGAGTATGCTTTTCAGTTACTGAAGACAGGACTGAAGGCAGAAAGACCCACAAACAAGCAGCAACTGAAGGTGGCTGCAGTGAAGGCCTGGCACAGCATCTCCAGGGACGAAACTCAGAATTTGAGTTTTGAGAACATGGGCTCCAGACTTCAGGCAGTCATTGACTGCAAGTATTAAAATTATGGTTATATATACAATTATGTCACTTTGTCCAAATGAAAATGTACACAATGTACATTTAGCTGTAATTGCTAAATGGTAAATGCCATATTTTTGTGGAACCTCTTAAATAAAGCTGAGAGTCTACACTTCAATCACATCTTGATACTTGTTACTGAAAGGATAAAACTAACAGTTAATTTTCGTTAGTTATTGTATATACAGGTCATTAGATCTAGAATTCTGCCTGCTCTAAATCATACATAGACATGAAGTAGTGTGATAAGGTTACAGTTATTTAAATGAATCATAATAAATAGTTATTAGAGAGAGAGTTCTCGATCCAGCAGCGGTCTACAGGCTCTCTACCGAAGTCTCTGCCTGGGCTAACATGCTAGCCGCCCATCAACAGCAGCTAGCACGCCTCACGTCTCTCACGGAGGAATTAGTAAAAACTTTGCAAGCGATACGGCTACCTTCTTCTGAATCTGCCTCACCGCCATTAGGCCCAGCACCCCAAAGACTTCCTCCGAGTCACGCTACGGCCAGCCCTAGCTTAGCTTACCCGGAAAAGTTCAACGGCACACCGGCGAAATGTAAGGGTTTTTTGCTTCAATGCTCCTTGTTTGTCTCGCAACAGCCGGCGTTATATTCCACAGAGGAAAGTCGCATCGCTTTTGTTTGCTCTCTCCTGACTGGCAAGGCATTAGACTGGGCCACCGCCATGTGGAATTTCACTCGACCAGCCTTTTCCTCATTTGAGGCGTTTTTGCAGTGATTCCGAGAGGTGTTTGATCTGCCTGAGGGAGGAGATGGAGTGGGTGAACAAATTCTCACGCTGCGACAGGGGGAGAAAACGACGGCGGATTTTGGATCCAAAAATGGATTTGGATTTTTATCATTTTGCACACTGGCTGCACAAACCGGATGGTCTGATGATCCCTTAAAGCTGCTTTTCCGCAAGAGTCTGAACCTGGAGTTACAGGCTGAGCTCGCTTGTCGAAATGAGGGAAAAACTTTGGATCAGCTGATTAATCTTGCCATTCGCATAGCCAATCTGATTCAGCAGGGGTTCAGCGCTTCATTCACCGAGCCTTCCACTAATGCCCGAGCAAGAAGCGATGCAAGTGGGACACGCTCGTATCTCTCCAGAGGAAAGCGATCGTCGTTAACCCAGAAACCTCTATCTCTACTGCAGCCAAGCCGGTCATGTGACAGCTTCCTGCCCCACAAGACCCAAGCAAAACGTTCCCTCTGCGGTGAGTCAATCATCTCATATTTCAAAGTGTATTAAGGTACCTGTTAAACTAGCCTTTAGTGATGGGGTGATAAAAGCAATGGCTCTAATCGATTCTGGAGCGGCAGGAAATTTTATTGATTCTGGCTTCGCTAAAGTTCATGACCTCCCTCTCATACCCTGTAAATCTCCTTTGGCAGTGGCAGCGTTAGATGGAAGACCTCTGGGTGACGGTCAGGTCCAGTACACCACCAATGACATCTGCATGACTACTGGCACCATGCACTCAGAAACCATCCATTTCTACATCATACAAGCTCCCAATAACCCAGTTATCCATGGACTACCCTGGCTTCAGCTCCACGAACCACAGATCTCATGGACTGAGGGTCAAATCACTCACTGGTCGGCCAAGTGTTTTGCACAGTGTCTTCAGACCCTGGAACCGAAGTCACTTGAAGCAGCCACTGTCAAAATGGACCCCCTGCTCTCAGCCAATCTTCCTTCGGATTATGCTGATCTAGCTGAGGCATTCAGCAGTTCCAACGCCGCCCAACTACCGCCACATCGACCTAGTGACTGTGCCATCAAGCTGCTCTCTGGTTCCACACCACCCAAAGGCAGAATCTATCCTCTTTCACAACCAGAGAATGAAGCCGTGAAAGCCTACATAGAAGAGGAACTGGCTAAGGGCTTCATCGTTCCATCTACGTCTCCTGCGTCCGCCAGATTCTTCTTTTTCAAAAAGAGAGATGGGGGTCTTCAGCCTTGTATTGATTATAGAGGTCTAAACGAAATAACTGTCAAGTTCCAGTACCCTCTACCTCTAGTTCTGCCGGCTCTTGAACAGCTTCACTCCACCAAATATTTCACCAAGCTCAATCTGTGCAATGCCTACAATTTAATTCGCATAAAGGAGGGGGATGAGTGGAAGACGGTCTTCTCCACCGCATCTGGGCACTACAAGTACCGGGTCATGCCGTTCTGGCTTGTCAACAGTCCCTCAGTCTTCCAAGCATTCATAAACGATGTATTCCATGACATGCTCAGTAGATTGGTCATCGTTTACATGAATGACATTCTCGTTTACTCCGACTCTCTTGAAACACACATTTACCAGGTCCGAGCCGTTCTACAACGTTTGATCTCCCACCAGTTATATGCTAAAGCAGAGAAATGTGAGTTTCACCAGACTTCCACCACGTTCCTGGGATATGTGGTCAGTCCTAAGGGAGTGGCAATGGATGATCGTAAAGTGCAGGCCGTCCTGAACTGGCCCCAACCTACGACTGTCAAAGAGATGCAGAGATTCCTTGGATTCGCTAACTTTTACAGATGATTCATCAGAGACTTCAGCTCCATCGCAGCCCCCCTGACTTCAATGACTAAGAGGAGGGAAGGTCGCTTATCCTGGTCGCCCGTAGCTGACATTACCATTCCTTTAATCACCTCAAGGAACGTTTCTCCACTTCACCTATACTGCATCACCCTGATCCTGAGCGCGAGTTCATAGTGGAGGTAGATTCCTCCAGCACAGGCGCCGGGGCCTTCGCAACGTCATGGCAGTCCACCCAAACTCTTCCCCTGTGCCTACTTCTCTCGCAAGCTTAATCAAGCGGAACAGAATTATGATGTGGGGAACCATGAACTATTGGCTATGAAGGCGGCCTTGGAGGAGTGGCGACATTAGCTTGGGGGAGCCAAATTTCCCTTCTCAGTTCTCACCGACCATTGCTGGAATATCTCTGCACTGCAAAAAGACTCAATCACAGACAGGCTAGGTGGGCGTTATTCTTCACATGGTTTCAGTTCACAGTAACTTATCATCCAGGTTCCAAGAACACCAAAGCAGATGCGCTTTCTCACCAGTTTGAGTCTGCATACCAACCCCTTTCTCCTGATCCCATCTTACCTTCCACTCTCATTGTGGCACCGGTGCAGTGGGACATCATGACTGAAATTGCGGAGATGCAGGGCATGGATCCCATACCTGCTGCATGTCCTCCCAACAGGACCTTTGTACCTCTTTCCTTGAGTTATTCAACAGGCTCACAACCTCCCTGGCTCCGGACACCCCAGAATAACTGTGTCCATCCAACTTCTCACCAACAAATTCTGGTGGCCCTCACTTCGTACTGACACCATTGCATACATTAAGAACTGCGTAACTTGCAACACCACCAAATCCTCGAAACAGTTACCGGCGGGTTTGCTCCAGCCTCTACTCATTCCTCAGAGACCCTGGCCCCACATCGCCATCGACTTTATCACCGACCTCCCCAACTCCAGAGGCAATACCACCATTCTTACCGTTGTCAACCGCTTCTCCAAGTCCTGTCGCCTGATACCATTACCCAGACTACCCACAGCCCTAGAAACAGCAGAGACTCTGTGCAGTTATTTGTTCTGCTTCTACGGACTCCCCGAAGATATCGTCTCGGACAGAGGTCCTCAGTTCACTTCTCGCGTATGGGCAGCTTTCTTCAAACACCTCGACATTAACATAAGTCTTACCTCAGGCTACCGTCCTGAATCCAACGGGCAAACTGAGCGCCTCAATCACTTGCTTTCTAAGATCTTACTGTCACCGCAATCAAGCTGATTGGAGCCGATATCTGTTTTGGGCAGAATACTCATAAAATTCCCTGTGCAAACAATCCACCGGGCTTACACCCTTACAATGCATGCTTGGATTCCAACCACCTCTCTTTCCCTGGTCCGGGGAGCCCACAGAATTACCCGCAGTTAATGACTGGCTCAGGAGGAGTGAAACTACCTGGAACGAGGCCCATACTCATCTCCAACGTGCCATCAGGAGACAGAAGGAGCAAGCAGATCACCACCAACGTCTCAACCCTGAGTAAGTCCCGGGATCGTGGGTCTGGCTCTCCACTCGAGACCTTCGGCTCCGACTACCCTGCCGCAATCTCAGTCCCAGGTACGTGGGTCCATTTAAAGTCGTTAAACAGTCTGAGCGTTTCTACCTTCTTTGTTGGATTACTGTGTTTGACCTTGGACTGTTTTCTCTGGTTTCTGGATTGTTTGCTGCCTGCCCCGATCATCTGCTTGTCTTATTACTCTGTCTTTGTACCTCCTCTGATTACCCTGTTTGCTGTTGCTGGACCGCGCCTGTACGACTGTGTCTGCCTTTTATTAAATGCTGCAAATGGATCCTCATTCTGTTGACTCCTCCTTACAGAGAGAGATTGTGTGTGTGTGAATTACCTTAATCACCATTCTAAATTAATGCGCTGCCTGTAAACAATTGTAACCATAGTAACATACAGTTACAGTTGCATACATTTTAACTACTATGGTTACAATTGTTTATAGGCAGCGCATTAATTTAGAATGGTGATTAAACTGATTGGAACTACTGGTGCATGGGTTGGAACGGTTTGAACGTACACCTAGCAAATCAGAATCGAGTATTCAGACAGACCATGGTATAAAGTGTTTTATATTCTATTGTTCTAGTTTTGATTTTGTTCATGTTCCTTTATTCTAACCTTTGGTAGCATTGGGCTACCGGATGTGTACCACACATGCATGTTTACTTGGTGAATTTCTGTATTAACATCCATGCTGCATCTCAATTCTCCTACTTATAGTGTGCACTAAAAGTATATACTCTTTTTTTGTGAAGAAAAAGTACATACTTCTGAGTGTTTAGCAAAATAATATGAAAGTACTGGGACATACTAACATGTCACGTAACGGAATAGGACGTTGTTGCCTGCACTGTTACCGTAAACAAACTCCTTGTTGCATTTCAGCTTATCTTCATTGGTTATTCCTTATATAATTTATACTATATAATTTAATTTACCATTCTCTTTTTCCACATTTCACTTACACCTTTCTAAAATGTGTCCTTGAATTCAGCGAAGCACATGGTCACAAAACTCCTCCTCCCTTGCTCAAGGAGTCAAAAAGACTATCTGGGATCCTTTGGGATACTTATTTCAATATACTATGATTTGGGACACACTAATTTTAATCTAAGATACTATTAGGTGAATTGAGAAACTGCACCAGTCTCATAGAAAAAAGGTTTCATTTACCTTACATGTAGCACCTTCTATATGATGAATATCAGCATCCATTCTCAAGCACACAGTGGATATCCACGTAGATTATATCCACAATTTCATTTTCAATAACACTGATATGTAATATATAATTAATCTAATTTTTTATATATTATAATTTTTATTTATTATAATTTCATATTCATCATGAGTCACTTTCTATGTAATTTAGTGATATTAACGACATACGGTTAGACAGATGTTTAACACCCTAGCAACCACCTGGAATACTATAACAACCAGCTATTAACACCCTAGAAACCCCTTGGGATACCATAGCAACATCCTAGCAACCACCTGGGATTCTCTAGCAACCACCTAGCAACACCCTAACAACCAAATGCAGTTCCCTAGCAATCAACTAGAATTCCATAGCAACCACCTAGCAACATGCTGGGATTCCCTAGCAACTGCCTAGCAACACCCTGTCAACCACCTGGGATTCCCTAGCAGCTGCCTAGCAACACCCTAGTAACCAACTGGAATTGCATAGCAACTGCCTAGTCGCACCTTAGAAACCAACTGGAATTCCATAGCAACTGCCTAGCAAAAATCCTAGCAACCACAATCACTTAGCAACACCCTAGCAACACATTAGCAACAACAGTACCTTGATTGAGCACAATCACTCAGCATTTTCTACAGAAAAATTCACCCTTCTAGTTTTAATCATTAGCTTCTTATATATTACAATGTTGCATAAAATATTACATATTTTCTTATATATTACAAGTACTATAAAACCCAGAATCCTTGTCTTCGCCCAGCCAATCAGAAATTCAGGTACAGTCCCCTCTGAAAGTATAGAAACAACAAGGCCAGTTATTTTGATTTTGCTTTACCCTGAATTTGACATTCTGGTTTGAGATCAAAAGATGAATGAGATGATAGTCAAGAATTTCAGCTTTTATTTCCTGATATTTATATCTAGATGTGTTAAACAACTTACAACCCACCCATTTTTGAAGTGATCAAAAATATAGGAACATGTGACTGACAGGTGTTTCTTGTTGCCCAGGTGTGCCCTGTTAGATTGGTTGTTTAAACAATTAATAGCTCTGAATGTTTACTTTTGATTTGAGCCCTGGGTTTCACCTCTGAAAATTGTATTTGTTGCTAAAAAGGATACACCAACATGAAGGCGAGATAGCTGTCTATGGAAGAAAAGCAAGCCATTATGAAGCTCAGAAAACAGGAAAAATCTATCATAGCTATTGCACAAGCATTGGGTATAGCCAAAACGTCAATCTGGGATGTCCTGAAAAAGAAAGAAACCATTGGTCTACTAACAACCAGACATCAAACAGGTTGGTCAAGGAAAATAACAGCAGTTGATGACAGAAACATTGAGCTGTGAAGAAAAAGCCAAAAATAAAAGTCAGTGACATCATCAACAACTTCCACAGGGCAGGAATGAAGGAATCACAATCTGCTGTTCGAAGAAGGCTTTGAGAGCAGAAATATAGAGGCCTTACCATAAGATGCAAACCACTCATCAGCAGTAAGAATCAGAAGGCCAGATTGGAATTTGCAAATAAATACAGAGATGAGTTCTGAGTACAGAGACAAAAGTTCTGGAACCAAGATTACATCGACCAAAGTGAGGGAAAGGCCATCCATTTTCCATACCGCTTATCCTACATAGGGTCACAGGGTGGCCTGGGGCCTATCCCAGGGGACTCAGGGCACAAGGCAGGGGACACCCTGGATGGAGTGCCAACCCATCACAGAAGAAAATTGCACACAGACTCAAACATATATGGACAATTTGAAAATGCCAATCAGCCAAGCATGTCTTTGGACTGGGGAAGGAAACCAGACTACCCAGAGGAAACCTCCAAAGCACAAGGAGAACATGCAACAAATGCACACAGGGTAGAGGTGGGATTCAAATTGCATGGCTGCTTCTGGAATGGGCCCAAACACAACAAAGGACTTCATCAGGGGAAAAAGTAGATTTTAGACTGGCCAAGTCAATCACCAGACCGTAACTCAATTGACCAAAACAAGCAGCAACTGAGAGGAGCTGAAATACAAGCCTGGAAAAGCATCACAAAAGAAGTATGCAACAGTTTGGTGATGTCAGTAGGTCACTGGGCTTGATGCAGTTATTGCAAGCAAGGGATATGCAACCATATATTAAGTGTTATTTACTTTAATTTACTTTAAATAAAAAAATTGGGTTGTCTGTCACCAAAGATGCCATATTTTAAGTTTACCACATCTAGCTGTAAATATCATCTGAAATTCTGATCTATTGTCTCATATTCATCTTTTGAATTCAAACCCAAACGTGTTCAGTGTATAGTAAAAACAAAAAAAATGGCCAGGCTGTTCCAATACTTTCGGATGGGGACTGTACAGGTATGTTTGAAATGTTGAAAGAGCCAAGGTGTCCAAGATTTTGAGGAAAGTCTCAGTCTGCACTCCCACATTGCTACAATAGTGTGATATATTAAAATCTGGCTTGGCCCAGAAGTCCACTTATATAGCCTTAGTAGTGTCAAATATCTTCATATTTCAACACATTTGGAATATTGATTTTGAAATAATACAAGATGTTAATACACTTCTAATCATGCTCTTTTATTCCTTCAATAAAAGGAATTTTCCTTCCTTAAATAAAATAAATAAAATAATAAATTTTATGGCAACATAAACATGATGCAAATATGTCCTAACTACATACAGTGGGGTCCAAAAGTCTGAGACCAATAGTGAAAATGCTTCTGTTTGGCAGCTTCTTTTTTTTTCAATTTAATACAAAGGTTTTCACTACAACTTATATTATCAGCAACAACTTGAGTCAAAAATAGAAATCTATTTGCATGAATTTCAAAATTTCTTTGGTATGTGTTAGCTCAAGTCCATCAGCATGTCATCTGAACAAGTGCGTCAATGGAAGGGATAAGACTCGCAGAAAATCTGAACTTTTGTACAAAGGATTTAACAGTCAGTATCACAAATTTGTTTAAATTTAATTAATGACCTTGAAATTGTTCAACATCTTGAATATTGACTTGTAACGAATCTTCCTTGCAGAAGCATTTTGTCATATCTTTGTTTACATTGCCACATGTGTTTTTGTTTTGATTCATGTCCTGACTCCTCCCTTGTATTGTCATTGGTTGTCTCTCGAATGTGTCATAATTATTCTCACCTGTTTCCCTTTGCCCTTTGATTAGTTAGTATATTTCTCAGACTTTTGGACCCTAATAACTAAAAACACAAAAACACTTGTACGCCGTTTAAACATTAATAGTCTATGTTTTAATATGTATGTAAACCTCTAGGCTTGCAACTGTTGAGAGAATGATGAATTAAAAATTGAATCAAGAAATTTTACAGGAGAATGTGAGGGTAGTGCTCCATCACCTTAATGAATATTGGCTTAACAGCAGAATGGTTTAAAAAGACAAAACATTTATGTTTTATAAAGACCAAGTCAGACTCCAGTCTTAACTTATTTTAGATGCTGACCTGAAAATGGACTGTTCATGCAACTGACCCTGACCCTTGTGCTGTAGGAACTAATGGTATAAAATTCTTCACTGCGCAAGTTCTGTCAGCAGCTACAGGAAACCATTGGTGGAGGTTGTTACTGCTAAAAGAGGTTGTAGTGGTTCTATTAATAAAAAAGCTTCAGACCATTTTCTCAGCCAGGGCTGTGAATTTTTAATCAAAGAATTCAATTAACAGCTCTTTGTGTTTTGTGTCAGAATTCAATTAAGAGCTTTTTGTGTCAGAATGAGTGTATTATTATTATTACTTGATGTTGAATGAAGAACCCATTACATTTTATGAGTAATTAATGCAGAAATCCAAGTGATTCTTGTGTTGATTTACATGAACATAAGAATTATGCAACACAGAAACATATGAATTGATTATCTTCCCCTGTTATTTATATTATTTTTATTATTATTTGAGATATGGTTTTCAAAACTGAAACTATCAAATAAAATATGAAGTTAAATAAATGGTGGTGAATTTTCCCATTTGTAAAATATCCTGCATGGTACTCCAAGTAATAGCACATAACAGCCACCTGATGTATGAATATGCATGTAATAAGCCACATGCAGAATCATGTATATGTTTATACGATATGTTTGAGATAGGAAATTGTGTCTGAGTATTTTTTAGCTACTGCATTTTTATTTTTGCAGTGAGGACAAATTTGTTTTGTTGAGCCTGCCATTTTCCCCATATGTATGAGTGCCAAAAAAAAAAATAAAAATAAAAAAATAAAAAACAAGTGTATATGCATGAAAAAATAGTGTGTTTTGTACAACGTATACAAATGGTCTTTTAGTAATGGGAGTGATCTTTTAGTAAAATATGTATGAATTAGGTACAGCTACAGCTCTCTGAAACAAAATGCAATTTAAAATAATTCTCTATGCTAGAAATCAGTTGCATAACTTCTTGCATAAAATCACTTCTTGACAAAAATCACTACTGCTCTCTTCCTACTTGTTCTTACCATTTCATTGTGTATATTTGTGCTTTTTAAGGAAGAGAAATTTCTGGTATCTTTTGTGAACTTTTCTGGCCACAACCTTCAAGGGTACCTTTTTTTTTCATGTATTCATACTTCCATGCACCAGTTTCCAGCTGGAAAACACACTTGAAAAAAGTTCACAGAATCATATCTTTAAGCATTATTAAAGAGTTTTTTGTGAAGCAGCAGTGATTAAATGGGTGTGGGATATAGGAAAAGATCTGTGGTTGGTCATCTTTCATGTGATTCAGATTGCCTTGTTCGGTGAGAGTTAGCTCTGTTCTAGGTTCTGTTTATAGATGAAACCACCAGATTCTCTAGTGAAGCCTCTAATTCACCCCCTATTTCAACACTATTGCTCTGAATAATGTGGTGCTGAAAATCAGTAGGAGTTCAGGATCTAACTCTGCTTGCTAACTGATGCATAGTTGATCAGCCAAGGACAAAAAGAATACCTGGGTTGTTGGGTTATATTTTTAGCATGAGTTTTCGGATGCATCCATTATAATCCATCTCAGGTATGTTATACATCATCGGTTTTCAAGGTTTGTTTGTTAGTTAGATAGCTCACTATCATTACGTTTTTATTACACTACTTTTTGTCACATTACTTACTGTCATGTAGTATTCTGTTTGGGTCTCACATTCTCAATGTGTATTAATTTACTTATTGGTGTTAGATTAAGCCATGTAGTTGAAAAGGGTGAAACATGTCATGAAATGTTATAAAGCATTTTTTTACCAGACAGGGTGAAATTCTTAAATGTTACATCCAGCAGCCTTAAAAGGATGTGGGACCTTTGCTCACAGCAGCCTGAACACAATTATGATTAAAAACAAAACTATATTATATATATATATATATATATATATATATATATATATATATATATATATATAAACACCACACAGT
>CM075020.1:9416703-9433867 GCA_037576675.1 Pangasius sanitwongsei | reverse complement strand
TATATATATTTTTATATTATCTGTTGTAGTAATTCCAGGAAAGCTATTAATACAGGTTGTTATAAACATCTCATTGTTTCTGGAGTTTTTTGGAGTCAAGTTTTTGGGCACTGTCTAATAAAAGATGGCACTTTAGCAGATGCCACAAAATGATTAATTAATAAATGGGTATTAAATGCAAGGCAAACTGAACTCTACAACATGAACAGACAGGTTCCTATTGCTGTAACCACAGTTCTCCGAAACATCATTTCATCAAGTTTGACCATCACAAACAAGTGATGATGAAGAGAACTAAAGCTTTTCTTCAATAAGTTTATTAAGTATGAGGTAAATGAACCGGCACTACCTGTGATCATCTGCCTAGCTGTTATAAGTAATCAATTAATTCAACAAATTCATTAAATTAGTTTTTAAATCAAAATATCTTTAATGTAGTCAGTTTGATGCGTATCAGTATTCTCTCTCAGAGAATAGCTTAACTAAGAACAGCTTAAACTGTTTTTTATATTTTCTGCCATCTTAACCAAATTCCTCTCATTAAAAGGAACTTACGCGTGGAGTGAAATAATATGCTTCAATAATTATCATGCTTGTAACAGACAATCAAGCGGAAATACCAATTTGTAACGAAATTAAATCCTACATGCATGGCTCAGGAACGAGAAAACCTTTTACTAAATATTGTGTAGTACAGAACTCCTACATTTTAAAGAGTAAAGCAATAGACACTCACTGACCAGTTTAACAGGAACACCTGTATACCTGGACATGCTTTGTTGATGAGTGAAGTCAGATGAGAATGGCCAGACTGGTTTGAGCTGACAGGAAGGATATAGTAACTCAAATAACCACTCTATAGAACCATGGTGAGCAGAAAAGCATTGCGCAGCAATTTGAACCTTGAAGCAGAAGACCACATCAGGGTCCAATCCTGTCAGCCAAGAACAGGAATCTGAGGCTACAGTGGGAACAGACTCACCGAAACTGGACAGATGAAGTTTTTTGTTTTTTTGCACCGTGTGTGTGAAAATACCAGGTGATCAGCAAATTCTGAAACTGGCCATCCGGTAACCAACAACCATGCCATGGTTAAAGTCAATGAGACCACATTTTTCCCTCATTCTGATGTTTGACGTAAGCAATAACTAAAGCTCTTGTAAGCATTGCTCTGCTGCCCCATGATTGGTTAAGTGGATAATTGTATTAATATTTATTATTAATCAACACAAAATCAAATCATACTTTAAACTTTATACTGCAATCCTTTATACTGCAGTGTAAGGAACTAGCAGACTGAAGCTCCCCAGAAATCATATTAACTGGCCTCTTTCTCCGTTCCCATGCATCAGCATGTCTGCTTCTCTTTCCTCTCCGTCCGTCAGGAATCATTGCAGCAAACTGTCCAATCTGATCACCCAATGTCATTACTTTGAGATGTTCAATTTCCTCTGAAAGATATTATCCAGGTACATGCTGTAGAAGGCATAATGGATTAATTTACAAGCGGTTTTAATGTTTCCACCTCGCAACGAGCCTTTTTGCTTGTCTTCGCTATCATTACCGTAGCTCGCTTCCTCGGGTTGTCACATGGCCAGTAATGTGGGCACAGAACGCTGTGTTTTGACTCTAAGGCATTCTGGCGCTGGTGCACTGAGTCCATTCACAATCAAGATATGCCCCATGACACCATTATTCACGTGGTGTTGACGTTTTTAATGTTTTTAGAGTGCCTGCAATACTTTTAAAGAGCTTGTACTCTGTGTGTGGCTCTCAAACATTAAGAAACAAGGAAATTTAGGTTGCTTTCAATTGTTTTTTTGGAAGACCTGAGTCCCCATGTGGCCTTATTAACGCTCGGGTGTGGTGCACTACTTGCCAAAAGTGGCCAAAAATGTTTTGACTTATTAGAAAAATTGAGCCATACAGTAAGTTTCATGTTTCATATTATAGTAACGTAATTTTGACCCAGACAAAACACAAAGATTCATACCACCTTCCTGAAATATATGTCATATGTCAAATATATGTCAGTATATGTGTGAACGGACTAACTTGCACAAAACTAACCAACTGAAATATTTCTTTCTGCGAATCCTAAATGAAAAGATATCCTTCTGTTAATCTCTTGACCATGGGCTATAATGGAAACCTATTATTAAGCTTTAACAATACAACCCTAGAGGACTTTGGAGGAAAGAAGGAATAAAAAAGTTGATTGGTGAGCTTTCTAAATTCTCTCTCTTCTCCTTGTTCTCTCCATTTGCTTTCTTTTGCCAATACTAGTACAAAAGGGCTCTTAAACCTCACCAATGAAATAACAGGCTTGGTGAGGTCACACACCACAGCACCTCTAAGCTCTGTGTGATGTGTGTGTGTGTGTGTGTGCGTGTGAGAGTGTGTGAGTCAATCAGTTAGAGATCTACCTGCAGTCTGTTCCTGGAATTCTGTTGTGTAGTGCATGACATTTTGCTCACATGATTTTGGTTTGCTTAGAAGGAAGACTCAGTGCAAATCAAAGTTATTCTCACCTTCATCCTATAATGAAACATTGCTATCCTGATGGGAATGATCTGTTCCAGGATGACAATTCCCCATCCACATGGCACAAGGGCTCACTGAATGGTTTGATAAGTGTGAAAATGATGGAAATCATATGCCATGGCCTTCACGAGATCTGAAATCAATTGAACAAATACTCGATTCTCGAGCAACGTGTTAGACAACACTCCCCAACATCATCAAAACACTGATTGAGGAAATATCATTTGGAAGAATGCACTGAAAAAAAAATGGAATATGTGGTCAGTCAGATTACATAAAGTTTACACAAAAATATTAGGTTTCTTATCAAAACGTGATTTCACTGCCTATACTAAACTTAATTTAGACAAGTGTCTAATTACTAGATTGAATTATGTAGAGTGAGCATGATCAATTCACATAGTATTAACGTAAAACCAATTACATAATGAGGATGTTGACAACGATAGGGAACTATATCTACAGAATTAAATTAAGGTGGTTAAAGCGTATGCGGTGGAATAGCGCAGCAGTAATGTGGATGTCTGTGGATGTCTGATTTTATTCAGGGCTTCAAAAATACATGATCAAATCATGTTGGATGTATGAAAACAAACGGTGTTAATGTAACACAATTTAATCACATGGAACCGATGTACACATTTGAATTAAGTCAATTCAATGAGCCTTTCCTTCAGCGTGGTGTTCATCCTTCCAGTATTGTTACAGAATCAGTGCCAAGGTGCATTAAAGCTGTTCTGGCAGCTTGTGGTGGCCCAACACCTTACTGAGACATTTTATCTTGGTTTATCCTAAATTTGCTACCAATGTTTATCTGCAAAGACAGATACATGCATTTGTAATTGGCCGATGGAGCCATTACCAGCAGCAATTACACCTCCAAGCAGGCATAAGCCTTTATTATGTTTATTATCTGGCTTAGAGGTGAGAGAGGGGAGAAAGGTAGGATTGTTGCTGTATATCTGAAGCAGAAAGATGCTTTTATGAGTCACCAGTACACAGAAAATTATTTGAAAATTTCAGGCTTATTTGGTTGTTGTTGTTGTTTTTTTGTGCCTGTTTGTCTCACAAGCAAATTCCAGGATTTAAAGGAAGTTCAGGATTTCTAGCCAACTTTACACACTTGATGAGATGATAATACTGAAGATTGCTCCTGTAACACTCTCTGAAAGCAATTTCCTGATGGAAAAAAAAAAACCCTACACCGATCTCTCCTGCTCTTCATCTGCTTACAGATTGCTTACAGAGCCTGAGTGTGCAGTACAGATAGCATTCATACGCTATGCTAACACAGATGCCCTATATCCCCTCCATCTGCACACTGAAACATTCCAGCTACAATGAGAAAAGCTTAAACTACTAGACTTGAAGTTACATTATGCTTGAGGACAGGCCAGAGATCTGGAGCAACAACTACATTTACACGTACAGCAGGATAAGATCACAAAATCTGTGTCTCTTAATCTTAATCCACTTAGGTCCAGGTTTCATTTGATTGCATTTGGATTGGAATTTTACTGTGATAAAAGCCATGATTTACTATGGATCCATGTATGTTTATATTTATGCAAATGTTTTCTTTTCCAGAATTTTCATAGTGAAAAAGTTTTAGTAAGCTGTTCTACTCCTTCACAAAAAGGTAAGAAAATTATACTGTAAAATAACATTATCTCCATTATGTACTTTAAAGCACACAACATACTGAAGGACATCTGCACAAAGACAAATGCACAGAGTCTGTGTGCAGAACAACAGTGTTTAAAAATAGATAGATAGATAGATAGATAGATAGATAGATAGATAGATAGATAGATAGATAGATAGATAAAATACCAGAATATTTCACAGTAATGAGATCCTAATTGTATATATATATTTATATTATTTATATATTATATAACTTTTATAATTTTTTTTCCTAAAATAATGTATTTCATTTGAAAATTTACTTATTTGTTTTGTTCGTTTGTTTGATTGGCACATTTCCAAAAAATTTTTCCCAATCACTTCTTATTTCTAATAAACTCTTTTCAGAATGAGGAGGCTTTGTGTCAGTCAGTGACAGTGGGGCGGTACCAAAGTGGTGATTGGCTGATCCTTGCGAATGCTTGTGAATTTTTTCCTCTCTGGGCTGGTGGGTGTGATATGATCTCTGCGAGAAAGACTTCAGGGCAGTGACTAATCTAATGTGCATGAAGGCTAAACAATGGGAGAACTCTTAACTACATGCTGATATTTTAAGTGCGGAATAAGCGCACTAAGTAACATAGGCCTTGATGCAGATATCATCAATCTGTTGCACGACACTGAACACAGAGTTTTGAATAGAGGCAGCTTCTTCATGTTGACATGTGACATCTGAATAGAGACAGTCCATACACTGCTAATGTCGGGGCTTACATCTAGGCAAAATTGCAGGCTTGTTCAGACAGCACTATACAGAGAATGGAACAAAAATGCTCTCAGCTAGTTACACAGACCAGAAATGAAACTGTTTTCATTTAATCCTTCCATTGTTTCATCGGAAACAAGTCAGCTTTGACTCAGAATTAATCTAAAAAGCTTGCCATAAGCATACCAGCTTTCTTTGAATCATTAAATAAGACCTCTAGCAAACTCTGATCATTGACCAGCAATAGAACCCGAAATGTTTGCATGAATAATGTTTCAGGTTCCTATAATATTTTCTTTGTCTCTGGCTACAGCTGATTCTTGCCCAGACCAAGCTTATTTGATGATAAGTCAGTGTAAGTACTTAACTTACCTGAAACCATTTGGTTGCATTCTCCTCTCTATTTGACAGTCCGAACAAGCCTGACACTCGCCTCGATGTTATTCATCCAGACACATGTGGTGTTCAAAAGCTTTGCCTATTTGTCCCTCTATACTTTTTTGTTTGTATAAATGAACGTGCCTTTGCTAAATGAAACGATGGATGATGTTTTTCAGGTTAAACAGGGTTGCACTGGCTGAATTTCAATCCTCAATTAGGATTAATAATATATTAATAATAAATTGTTGATCAAAGTTATCATAGGTGTTGGTGTGTGCGCATGCATGACTCTATTTTTAGTTTTAAATGTATTTATTTATCTTCACTCGTCTCTGCTAATGAACATTTCAGTTTTTTTTATTACCAGCCGTCGCAGGAAAAGTGCAGCTAGATGTTTTGAGAGTGATTTGTATTAGAATACAGGACACTGAGCATCTGATTGATGACATTCACCACAAACATCAGAAAGAACTATCGCCTGGCCTACTTAAGTAATCTAAGGAGCTCTTAGTTCTCTCTGTTCTTCCCAAAACTGGCTTACTTTTGTCTCTGATTAGTTCTTCTGATCAACTTCTGAGCCACTCGTGTTACTGTCAGCTCCTCCAACACTTTTATACACTATGTGGCCAAAAGTATGTGGACACCTCTCCATCACACCCATATGTGGTTCTTCCCCAAACTCCTGCCACAAAGTTAGAAGCACACGATTGCACAATTGTGTAGAATGTCTTTGTATGCTTTAACATTACAGTTTCCCTTCACTGGAACTAAGAGGCCCAAACCTGTTCCAGCATGACAATGCCTCTGTGCATTGTCACAAATCCCCACAGCCACGCTCCAAAATCTAGTGGAAAGCCTTCCCAGAAGAGTGGAGGTTATTATAAGAGCAAAGAGGGACTAAATCTGGAATGGGATTTATAACAAGCACATATGGGTGTGATGTGTCTACAGACTTTTGGCCATGTAGTGTAATTTCATGCTTGAGGATGGAACCTGGGACTCTGCATGAAGCTATATGGCACCAACACTACTACTTAACGTCTATCTGTTCTGAGCTGCTTTGCATAAAAATGTCTGCCAAATTAAAGAAATGCAAATATAAATATAGACGTAAATAACATAAATTCTATCATGAAAGTGTAGACTAGGCTAGCATTTCTATAGCTTCCCACTTCACATGGAGCTGTTTGCACTGTGATTGCTGGCATGTTTCATGCCATTTTTGAGCTACTCTCACTCTCTCTCCAGTTTTACTATTAAAACACACAGCATACTGACAGATCTCTCCCTCTGTCTCTCCCTCTCTCTGTCTCTCTCTCTCTCTCCATTACTGCCATACATTGCTTTCATACTATTCTTATGCATTCAATCTGCTGGCAGGAAGCGTGCCTGACAAACAGACCTAGAAGAACAGTGTCTTTAAAAATAGCCATGTAATGAATAGAAAGCACCAACAAAAATATCTAAGTAAGTAATGGCTTACAAAATACATTTTAATCAAAAACAAATGAGTATAAAGAAGTGCCATCCAACATTCTAGCTCATTTCCAAGTATGTGCAAACTGTCTGGGGTTTAAAGTTTCCATGCAGTTCATGCATTTTCTAAAGTGGAGTGCTAGCATTTCCAGTAGTGCTATTAACTGCTGAACTGACATACATCTATAACCGGTGACAGTTATTTATGTCTGGCCATGGCTGTGATATTTTCTCTTAAATTTAGCTGGTTCGCTTTCCCAAACCAGAAACAAATAATTCATTTTATCCATCTTTTTTTAATTGTAGTATACTGACCAGTGCCAGTAGCTTTTTACATATCTGCACTGAAAAAAAATGGCTATTTAAGTTCAATTCATTTGTTGGTCATGTGGTTGCACACATTTAATTTCCCTACATACAGATGTATATTTGTAGTAACATTTACTCAATGTTTTTGTTAGTTATATTATCTTAATTATATCAAGTAGAGTTTACTGCAAGTGAGTAATTTCAGCTACATGTAATCATGTTCCATCTCTTTAACTAAACAGTCACAAATGAACAGTCATGAGTAAAGTTAACTTAATCTAGATTCATTACACTGAAACATAAATAGACAAATTTATTCAAAAAAAAAGTTTACTTCATGTCTTTTTAACTAAAATCTTGATTTAAATGGTTAAATATTGTACAAATGAATGTCAATCAAATGTCTGCTCCCTTCTTTTATATCAATTTAATTTATTTCATGCAAGAGAGCTTAAATAATTAAAATTCAAATTGTGTAAATCTAAACAATGTAAAAAGTATACATTATCGAAACTTTATTTTTTGTTCTCAGTTGGAAACGTCTGACTTCACGAGTCATTTATCATTACTACTGCTAAAGTGTAATAACACCTTAATGCTGCTCAATCCAGACGTAGTACTCTAGAAAGAGCATTATAATGAGCATTTTAAAATACTTACCAAAACAGGACAGACTTTGTAGCTGAGTGCTGAGATAGTTTGACAAAATACTTATTTGAGTTTTACAAAAATGATTGGAAATACGATATTTCTCTTTGTCCTGTGATTTTTATATGTGAAAATGAGAGTAGAAACCTTCCACCGAAACCAGATCTCAAGAATAAGAGAATTTTCTCTTCTTCAAAACATGTCAAATTTCTCTTTGGAACAATTGCTCATCGTCTTTATCTCTGATGTAAAAATTTTATTTTACTGGCATCTTTTATTCAACCAAATAAAATGCCAAATAAAAAAGTTCACACTGAGCTCCTTTAAAGGTTATACAAAAGGTTCCTTTAAAGGAAATACAGTTTCATTCTTACCTGATTTCCCCACTCCAGCTCTTCCAAAAACAGCGACTTTAACCTCTGGGCTCTTCGCCATGATAACAGAAGATACTTCAGCGCAATGGATTAGTCACAGAGTGGACAGCTATTGCTGTGATGCTGCAGCCTCCTCATTGGTTTATCTCTGCCTCTGCATATGAGGGCAGGATCTCCTGCAAACAGACACACGATATCTGAATAATTTATGTTACATAACCCATACCTTTGATGACTCAAACCGGTGTTATTTTAAGTTCATATGGGTCAAGCTTATGTCACATTAACGGCAAGCTGAAATCTAGTTTGTTCAGCAGACACCGAAGCTGGCGCAGCTTCACCTCTCAAAAGCCTCATGCTAATGAAGCCTCTTGTCTTGGAAACATTGTTCACTGCTTCTCTCAGTGATAATATCATGAGTCATTCTCAGTCATAGTGTGGGCAATGTGTGTGTGCATATGTGAAGGTGTGTGTGTGTGTGTGTGTGTGTGTGTGTGTGTGTGGCATGCCTATAAATTATTAATTCACAAAGCAAATGAGCAGTTCCTGACACTAAATAGATTGTCAAATCAAATTCAATTTAATTTTCTGTCAGCAGCCAATTTCTCCTAGAAAGTAAACTACAAATCAAAACTCATTCGTGTTGTCACTGACAAAACATATGGCTTAAAAATAAACTTTTTGTGGCTGGAAGAAGACAGGATGAGGCAACGTTTTAATTATTTGAGGTGTCAGAAAACCTGATGTATAAAATATTCTCTGAATGCTTTGTTCTACACTGTTTGTGAGATGAGTTTCGTTTATAAAAATCACTTTGTTATTGGCCCAAGGGCTCAGAATGACTTGCAATTCAACTCGGCTCATCATTTTTAACTTTATGTTGTGAACCACTGACCACTGGAAAAAAAAAAGTGTAAGGAAAAATAATATGAGAAAAATACTTCCAATTGTCTAATTTTTTTTAAGCCTAGGTTTTTTCACAAATCCCAAATCCCACTGCAGACATGATGCACAGGATTTTTCAGTGAAAAATATTCACTGCTAATGTTAGCCTAACAGCTACAATGACCAAACCAGACAGGATTTTTGACTGGATATTTCAGTGAAGAAAATTATTCCCTACTAGCACTAGTCTACTAGCTAAAATGACCTAACTTGACAGGAATTCTGACAGGATTTTCCACTGAAAAATACTCATTGCTAACATTAGCCTGCTAGCTACAATGACTTAACCTGATAGGATTTCTGACTGGATTTTCTAGTGAAAATTATTCATGGCTAACACCAGCCTACTAGCTAACAATCTGTACCACTTAAAAACACACCAACAGGCTCCGGGCAAACCACTCCTGGACATTTTGACCACTGAGTAAAAATATGTTCAATAAAAGTGTTATAAATGACTGATTCTTATAAATATGAAATAAGGTGAAATAAAAAGGGGTTAGGTGTCTCTTTTCATAAATATTGTTTATGTTATACTCTTAGAAAAGGCTGCTAAACTGTACGGTTCCTTGGTACCCTCGAGGATATATCTTTTGTACCTTTACTGTGTGTCGTTCACCTGGAAAGGTGCATCTAGTGTACCTTTAAAAATATTACTCGAAAAGCTAATTAAATTTATAACAGTGGTCCTTAAGGTCCAATTCTACATTCACATTCACCTGTAACAATGAGGTACATTTTAGCACTTACTTCTGAGAGTGTACTAATGATCGAGATGAAGATTGTACTGCTATGTGAATAAAACATGAGAACTAAACCCAGTTAAGTGCTGTACCACTTTGAACTCTTTCTCTTTTGAGTCTAATATTGACATATAGTATAGTGTATGTGTACTATGTGTAATTGCTTTTTAGCAACTTCAGAGACCCCTTTCTGTCTTCTTCATGGTGGTCTTCTGTACTTTACAGGGCCCTTATATAATACAAGTGTTCCCAGAGCGGGAGCTCCTGAAGCTGGTGTCCTAAAGGTGTGTGTAAGTTGTAACATGGCCTCCAAAGCACATTATGATACATATATTCTGAAATGATTAAATCTCAGTGACAAATACATACCATTTCTGGCAAGCAAGCAAGCAAGCAAGAAAGAAAAGGTAAGCATTATGTGCTTTACTTGACTGTTAGTTCCTGAGACAATCATCAGTCTTCCCAATTACAGGAAAGGGGATAATATGAGCCAGTGTAGGATCAATGACTATAGAATGATGATGTTTGAGATATATTGTATTAAAAAGGTAATGATTGGCTCGCAACAGAAAAGTATTCGTACTATCAAGTTCGAATCCCAACGATGTCACAGCTTTCTGGGCCAGGAGCCAAGGGAGCAAAATTGGCCGTGCTCTCTGAGTGGGAGGCATGGCATACTCTTGCTCTCCTGTTAATCACAGTGGCACTAGCCACTCTCGTGTATCTGCGAGCTCATGTATGAGGAAGAGGGCAGAAAGTGCTCTCCTTCGAGTGTGTGACGCAGCATGAGCAGGATGTGGTCAACCTTCCACCTGTTAGCCTTCACCTGGGGAAGGCTGGTAGCAGTCGTGTGACATGGGAAAGCTGGATAGTGGGTCGGAATTGGCAGGTGACCAAACTGTTGAGAAAAATTATTTTTAATTCATCCAGGTGAAGTCCAGTGGTGTAGCTAGGGGGGTGCTTTTCAGGTATGACTGTTAATTGTGATAATTGTGCTGTAATAATTGTCTGACTCAACTGAGTCATTATTATGATTCTACAGTATATATATATAAAACCACCCCAGACGTCAGATGAACGTTTCATTAGTTTTCTTTAATATATATTTAATATTTCATTGGCTATTAGCTACTATGATAAGAAGCAGGATTAGCCAATCACAATCATGCATTTTTCCTGTTTGAAAATTAGACTCTGAGCATAGCTATATCGAGATTCCCAACCTGTGATTTATTAGCAACTTAGTTTAATCATCCGCAGTGGAATTGTTATAAAAATACTTTAAGTCAACGCTATTAATATGAAATATAAGTGGCTGGTAAGTGGTGTCTGCGGCACACACACTGACAAATGAGGCACATAGGCAATAGATCCTGCAGTGAGACTTATGACATTCATTTACTGACTGAGTCATACAAACACTAGCATACACACATGCGTACAAGTCTTTACACACAGTGGTCTGTGTGTGTGTGTGTGTGTGTGTGTTAAATTAGCCTGGCTTTCTGCAAAATACCTCAAATTAAACTCTACTGGGTACTGTTTAAAACATATTAAAGGTACAATAATAGGATGTCTGCACATTTTTTTCTCCAGTAATAACTTTCAATACAGGAGATTTTCTTTTACTCTTCTAAATATTTTTTATTTATCTTTATTTATTTTTATTCATTTATTTCTGACAAAACTGATATGCATTAAAATAGTGATCAGTTAAAGACAAATAAATGAATGACCTCATATTTTTTTTAATAACATTGGTTATAAACATTACACTGTATAGAAATACTGAAAAACAAAAAACAGATACTTTCTGCAAATCACAGCACACTGGCTTTTCTGCAGCCCAGGTCACAACTCCTTTAGAAGAGCAATGAAGGCTGCTTTATATTCTGATATGTTGAGCTGTGTGCCCGGGCACAAGAATATAGAATACGACCTGCACATATTCACATTTCCATGAAATTCACATCACCTGGGATTAATTTAATGCTGATAAATTTATCATGGGTACTATCAATGATGCTGATTTTCCAGATTCACATAAGAATAATTAATTTCCTAGAGCCAGATGTGGTAAAAGAGCAATTGGCTGATAATAAGCACCATCAGTATAGACTGGCTATAGCTTATGAAAGAATTTCCATGTCCATATAGATATAAACATAAATTTGGATTAAATTCTTTTTAGAAAGAAGACGAATACATAAAAGCAGGGACGGCAAAGCCAGCGATGCTTGATAGCTCAATTATAGACCAAGGCCAGGGTGGAGACCACTACATTACAGAAAAGAACCACTTAAATGTTCAAATTATAAGCTGGCTTTATAGGCTGGAACTGACATCATGGGGTTTTTGTACTGGGCATCTGTCTCCTTACGTAAAACACTGATTTAGATTTGACATCTCGGAAATGTAGGTAATAGGGAAATGGCCAGCTTATAGCTAAAAAATACCCCTGATTTTGTGCTTGGAATTTTCTAAATGGATAGCAGGTTGGTGCTGTTTGATCCATGATTGGACTCACTAGCCCAATCACAGTTTAAAAATCAGCCCAAATAATTATAAACCAGCGCAAGCTGTAACTAAATGAAATCTACCAGCCCACTGTCATTACTATTAGCCCAATGTGATTAAAAAAGGTGCAGCTGACTGGGAAAGCATACATTTCCCAATCCATTTTTATAGTCTAACAGTCTAGTGAGAAAGAGAGAACATTTTACCAAAGCTAATCTTATGCACTTTTGACAAATTTTCCAACACTAGATCACTACAGTAAATCTGATTTACCTATTTTATGTTTTCTTGAAGGTTTTGATATTCCTCCCACTCTGAAACTACTCCCATCTCTGAAATGATGAATCATACAGACTTTGAGCTTAATTCACAAATAGAAAATTGACTGAAAAAAAAATAAAACAAAATGTTTACTGACTGCCCCAACAACGAGCCTTATACTTCCATTATGAGTGAGTCATGGATGGTTGCCACGTATGTATCTTGGTAATCATATATAATGTAATGAATATATCCATTCACAAAGATGAGGTCGAAATCCAGTGTTCCTTTAACTGCTAACAACACTCTGTAGTTTCATCATCTCTGACAGACATGTCAAGCATAATAGCTTTTGGAAAAAAAAAAATCATAAAAAGAATGACTTTGGATGTGTCTGTGTCTGTAAATCAACTTGCCTGAGTCACTGAAAATAGTGGTTTAAAAAAAATGGATTCGTTTGTGAATTGCTCTATGATTGGGTGTGAAATTACTGTTGCATTTAGCATTGCAATTTATGGATGATATATATGGCCAAAAGTATGTGGACACCTGAGTATTGAACATCCCATTCTAAAACATTAATATGGACTTAGTCCCCCCCTTCACTGTTATAAGAGCCTCCACTCTTCTGGGAAGGCTTTCCACTACATTTTGGAGCGAGGCTGTGGGGATTTGTGATCATTCAGCTACAAGAGCATTAGTGAGGTCAGGCACTGATGTTGGGTGAGGAGGTCTGGGGTGCAGTCAGCGTTCCAGTTCATCCCAAAGGTGTTCAGTGGGATTGAGGTCAGGGCTCTGTGAGGGACACTCGAGTTCTTCCACTCCAGTCTTGGCGAACCATGTCTTCATGGAGCTCGCTTTGGGCACGGGGCATTGTCATGCTGGAACAGGTTTGGCCCTCTTAGTTCCAGTGAGGGGGATATTTTAATGCCACAGCATACAAAGACTTTCTATACAATTGTGTGCTTCAGACTTAGTGTGCAATAGTTTGGGGAAGAACCACATATGGGTGTGATGGTCAGGTGTGCACATACTTTCGGTATATATACATATATACCTATAAATATAGTGCAAACTAACCATTGGAATAACCTGTTATATACACAAAATGTTGCATCCATTTTACACCCATGATTCAACTAATCAGCTCATTAACAGCTCTTCCTGAATTGAAGTGGTGTGTTAAGTAAAAGTAAACACTAAAATGTTCAGGACAGGATCTGTGTCATAGATGTTGAAATCAGAACCAAACACAGGTCGTGTCACATTAACATGCAGTTCGAAGGAATCCGGTAGGTAAAGTGAGTCACAAATGAATCAGAATGTTTTTGGTCATCTCTAAGGACACCACAGCATCGAAGAAGAAGCCACGTCGTTATACAGCAAGTTATAACTCTTCTGTCTGAGCTGAGGTAGCAGTAATACATTACTGCACCATGATTTCCAGCCTAGGAGCTGTTTTATCAGGGTTACTGGAGATTACTGACACAAAGTCACTGCAGTTTCATTCCATCTGGATTCTCTACAATGTCAACATTAGGCATCACAAGTTTCCTCACTGTCCTATGTGCCAACAGGGTTGTTTATACTGACATGTCCCTGATGATAGGACGCGCTGAAGGAGCAAAAACAGCAATAAACAGCTACATACCGGAAGCAAAGGTTAATTAATGCATTAATGTTAAAGTTTGGAAATAGCTCAGAGACCAACCGTGCACCATAACCATTGCACTTAAACACACGGATTAGGGCAGTAATAGTGGCGTTAAGAGAAACTACCGATATTCCAGTTTTGCAGCATTGTACAGCAGAAAAGTGGGGATTAAATAAATAAATGGACTCACCTTCAAACGTGCGTCCAGGTTTGGGTCCGTGCAGTGTGCGACACATTCGCTCGCGCGCGCACGCGCCCGCACACACACACACAAACACACACAGAGAGACAGACAGGTGAAGTGCTGCAGATGCGCCGCTGGAGTCGCGTGAAGAGAACAGCGACAATTTGCAGCTCGTGCCGGAGGACTCGGACACGAAGCGGACACACCGTCCAATCAGACGCCGGTGCTCAGTGGGCGGGGCTCCAGCGCCCTCTGTTGGTCAATAGAATAGTGTAGCGATTTATAGAAGGACGCTTATTTATCAGGGTCAGACAGGTAGCTGGGCATGGGTAGGTCAACCCAAACATGCATCAGATTATCAGATTATCACCACACATCTGCAGTATCAGTGTGAACCAAAACGCAGGAAAAGAGCAGGGAAATGTCCTGTTCTGAGGACAGTCGGAGGATCTCATCACCAGTCGGATGGCTTCATGTGGAGAAAGTTTCCAACATTATTTTAAAAATCTGAAATGCATGTTTGTACAGAATGATGCACAGTTTTTTTTTTGTCTTTGATTGTTCATCTTTGAATGCTCATTTTCATATGTGCTTTGTATATTAAGTTTATGGGAGATGTACTTTATGCAAGGTATAACATTTATTATTGAAGTCTGATCCTCGCGAGCACGTTAAATCATGTCTCTGACGTCACAGCCACGCAGACAGAAACAGCTAGAGCAATCTTTAAAAGCAGGTTTAGACAAAAAAATCGGTTTAAAGAAAATATTATTTGAAAACAACTGAATTTTCCACTACAGCACACTCTTGCTTTGTTAGGTGTTTACAGTTATAATCTGTTCATGGTTACCTGGAATGACTTTATGAATTTGTATTTATGTAGTTACTGAATTGTGTAATGAATGTGTGTGTTTCTCCTGGACACCACTAGAGGGCGATATTAACTTTCTCAATTCAACCGACGCCCAACATATCTGAATTCAAAGTTATTATTCTCTCTCTCTCTCTCTCTCTCTCTCTCTCTCTCAAATTAAACAAATTAAGTGTATGTTAAATGCATGTTAAATGACACACAGTGTGTTTAATAATACGGAATACTAGTACAGTTTCAGATGCAGGTCTCCTGTGCGCTTTCTTCACGTGTCATAACGCTTCAAGTGAAAGCCACGCCCACTAGCCAATGGCTGCTGAATATTTATCTAATCAATACGAGAGGTCGAATATGATTGGCCAGCTGTCTTTAAGAGGCTATTCCCTGTTGCTATGAGAAGGGGTGGCAAAATAATCATCATATTAGCTGTCTTTCTCACTCACATGTTGCAGATGAATACAATATTATATACACTATATGGCCAAAAGTTTGTGGACACCTGCCCATCACACTCATGTGTGCTTTCTGAACATCCCATTCCAGATTTATTCCCCGCTTTGCTGTTATAATAATCTCCACTCTTCTGGTAAGGCTTTCCACTAGATTTTGGAGCATGGCTGTGGGGATTTGTGATCATTCAGCTACAAGAGCAATAGTGAGGTCAGGCACTGATGTTGGGTGAGGAGGTCTGGGGTGCAGTCAGTGTTCCAGTTCATCTAAAAGGTGTTCAGTGGGGTTGAGGTTAGAGATCTGTGTCAGGAGCTCTGTGAGTTCTTCCACACCAACCTTGGCAAACCATGTCTTCATGGAGCTCGCTTTTTGCACTTTGTGTCATGCTGGAACAAGTTTGGGGTAAGTCCCTTTAGTTCAATTGAAGGGAAACCATAATGCTACAGCATACAAAGACATTCTATACAATTATGTGTTTCCAATGTTGTGGCAACAGTTTGGGGAAGAACCACATATGGGTGTGATGGTCAGGTGTGCACTTACTTTTGGCCATATAGTGTATCTGTGGGTGCAGAAAGTATTCAAACCTTTTTACTTTTTGCACTATGACAACTATAAAAACTATGACAATTTATTGTCTTATAAATTCAACTTAAAATAGATCAAATTAACTTTTTACCCATTAATCTACAGACAATAAAAACAAAAAAAACATGTTTTTTTTAGTAATTTTTATGCATTTATTAAAAAATCTAAAACTGAAACCTCTAATTTAGGTAAGTATTCAGACTTTGTAGATGCACCTTTGGCAGCATTTACAGCTTCGAGCTCTTCTTGGGTAAGTCTCTACAAATTTTGCACACCTGGCTTTGGCCAGTTTCTCCCATTCTTCCTGGCAGATCCTCTTAAGCTCAGTGAATTGCCATCTTTAGAATCCTCCACAGATGTTCTATGCAGTTGAAGTCTGGGCTTTGGCTGGGCCACTCAAGGACATTCAGAGACATGTCCCAAAGCTTCTCCAGCATTTTCTTGGCTATATGCTTTGGGTTGTGGTCAAGGACCTCTCTGTATTTGGCTGCATTCATCATTCCCTCAATTCTGACCAGTCTCTCTATTCCTGCCACTGAGAAGCATCCCCATAGCATGATGCTGCCACCACCATGCTTCACCACAGAGATGGTATTAGCCAGCTGTTTGGCCAGCTGACCTGGGATTTGCCAGATGTAGCACTTGAGATTCAGCCCAAAAAGTTCAATTTTTTTCATACTTATAATAATAATAATAATAATAATAATAATAATAATAAGTTTATTTTATACAGCGCCTTTCTGCACACTAAAGGTCACTTTACAATATGGAAACATGACAGCAGACAAAGAACAAAAGACAATAAACAAGAAATCCATGGCATGAAT
>CM075020.1:9385050-9416603 GCA_037576675.1 Pangasius sanitwongsei | reverse complement strand
ACGAGAACGAACGGGTAGCCAATGAAGTCTGTGTAGGATGGGAGTAATATGAGAGGATTTCTTAGAAAAAGTGAGAACCCCCGCTGCAGAGTTCTGGATATATTGGAGCTTATTTAATGTTGTGTTTGGTAGACCATAGAAAAGAGAATTACAGTAGGCAAGTCGAGACGTGATGAAGGCATGAACCAGTGTCTCAGCGTCACTGATATTTAAGAAGGGACGTAAACGAGCAATGTTACAGAGGTGAAAGAAGGCAGATTTAGTGAGTGAAGAAATGTGAGGCAAGAAAGAGAGAGAGGAGTCAAACTTCTTCCATTTCACAATGATGGAGTCCACTGTGCTCCTGTTTTTATTTATTTTTTTAACCCTTAGCCAGCTTTATGTCCCAAATTGTATTCCAGAGGTCTATGGAGAATTCCTTGGACTTCATGCCTTGCTTTTTGGTCTGACATGCATGCTGAACTGTGGGCCCTTATTCATACAGGTGTGTGGCTTTCAAAGCTTGTCCAGTCAATTGAACTTGCCACAGGGGGAATCAAGCCAGATTCTAGAGACATCTCAGGATTAAAGCAAACAGGCTGCACCTGAGCTCAAATTGGAGTACCTTCATCAAGGCTATGAATACTTAGCTGAATGAGATTTTTTTTGTTTTGTTTTGTTTTGTTTTGTTTTCAGTTTTTAAAAAAAATAAATTTACACAACATTTTAAACACATAAGTTTCACACATAGTGAGATTAATAAGTGGTGTTAATGAGAATAATAAGTGGTAGTAATGAGAATAATATACGGTGTTAATGAGAATAATAAGTGGTGTTAATGAGAATAATAAGTGGTGTTAATGAGAATAATGAGTGGTGTTAATGAGAATAATAAGTGGTGTTAATGAGAATAATATACGGTGTTAATGAGAATAATAATTGATGTTAATGAGAATAATATACGGTGTTAATGAGAATAATATATGGTGTTAATGAGAATAATGAGTGGTGTTAATGAGAATAATAAGTGGTGTTAATGAGAATAATGAGTGGTGTTAATGAGAATAATAAGTGGTGTTAATGAGAATAATGAGTGGTGTTAATGAGAATAATGAGTGGTGTTAATGAGAATAATAAGTGGTGTTAATGAGAATAATATACCGTGTTAATGAGAATAATATACCGTGTTAATGAGAATAATAAGTGGTGTTAATGAGAATAATATACGGTGTTAATGAGAATAATATACGGTGTTAATGAGAATAATAAGTGGTGTTAATGAGAATAATATACGGTGTTAATGAGAATAATAAGTGGTGTTAATGAGAATAATAAGTGGTGTTAATGAGATCCTCACCCCTCCGCGTCTTGTCCGTCACTGTCCTCGCGGAGCCGCTGGTCACGTGTGGGCGGGGCTTCCGGGGAGACAGTAATGGGCGGGGCTTCGCAGGAGCGAGGGACAGATAAAGCGCTCGGTCTCATTCAGGCTCTGTGCCTGGGTTACTCTCTTCTCTCCGAGCACAATGGTCAGTCCCCGTGTCTCACCGACGTGCCACTGTCAATAAACTAAAGAAAAAACCCTCGACCGGCTCTTAAACTAACACATGGCTGGAACAGGAGCTTTGTGACAGGGCTGGAAGTCGGGGAAGAGCTGTAGCCGTGTGGAGAACAGTGCTCTTGTGTAGAGGCGCCCTGATGCTGCGAGGAAAAAAAACGCCATTGTCCAACAAAAAAAAAGCGCTAGCTAGCTGCTAAATGACTGGCTTACAGGCGAGAAACATGACTTCGACGCTGCCTCACGTCCTTTTCCTCCTCCTCCTCAGCATCCAGGTAGGTGACCATCTTTATTTTACACTCGCAGGTTTTTTTTTTTTTTTTTTTTTTTTTTTTTTTGCTCCTCACACCCGAAGGGTAGGGGGGGGAGCCATATGCCCCTGTCTGTCTTCGCCTCAACAAACACCCTTTTTTCCTCAAAGCTGTATATTTTGTCTGTTTAAACACTTTCCTGAAGACTTGCTTAGGGCTTCCTTTGCCACATTTGATTGGTATTTCTCCAGGCGAAATTGGGTCATTGGGTAGCTGAAGCCTGTGTGTCGTGATGGCTGTGTATGCTCCTGCCACTGCAACATCCAGCACAGGGGAGAAGTGTGTCCAGCACAATCCCTCAAGTCTGGCAGAAATACTACAGCATATAGGCTGTGTATCCTGCTTCTAAAAATACACTTTCTCTCCAAGCTTAGCCTTAAAGCATCATCTTCATGTCTACTTGACCATGTGTACTCACAAAAAAGGCCCAGAGCTCATTTCACAGCCAACAAAAGCATCACTGGACCTGGCATAGCTGGGTAAGAAGAATGAATTATTAATATTTAGCAATTTTAAAGTCTACTGCCATGCTGTATTGCTCACATCTTTACCATGAGCGATTTAAATTTCACTGAGAAAATGGTGCACTTTGGAGCACTTCACCTTGATAACCTACATCACATCTCCGTGGCAGTCGTTTGCTGGAAATCATTCACAATTCAATTTCAGTTCGTTTATATAGCACTTTTAGCAATGGACACTGTCGCAAAGCAGCTTTACAGCAATCTGATAAAGATTTAGATCCTTAATGCGCGATGGTGGCAAGGAAAAACTCCCAGAGACATCATGAGGAAGAAACCACAAGAGGAACCAGACTCCATCCTCTTCTGGGTGACGCCTCTTAATATAGCTCCACAGAAGCAGTACAGCATTGTGGTGTTATCCTGTTGAAATGCATTGAAATCATCAGGAATGCAAGGCAAGAGGCACGAATATGTACACGATCACTAACACGACCATTTAAATTTCACACCCGTCTGTGTGAAGGATGGAATTTGGGACACTTTATGCTCAAATCAGATCAGTTTAATGACTGTGTACTCGTTGATTCTTGGCTTGCGTTGATGAGTATGTGGTGTAGCTTACTTTGTGGTGGCTCAGTGGTTAATGCTCTGAGTTACTGACTGGAAGGTTGAGGGTTCAAGCCCCAGTGCTGCCAAGCTGTCTTGAGCAAGGTTCTTGACCCTCTCTGCTCCAGGGTGCTGTATCATGGCTGACCCTATGCTCTGAACTTTTTAACAAGCTGGGATATGCAAAGAAAAGAATTTCACTGTGCTGTAAAATATATGTGACAAATAAAGGCTTCTGCTTCTTGAAAGAAACGACTGACAGAAGGCACATCCAAACACAAACAAGTGTCCTGGACCGGAAGTTTTCCAAACAGGTTTTCTCAGCGACTTAATGCACTTTTACTAAGGCCACAAATTAATCCATTTTTTTTTAATCATGTTCTATATATCTTCCAGGTTATTTGTACAAATAAGGAATTAAAAAAAATCAACTATTGCACCTTGAATAACGTTTGTCAGAAATATAACAATCTTGTTGTGTTGCAAGTGTGAAAATGTTGCGGGTGGCACGGTGGCTTTGATCCTGATCTCGGCTTACTGTCTATGAGGAGTTTCACGTCCTCTCCCCGTGTTCGTGTGGGTTTCATCAGGGTTCTCCGGTTTCCTTTCTCCTTCCAAAAACGTGGCCGTAGATGGATTGGCGACTCTAAATCGCTCCTATACGTGAATGTGTGTGCCCATGATGCTATGCGATGGACTTGCATCCCATCCAGGGTTGTATTCCCTCCTCACACCTGCCCGGGATAAAGCAGGTACTGAAGATGGATGAATAAATATTTTGCTGCAAATGAAGGCCTCTGATTAGATTGCAGAGATGCCTGGCATAGGTAAAGACCTCAGTAAGTGCTTAAGCATGTTGGAAATGCAGCACTGTTCAAAAATATGGCAACCAAATAAACGAATGAACCCTTGATTTGGGAATTTCATCTTTTTTGGAAGATGTTGCCATCCTTCAGTTGATCCAAGGACTCTAGATGTAACCTGTTGTAACTACTGTACTTCCAGTTAGTTTCACTTTGGTTGCTAAATAATTTCTAGATTTTTTTTCCTCTCTGATATAGATATTAAATAGAAATATTTTCCCCCTCTGGTGCTTTGCAATAAGCAAATACTATTGCTTCTACATCTTTCTAAAAAGAGAGCTCTTGTGTTGCTCTTGTGTTGTTTATACACCACCTTTTTTTCTTGGTGTGAAAGCCACAGTCAAGGTGACGTCATTCGCAATCACACCTGAGCCTGGTTACCATGGTGACAGAGTCCTGAATGAGTCAGGCATTAATAATCAAGCGCCCACCCGAGTAAAGGTCTGATTTGGAGTTTATTGTCTTGTTTATTGTTTATTTATTTTTTTGGTTAATGTTTAATGGGATGTGGTGATTATTTTTCATATAGTATACATGATTCTTTTGTATCAATAACTGTGTTTACGATTGGTAGAGCCTTCAATCAGGACCTCCAGATTTTTTTGTCTGATAATAAATAAAAGTCAGCAGTTGACAGTGTGGTTTATGGTAATCCGACTCTGTATTTTAGCGTATTGATGCAGCACTTTAATTGATCAAATTAGCGTTCTCTCAGATAAAACGCTAGACCGTCCTTTGTGAGCCAGCTAAAAAGTTGTCCATTTTGTGATACATCAGAATTTGTAACGCTAAAATGTTTCTCCAGGGCTTCAGATCAGCTTGTTGGTCTGCTGGGGTATGTGCATGCACGTGCACCTTTTATTTGAAGTCACTGAGTCTCCATCATTTTGGAAAACTCAGTTTCCCAGAATAAGGAAGAATCTTGTGTATTATGTTTCTTCCGCATACAGCAACTTAGTGATGATAAATTAACACATTTAACTGGTGCGTTGGTACACCGTTCCCAGATGTACAGCTGTTAATTTAACAGTGATCATTTTGTTGTTCAGCTTGTCTTATTCGGACCATCTCAGGCTGATTCAGGGCCAATCCATCCATCAATCAATTACTCAATCCCAGAGACAGCAGCAGTAGCACTGCTGTTAGAGGGCAGTTGCACTAGCAGAAATTCAAATCAATGCACCGGTATAACGAATTAATTGTTTTATAACAATTATCTTACTAATAATCAATTACGAATGTCAGCACTGGCTTTGACGTAGATCCTTTGCTTCTTTTTGATAAACCTTGGACACTTGATTTGCACATCGGACGGGTCTTTTGTGTAGACGCTGCTTGTGGGTTGATTGATTCGCGTTGCATAATAAAAGAAATCGATCAGTCGTTGTTGAAGCGCAGGCATATTTAACCCAGTTGTGCTCCGCAGTATGATCTCTGTACTTAGGTCATCTGTATATAGAGACAATACATTTATATTGTAACCTGCATTGGTGAATCTAATCAGTCTAATTTGAAAGAAATGAATGCTCAAGGTTCAATTATCTGGGAATGGTCTTCTGTCTAGCAGCTAAAATGGTGCATTTATGGTTGCCATGTCACTGGATTTGTTGCACCCTGGAGGTATGGGTGGGGTATTTCAGAGATATACGATATATTTCAAACCTAGTTTAGAAGTCACCGAACAGTAATTCTGTAAAGTGATGGGTGGATAATATGTTCCTGATTATCGTCTAGATAATAATAGGAATGATTAGGGTTTGACAGTAACGATCGCCTGTATGCCCAGGGCAAGTAAAACACCACATCAAAACAAGCTGATGACAAGTTTTGTGTTTTTTTTTTTTTTTTGGGTGGTTCAGGCTATTGAATGAACAATGTAATTAATGCCTATTCACTTCACTTGAGTATTTAACATCTGGCAATGCAAAAAAAAAAAAAAAAGGCCTAATCCCATTGCGCATCCAGTAGAAAGAAATGGATTGCGTTATTTGTCGTCAGTCACCTGCAGAGCGACGCATGAAGCAAAATGACGCTGAAACGAGAGGATAAGGCTAGGCGAGTGTAAAACCTTGTTCCCGATTGGGAATGTTTCTCTCAAGTGTCGTGATCTTCTCTCTGTCATCTCACATGTATGGCAGCGAAAAAAGCAGCTAGCAAGTAGCCAGTGTTTATTATGAAACCTCCTCCAGCAAAGAGAAATAGTACATTGTGATAATGTACACTTATTTTAAGAATAAGTTAACTACAGACATTAGTGTGTATTTAGCCTAAATAATTCGTTAAAATACAAACATATATCTGGGACAGTAGTAATTTGGTTCATTATGGTGAATTTTCAGGAGAAAATTTGGAAAAGTTAACATTAAACCTTGGCAATGCCATTTTAATTATCCGTATTGTATTTTCAGTTATTTTCAGTGGATTTTTTGATATTTTATCAAAGAGACAAATAACTACAACAGTGTAATTACACAGTTATGACATCATGCTCATCTGTAATAGTGTAAATTCTTTATCACTCCATAATGTATCATTTTTAATACCTTATAGTGTATAGTGTACATTCAGTATTTTAAATTAAATTTAATCACCTTATAATGTAAATTGTTAATTACCTCATAGTGTAAATTCTTTATTACCTTAAAGTGCCATTTTTTAATTACCTCATTAGTTACCTCGTTGTACTCTTTAATATCTCATAGTGTAAATTCTTTGTTACCACATAGGGTGTATTCTTTAGTATCTCAGGTGTACATTTTTAATTACCTGATAGTGTATTTTTTTATTAACTCATAGTGCCAATTCTTTATATAATATCTCATAGTGTAAATTCTTTATTAACTCATAGTGTAAATTCCTTATTATAGTATACATAGTATACATTCTTTAATATCTCATAGTGTCAGTTCTTTTTATCTCATACTGTAAATTGTATGAATTGTTTAAGATTTCAAATGTGAATTCTTTTATCTCATGCTGCTAGAGCATGAACAGGATTTCCAGTTATATTTTATTACGGGTAAAGGTATTGTATCATATGCACATCTGATTGCGTTATCCCTTTAGGTTTTACTAACTAGGTTTATAGCTCGAATCTCAGCTATTAGTTTCTAGTGCCTCTGTTTCTCAAGTTTCTTTTCACTGTCAAATCCTTTTCTACTTTTGGCTGAAGAGAGAGAAAAAAGAGGAAGCGGATTTTACACAGCTTAAAATATTACGCTATTGGGACCACAGACTGTCTCGCTGATTAATTCTTTGGAGAGCAAAGCGGCAGGCCTGAACTATTCGTGCTCTGCATGTGATATTACAGACGGCCGAGATCTCATTTGATCTCCTTTTCCATCTATCCATCTGATGGCCTCTCTGTACTAAGCTTATATAATGAATGGTGCTCCTATTTTAAGCCGGCACTGCAAGATGTTTAATGTCGTTTCTGTGCACAGTATATTGTAGATTTGGATTGCATAGCTCTGCCTCACACACTTACTCTTAATACGGATAATACATTTTGCAGTTTTAACATCTATTGTGTCATGGAGTGAGTTATTTATTTTTATCATGGGTGTCAGGAATGCTTTAGTAGTTTAGTAGCAGTTGATAATTAAGCTGTTTATAATTCATTGTATAATATATCTAGTGATTTCAGTTGACATGTTTAGAGGTGCCTGCTAATATAAGTATATTTACGTAGCTCTATTTTCAAGCTAGTGAGTAACATTGCTGCCGCACAGCTCCAGGGTCCCCGGTTCGATGCCGAGCTCGGGTTAATGTCTGTATGGACATTTGCACGTTCTCCCTGTGTCTGCACAACTTTCCTCTGGGTTTACCAGTTTCCCCTGTCCTCCAAAAACACCAAGGTGGATTGGCTAAGATAACTGGCTCCTAGTTGTGAATGAGTGTGTACATGGTGGACAGGCGTCCCATCCAGGGTGTATTGCTACCTCGAGCACAGTGTTCCCCAGAATAGTCTTCAGATCCAGCACCAGCCTGACCAGGATAAAGCGCTTACTGAAGATGGATGAATGAATGTTTTCAAACTGCCTTTGCAACAGCAAGAGAAAATGGAGTAAGCTTTGGGTTGGGGGCCTCATCGTGGCTACATGGCTATTTCATCTAGAGCACAGTATGCCCATTGAGACTGTCTGGGGACATTTTGCCCTCTGTGGCATGATGGGAGCTGGCAAATGAGGCCTGCATTCAAGCACAGAGGCACTAAAGAGAAGCACTGCGAGGCTGGCAGCGAGTTGCACTCTTTTGTGTCTGCACGCCTCATTGGTATCTGCTGGTGGTGCAGCAAATGAGGGTCGTTAAATTGGCAACCAGGGAGCTCACAGACAGATGTCTGGGACACGCAGACATCTGGTGTACGAACTTAAAAAAATCTTCAACTTTGAATGCAATCTGAAATACTTCTGGAGTGAATGATTTGAAAATTTTTGATTCAAAGGTGATTCAGCTTATAATGAATTTTCCATCTCATGTAGGAAGCTTTGAAAGCTTTTAAAATGTTCTGAGAGAAAGGTTCATTTTAAATTTCAGGTCTTGTGATGAAAGTTTTAGTACCACATTTTTGGCTCAAAAAAAAAAAAGTACAAAAAAAACCCAAAAAAACCTGACAGCAGTAACAATGCTGAGTCAGGCTTCTGCCAATCAGATGCTTTCTTTAGGCAGGCGACGGATTTAATTGGAAACCCCTGCTGAGGCAGAGGAGGAAGAACTCCTTCAATTTACTGGTAAGCTCCTCCTGCTCTGCCGGGAGGCTGATTGAGGAGTGATGAGTGTGCAAAAAAGAGCTATTGTAGCACCCTTCCATTCATTCAGGCAGTGGGCGGCATGCTACTTCCAGCGAGGGCCCTTTGTTGTTCCTTCCTGGGTGATTGCTCTCTCTGTGTGTGTGTGTGTGTGTGGGGGGGGGGCAATGCTCATGTCCACATTCCTTCGTGTTTGCTTTTAATTAAATGCTGGAGGAGCCCTGAGCCCAGCGCTGACTGCCACTTCCTCCCCTCTCACAGATAAAACCATCACACATGGATGCCTTTGCACAGTTCCTGTGTGATGGTTCTCTGTGCCTTGATGCTGAAATGCTGCTCTCTGTTTGTTTACAGTGGAGGAAAGGGCACTTTTATAGGAAGCAAAAAGTGTCTGATTAGCAATGTGTAGACAACAGATTTTTTTTATTTCTCTTAATCCTGTTAATTTGTGTATTTTTCTAATTTTGTTACATCCCTGTAGTCCATATGGCGAACATTGTTTTCTGTTAGGATTGTGTGCCTCTGTCTGCATCATCTTCTGATCAGATACAGGTCATTATGTGTAAATTATTCTTGTAATTTTAGTTGTATGGGAAAGATAAGTACACAAAGTAATGCTTAATGATTGGTCTTTAGGTTGCTGCTTGGTGTAGGATAAAGTTTTTTTTTTTACTATTGGCTCTTGGTTTAAAGATTAAAAAGAGATAAAAGTGGATTCATAAAAAGCATTCATGGTCCATCATAGTTAATGTTCTAGAGAGTTCTTAAAGAAAGGAACAGAAGCAAAATAGAAAAACTAGGAAAATTGGACAGGAGTCTACACAGGAACTGTGAATTAATTTAGTCTCAATAACTGTGGCTATGTTCACACCTGGTATTAACATCAGTCTCGCGTGATCCGTTCACAAGTGGACAGCTGAAACACATAGCCGTCTGTACCCGGCATTCTGAACACGTCTTGTAATCGGAGTTCATACGTCATTTCAGCTGGAGGTAGGGCGTTATACACGTTTATTACATCAGTCTCCTGCATTTGTTATCAGGCAGAAATGTCTCCCGAATCCTATCTCATGTAACTGTACAGGCTGTTTTAAACGTTTTCGTGTGCGTGGTCTGATAACAAAACGTGTAAACAAACGTGAGAGCCGCAGTACTACCCATTGTGCCACTACACTGCCAAAATAAACATCTGTAAAATATATTTTAATGGATTGGTCAAGCGTTAAAAGTAACTGTTGTTGCCATTCAGTCATGATAGTCACTTATCCAGACTTTTATAATGAAGAAATTTTATTAAACTGGACTTTTACAAATTCAACTGAATACCTCTGGCCTGTATTGTTCACTATTTGCTAAATAACTGAATTGAAGCAAAGAGAATGTGGGTGTGTGTGAGTTTAGGAGAAATTTGAAAGAAGAAGATTAGGTCTAGGTTTAAACTAATATTATTTGAGTAAATAAAACTGGAGTCACACAAGTGATGCTTCTTTTAAATTTCACACACAAATGAAGAAACTCAGTCAGATTCAGCTCTTCACACAATGTTCAGTTACTGAGTTCGCAAAGCTTAAATCAGGTGAGTAAATATGACTTTTAAAAACATTTGAGTAGTGTTTACTCAGTTCAATTAGTCATTTCCACTGAGTGTATAAATTGTTGGCCTGTAAGTTGTCAAATTCTTCGGCTTGAAGGAACCTGTTGGGTTTTTTGCCTCTTGTGTCCTGTCCAGTTGTCCGAGGGAGGAAGAATACGCTAAAGTTTGCATAAGAATGTTGGCAGCTGTGTGAGGGTGATGATCTCTCTCTCTTTGGGTGAATGACCCTGCATTCATGCTACAAAATAGGGTCACGCTCCTCCTTCTTTAACCCTCAGGCATACCACTATAGGTGTGTGTATGTGTGTGTGTGTGTGTGTGTGAGTTTCTTTACTGCTATAGTGCTTGAACTGTATTGGTTTTGGACTGACAGGTTAAACAATGTTCATTTCGCTTCCCCATTATAGCAGCATTATTTATTTATGAATAAGGTGTGCTTTTTAGGATCAGTGGACACTCAGTAATAAGGAAGCACTAGCATTTGCTCAGTATCTGATTGTTAAAGAGTGTGAGAAAGTGAATACTAATATCTTAAAAGTTACACTTCCAGATATAGACGAGTATCTTGCACTGTTTACTTCAAACCAGATCATCCTGTCAGATGGTAATGTGGTCTGATACAGCTGCACACTTTTATTTTTTAATTCCCTCTTTGGAAAATTAAGAGGATCGAGTGGCCTAAACGTATTATTCTACACACACGTGTACAACCCAGAAACTCGTAAGAATATGTAGCTCTTCCATTTTAAATATTCCTTCATCATCTTTCTCACACACATGGCGTTAAAGGTGTTGACTTGGCCTCCAAATTCCCCAGATCTCAATCCGATTGAGCATCTGTGGGACGTGGTGGACAAACAAGTCCGAACCATGGAGGCCCCACCTCACAACTTACAGGACTTAAAGGATCTGCTGCTAACGTCTTGGTGCCAGATACCACAGCACACCTTCAGAGAGCTGTTTTGGTGGCACAAGGGGGACCTACACAATATTAGGCAGGTGGTTTTAATGTTATGGCTGATTGGTGTACAAGTCTGAGGCTATCATGGGGCTTTTTTTTTTTACCAGGTGATTTTTTTCTAATCTTCAACCCAGTTTCGATGAACCTGTGCCTATGATAGCCTCAGATTCTTGTTCGTGGCTGACAGGTGTAGAACCTGATGTGGTCTTCTGCTGTTGTAGCGCATCCACCTCAAGGTTCGATGTTTTATGCATGCTGAGATGCCTTCCTGCTCAGCACGGTTGTAAAGAGTGATTATACAATCCGGAGTTATCCAGCCCAGTGTGCTCTCTGTATATTTTAACTCTATGGGTTATACAGACTGGGACCTCTGGTGTTAAAACAGTGCAGTTACATTAGATGTATAATAGAATGCTGATTCCCACGACGCTCATCTTCACATTTTTGCATCATGATGCACAGTTACACCTCTGCTTTTTAGCTGAGGGCAACAAAACATCAGGCTAGCCCAGCACACTGGAGCTTTCGCGCAGCAGGCTAGTTAATAAATTGTTCAGCTGTATAACCGGTCATTAATAGGACCATTCTTCCAGATGATCTTCCATTTTTTTCACTGTTTCTACCGCCCTGCGAGCAGTACCATGCGAACCAAACTAAAAATAGTGCAGACCACCAGACTGATCAAACACTGGTGTCCCAGAATCACCTTGATTAATGTTTCTGGCTGGAACTGCTTCTCTACAGGCACTGGAATCTTCACTAGTAGACTGGTGTAGAGTCTGCCAAGGTTTCTGACTCGTTTCAAAAGTTATTTTTCTGGCGGATTTAAGAGGCAACATCACAGTTTTATCTCACATCTAGGTGAAAGGTGAGTGGAATCCTAAATGTCTTCATATTTATTTAGGATACAAGAAAATAGATTTAGGCACAGAAAATGTGTGTGTGTGTTTTTTTTTGTTTTTTTTTTAAGTTTTCTAACCTCCAGAGAATTTCTACTACATTCACAGGTGAAAGTATGTGATGAGAAGCTGACACACACACACACACACACACACACACACACTCAGCCAGGATCTACACAGATATGGATAGAAGTGCATGAATGTTTAAAAAGGTAGAGATGGCAGTTATATGCACAGAGGTGTCTGTTGTGTCTGATGGTTTCTTTTCCTAAGCAGTTGTGTGAGATTTCTCCAAAATATCGTCTTTGCACACTGAGCTTAGTCACAGCTGTTTCTTTTGCTCACTCTGTTGTCATTTCCACTTCTGCTTTACAAAGCAGAAATCAGTGGATGCCATCCCTCAATGCTTTGTGTCATATAAAGGAAATTGAAACTATCAGACAATTAGGTCTGAGCCACAGACATCTCAGCAGAGACACAGTCACTGTATGAGTCAGCGTTCAGTACTGGCGAGAAGAGTTTTTTTTTTTTTTTTTTTAAAAAGAGCAGTAAATTCTGCATTCAACGCTACGGTATTCTTTTCCTGACCCCCTGGTCTCTTTGCATTTTCATAATCACAGAGTCATACATAAGAATCGGTCCTTGATCAGATGCTGTCCTGGTTTTTTTTTTTTTTGTTGGTTCAGTGGTGTGTTAGAATGAATAAATAAGCAGTGCGTCCTCTTTAGTCCACTTAATGAGAGGATTTGTCAGTTATCAGGCTTTAAGGCTTTCAAAGCAAAAATGCATCTGCATACTTAATGTGTAATATTTGCTTAAATCTTAAATCTTAAATCAAGACTGCTTTAATGAGGGCCATCAAGCATGACATTTCTTCAAGTGTGTTTGTATATACCTGTTATATTAGGAGAATGCTTCTGCTTATGTGAAGTAAAGACAGGCGTACGATCACGTGAGGTCGTGAGAGAAACCTACTAATTAGTGTTGTGTCTCAAATCGCTTACTTCTGTACAGTTGTACCATTGTCAAGTAACAATACTATCCAGATATCCCATTACAGTTAGTGATGGAATTTTACTCTCATGTAGCCTTTAAACTTAGTGAAAGCTCTGTTTTGAGTACCATTCTTCTGGATTTTATAGATTAGCAAATACTTTTGAATGTAAGGTCAGAGTTTTCTATTTGAGACACAGCCCCTTGACAACAATCACAGCAGCAGCGGGTCGTTTTTAATTACAGAGCTCTTCAGTATGTTTAACGTTGCTGTGCATAAAATCCTTAAACATTTATAATAGCACAACTTGGAAACATGACGGAAAGGGATGTTTTGGCTCTGACGTGCGGTCTACCGAATGTCGTTTTTAAATCTTCCTGATGTACATAAGATACACAGCAAGTGTGTGCGCAGTGCCGCTCATGCTGCCACTGCTTCTGCATGCATCAAGTACAAGCCAGGCTCATTCGTTTCACGTCAGGCCATATCACACCACTCTGGCGTGGATTGTTTTTCTATAACGGCACAACACTTTCCACTAGCCTGGTAAGTCAGTGCAAAGAATATTCCTGTGGTTTTTAGTCACTTATGTTCCACATATGTATGTTAATAACGTAAATGTTATCAGTGTTCTTTGGGGTCAATTTGACCCCATGCTGTTTTAGCTGTATAAAACCTATAAGAAATATCAAAATTTCACACACACTTGTTTTGGTTGTTTTGGATGATATTGAGGTCACTATAACATACAATTTTATATTCTTCAAAAAGCAAAACCCCTCTGCTTTAGGCCCCTAATCTAACATAACCATACCTGTAGTATTACGAGAAGCACTACTAGTTCACATGACATGGGGAAGGGGAAAACACAATTCTCGCGAGGACCCAACATAGCGGAGGAGCAAACATATAAAAGCTTGCACAGCAGCTTTCTAAAAAATTTCTCTTGGTGCTCGGTGGGCTCTCTTTTTCTGCTCTCTCTCTCAACTGAAAATGACCTCTAAGCAAAGGTTTTCTGTCAATGAGGTTTTGTCACATTTCTTTGACAATGAAAGTGACGTAGGGGAGAATGTGTCTGAGACAGAGGATAATGCTGAGGAGGACCCTGATTATGAGGCATCCTCCTCTGATGAGAATGATACTCTTAGTGTTGAGAATGATACTCTTAGTGTTGACCCTCCTGTTGTTTCTCAACCACCAGCAGACACATTACCTTCCAAAAATGCAAAGTTATTATGGTCCTCTCCCCACTTGAACAGCAGGGTAGACTTAGTGCTGCTAATGTCATCAAAATGGTCCCAGCCCCACCAGATACGCCGAGCGTGGTATTATGACATAACATCATAACATTACATGTGATATTTTTTTCACATCGTACGCCCTGGGTCAGGAACTGCTGAAAAGGAGGGTTACCATGTAGGGGACAATGAGAAGAAACAAGCTGGAGCTTCCCTCTGAGCTTCTTGCGATGAAGAACAAGAAGGTAACATCTTCAATGTTTTGCCTTCACTGACAGAGCCACTGTCCTCTCCTACTGCCCCAAGAAAGGGAAACATGTCCTGCTGATGAGCACCATGCACAAAGATGCTGTCCTGAGCACCAGAGAGGACAGGAAACCACAAATAATCTTGGACTGCAGTGAGACAAAGGGACGAGTTGATAATCTGGACAGGGTCACAGCCACCTACAGCTGCCGATGCATGACTGCCCGTTGGCCGCTTCTGTTCTAATCGTTCTAAATGTTCTAATCGTTCTAAATGTTCTAAATGTTTGAAATTGTGTTTGGTTTTCCTGGGGTCAAATCTTACCAAATGTTATAAATAACAAAAATCTGTACTTAATATAAAGCCTTTAAAACACCAAAAAGATCTTACTTTCCAAATGTAGAACAATTAGTGGGATTTTATGGTGATTTGCATATTTTTCCATAGTCACGCAGTAGGTATTCTGGATGTATTGGGGGGGGGGTGTCTATGTTTTATTTAAATGGCTATTAGGTAGTCAACAAACAAACATAAAGTAATTGACACACAAACTTGGGTAAAAATCATATTCTGGAGGTTTAAATTGCTGGGGTTAATTTGACCCCAAGGATAAATGATGTTAGTAATTTTGAGGATAATAGAAGAGTTACACATGAATAATCAACTATCATTTTTTTTTTTTTTTTGCAGCCATAGTGTGTGTGCATGCGTAGGTGGGCGTTTTTTTTTTTATTACTACAGCCCACTCACACATGAGGCATTCACAGCAGTAATAATACACTTATGTATTCTGTGATGACACCCGTCCACCCACACTGTGGATCAGGTTTGCATTTGTAAATAAACACTGATGCTCTGGCAGCTCAATACAGTCATTTATTCACTCACTGGCTCACTGACAATTACATAAAGCAAGCCATGTTTGTTATTCAGAAAGCACCTAAACTGGACAGTTTCATTTTATCACAAGTTAGCTGCAGATAATTTTAAACGCCATTACGTAATGCCCCTGGTGTCTGCTCCAGAAAGAGGGTTTTAAAAAAATCCAGCATCTATCTTGAATTCAGAGTCGTGTTAGTATAGCTGCAGAGTAATTGGTCTGATCTAATTCACCAGATTAAAACTAAAACTAATGAGAGCAGAGTTCACCGACATTCTGTACAACATTCACATACTCTAGAGCCTTAATGTAACATCTATAAATAAGATGCAGGACGCAAGTGCGTAAACGTAACGTGTTATGTGTTACGTGTTATTATGGACAATCCAGAATTTAGTATTGCATCCTTAGCATAAAGAGTGTAACAAAACATTGTGACATGATGTATCACAATGCAAAAATGTGCAATATCTGCATTCTGTTAATTATGCATCTAATACAGTCGAGTTGTTTGAACACCAGTGGTCCCAGTCTGCACAACCCAGAGAGAGATCACATAGAGGGAGCACGGTGGTCGGTGGGAATCATCCACACTTGTGAAGTGACTGATAGCCCAATAACTGACACGTGTCATGTTATAACCTTTAAAAAGAGTTCTACAGTAGCTTTCAAACGACACCAGCGTTGGACGTGGAAGTCAGACATTTTAACCGATTTTGGAGCTCTATTTTAGACCCTCAGGCTCTTCTACGTAGCTCATTAAGTTTCAGTCTATCATTTTCAAAGCCCCTAAGTAAAAAACTTTGTTTATTCAATCAATCAAATTTTTTGGAGAATTTATAGATGTTTTTATTTATTTTTAAGATATGTTGAATCTGCAGTACATTTTGTTTAGAATATTAAACCTCCGTTCATAGCATTTTTTCATTTATTTAAATCAGACAAAAATGCACATTGTTTTTTGCATTATTGATGATTCCGAAATAAAAAAAGGAGTCCTTTCAATCATAATTTAACTTCATTCAAATTTTATTCAGAATATTCTGAGATATCAAATCGTGAACAAATTATCATGAATCGAATCGAATTGTTGTGACTGGATTGTATCGTCAGACCCCTACTTAGCACTTGTCAAAACACAGACAGGCGGGCTTAACACAAGCTAATCCATAATTAACACAGGAACTACAGGCAGGGGCAAGGCCAGAAAAACAAGCAATTCGAGAATCAACAGCGTGGAGAATGGAGCACGCTGTTTCTTAGGTCTGGAGAATCTTTCATCACTAATCCAACCTCATCTATTTTGTCTGACTTGAGCACTTTTTCAGGAACCAGCCACATTGATTGACATCTGAAATCCATCAGCCAGAGAGATGGCTGATAACCTGGTGTTCCCAGAGCACCATCCTCTTCAATCATGCTGCTTTTTATCAGGAGAATCCCAATGAGTGGCACGTGATTTTATTTTTATTATTACTTTTCAGACTTAATTTGACGAGTATCGTCTTGCGATATTTAGCGGATCCTTTTATAGATACAGATTAAATTTGTTCACAATGAAAATGATACAGCAGGATGGAAATTTGATTATCTTCTCATAGTGTTCTCATGCTCAAAAACCTGGGACGTCATCAGCATGCCTTTCCTGGTAATGTTCAAGCTTTGTATGAGATGTACATACTCACACTGGCTAAGAATGACTAATGCTCCGTCAACTCTCTGCTAGTGTGGTTTTCTCAATCTGCTGGTGATTCATTCATAAAATCATCTCATCCCATAGGCAAGACTTTATTGCTCCTGTTTCAGCATCATGGTGCTGATGTTTTAAATCACCCACCTTAAAAAATAAGCAGTGACAGGGTGGCCCGATGCTAGCTGGATGTGATTGCAGTTAATTATTATTTTCCAGTAACAGCTTGTTTTATTCCTCTTATAATAATAAACATTTGCCAACTATTTTTTTTTTTTAAATAAATAATGACTCATTGTGCATTTTATTCATTTATAGTTACAATTAATGTCTACAAAACAAGTCCTTAAGACTCTAGCATGTCTGAAAAGTTAAAGGAACAGCTTTACCTCTGACTGGATAAAGCACTGGCACAATACATTTTTAAATCTGTTTATCTGCTTGGGGTTTCCCTGTGTATGTTTTAGTAGAAAAAGGATAACGCTTCTGTACTTATTTACAGAACTGCTGATATTCAGTCAGATATTCATATGTAAGGAATAACGCATGACAGATGTGCATTTATATATGAAAATAATGCATGTAGGGGTGCTGTGATGCAGCATGACGTGAAGCGGAGCATCATTTTCGTTTATCAGCATGGTCTGGAGTGTGTTATTCTGCTTATACTACAGCGATTTGCCAAGGATTCCAGGATTCAAATGTTTATTTTATTAATGAGCAACATGCCACACATTTTAATGGTTTACAGTTGAATTTAATGTTGTTGGACGTCTGACACACAAGTTGGTTCCTGTTATCACTTGCATTATCGTTGCAATAAAGTCGTTCTTCACCAGCTTCTCTCTCTCTCTCTCTCTCTCTAAAAAAAAGCCCTTCATTTTACAGAAAACCTGGAAAGCGCAAATTCCTCCGCCCTGAAGACTCTCTCATGCTTGGAAACTTTGCAAAGCACTGACTATTACAAAGCGTTTACACCCGAAACTCCTTCCATTAATGTTAAATAAATGTCTCCTAATAAATAACGTCACCACATCAACGATTATATGTTTTTAAGATTTGTCATTATTAGTCTTAGATTATGTGGAGCGTTCACCGTACAGGTCCCTGTGTATGAGCTGTTACTATGGAAACAATAAGAAGGAGAAGAAGGAGTTAGAAGGAGGGCATTAATATTAACTTATCGTTCATGTTACAGCTGGAACTACTGTCCAAACCGTGCTGTTATACAAAAATAATCCACACCCACTGACCAATCAGATTCGAGCATTCAGCCACACTGTGGCTAGAAATAAAATTAATCAACATTTTCAGACCAATCAGAATTGATTATTTAACAACACTGCGGTATAAATAGTCATTAAGACATTACAATCTTTTGTTCATTTGTATTCAGTCTCATTGTGGATGATTTTGCCTGTCAGTCATTCTGGGATTTTGACTGACCTGCATTCACATGTAAGTCCTTTCTGCCTACTGCCTACTAGCCTACTGAATTTCTGTGTAAATGTTTGTCTTTGAAAAAGAGCCTGCACTCTCAGTGGCTGTCTGTCAGTGTTTTAAACTGATCAACAAAGAGAAACTAGTTCCACTTGGTGTATTTTTCTCACCTCGCCATATTTTCTCACACAGAGGGGACTCTCTGTCCTTTTAAACGGCACTCTCACACAGACGCTGCTCCGTGACACGGTTTTTGCACCGCCTGCCAGGGGCTGTGAGCTGGAAACATCCCCACTGTTTGAGTTAATGAAAGAGCAGCTTATCTCTCTTTGCTTCTGGCAGAACAGGCTGTCCTGAAGAAATCTGTCTCACTGGAGGAAAAATAACACTCAATGTTTCATGCAGCATTGTCAGAGTCAGACTGAGAATGTGAAACTTGGAAAGAACAAGACAATCACTGATGCCATCAGACAGGCACCAGTGTGTTCTTATGGCCGATCCTGGTAACTCTAGCATACAGAGTTTGGGTTTTATAAGGTCAGGTTTAGTGAGAGAAGAGGTGGGCGGGCTTGAGGAAGACGTGACCAGCCTTCACATATGTGGTATTTTGGTAGAGGGCTAACTGAAAGGGCAGGAGACTGACCTTTTCTTTTCAGGATACAGGGGGTTCAGATGATTCTTAAACACGAGCTCAAAAAAGCAAAAAGCCGAGTTGGCATTTTGTCTGAGCCGGAAGATGACTGTAAAAAAAAATAAACCTGATTCACAGCACACTCGATTGCTCTGTATGAGGTGTTCTGCACCAGCGTACCTTAACCAAGCTAACCTCTACCACTATGCTACTTGAATAAGGTCGATATTTAATGCATAATTGTACCGCTTATTGCTACAATTAAGTTGCATATGAACGTTTTTTTCTGTGAGACTGGGTTGCATATAGGTTTGTGTGATATAATGATATTATTGTCCCCACACGATATTACACTGCCATGATATCCGGTGATGTTTATCTCCAATTATATGATATTAACAGACCTGATAACTAATGAATTTTGTGTAGGAGCTCCATAAAAACATCGGGATATCTTGTATCAGAGTGCAAGTTATACGCTAAAGAGCAGTCTTTTTCTCTCGATTAAAATAGGAGATGAGCCAATCAACATGCAATTGATCTGTGCAAGTGTTTTGAACTCTCCAATATTAACAGACACTCCCTGGAAGCCCCACCCCTTTCCCGCCATCTCACGCTGCTTTCCACACACAGGGCGCTCTCGCTTCCATAGTACATGGAGAACGTTTTTAAAATCTATCCGTGTATGTTCGACTTACCCGACATTAGACAAGTATATATTTAACATAACTTTACTATATTTATTAGGAAAAGACTGGCCCCCAAATGGCCCCCAAAACAACATCTATTACTGCAGAATCGCTTAAAAATCCATACTCCAGCTGAGGTTTTGCGATCGCCACAGTTCCCGACTGCACAGCTGGTAAGATCATTACACCCTCTCCTACTCTCCTTAAACCTGAAATGATAGAAATGCTCACTTTCCGGTCTTTTTTTTCTTCATTACACTGCTCAGAGGAATAATCCATGTTGATGTTTCCATAAGACAGAGTGTGACCGATAGATAAACTTGATTCAAATTGGACTCAGTGTCTTGTTGCCAAGGATATGAGCATGTCAGTGCTCATTCAGATGCCTCAGACTGTTTATTCGTATGTTTCCCTGCAACTCAACTCATCAACTCCTCACTCTCTATGTGGAAGTCTTCTTTTATTACATACACCTGCAGTATAAATGCTTCTCCTCTACCAAAAACACTAGTACCAGTATTCCAATATGGGGATAGATTAAAGCTTTTAAAATGAAATTAAAGTATGCCTGGCTATAAAACGGGCTGTATGAGGTTAATTCAGCGTATCAACCCCTCGCACCTCCGGGGTTGGGGGTTCGAATCCTGCCTCTGCCCTGCGGACAGGCTGAGTGGCATTTCCAAATTGTCCATAGTGTGTGAATATGTGTGTGTGCATTTGTGTAGTGCGATGGGTTGGCACTCTGTCCAGGGTGTCCCTCGCCTTGTGCCCCAAGTTTCCTGGGATAGGCTCCAGGCTCCCCTGCGACCCTGTGTAGGATAAGCAGTATGGAAGATGGATGGAAGTAGATTAGATGAAACGGAAATAATGGTGGCTGCTAGTAAATGTTTACTAAAAATCCCTGTTGATTCTGTAGCCCTACTCGGACAGGATTAAATGTATGTGGGGTCCTGGGGTAGTTTCCTATTTTACAGCTGCTTCTCTGTCATTTTATTTCCGTCCGGATTGGCCATGCCTGTTTTTCTCTGTTTTTTGTAAAACTCTGTGATTTTAGTCCGGATACAAATGTCCGTGATTATCTATGCAGATGTCACCTCCAGTAGGAAAAAAAGATATTTGACTGCTACAAAGTGTGCATATCAGTGGTGCTCTCCAGCTATTAAACACTTCTCAAATCACAAAATGACAAATGGATGCTTTAGAAGTGCCACTCAACCGTATGAGTTTCAAAAACTCAGTTCACCTGTAAAAATTCACCTGTATGGGACTTTTCTGTATCTGACTTATATAAAAATTATGAAAAGAAGCATTATTACAGCCTTTCTCTTTCTCTCTCTCTCTCTCTCTCTCTCTCATATGGATCATAAGGTTTTGCACAATCTTGTGGAGTCCAGCTCGAGTGCACACTGTCCTTAAAGCATAAAGGGGACATACCAAATACTAAGAAACTCTGAAATTCATGTAAATATTTCAGAGATTCTAGTTTCACTCAAGTTGTTGTCAATAATATAAAATTTGTAATGAAAATTGTTGTATTAAATTAGAAAAGAATGCAAAATAGAAACATATTCACTAGCGCTCAGACTTTTGGACCCCGCTGTATGTGGACTAAAATGCAGAAGTTGCTTAGCCAGGACAGAATCAGTTTCTTCGTAGAAAGGGCAATGCCGAGTGCCAGACCCAGTCTTCTTGTTGTGCTTCAAGCATTCACTGTACTTTCTCTTCCGGTAGTCAGTACTCTCTTTACACGTGATCCAGTCGAGCGTGGTGCGGATGGAGGGACACAACTCGCAAACTCTTGTCTGAACTGCCTCCTATATTTTGTGATTACGAATGATGTTTTCAAATCGAAACCTTGGTTCGGTCCGCAGTGAAATAAGAGCCAGCATCTCTTCTCTGCTCCAGTGCCTCTTTGACCACTTCGACGCCATGCTATGACCACGTGACACAAACATCTGGGTTCGTAGAAAATACAGTCTGCTAGAAACTGGCTCTTTCTGTGGTTATTTTATTGCTGAGTTTTATCACTGAGGAGACATGCAAATACATTTATTCCAGACATCCTCCTGATAAACTAATCCAATCAGTAGAGCTGCTCTTCTTATTCAAACCTTCTCAGGGAGCTGAAGTAAAACTACTTTGTGACAAGGTATTTAGAAAAAAAAAACTCCACTCAAATGAATTTTACTTCACCCTAGTTGTAATTTAAGGTGACAAATCATTAATATATGATTTTAGTCTTAATTTGAGAGTAGTGTAGCTGCAATGACCAGTTAGATACTGGTGAGATCTACTAAACCGTGAGCTTATATGACCATCACCCCGTTCATTGTATCTGCGCAAGTGTGTCTCAGCTTATTACGTAAGATATTATCTGTATCTGGGACGCTACTTTGAGTGCAGTGAGCGTTGTGACCGAGGCCATGGTTCTCTCACGGAAAAGAGTGTTCCCTTCAAGTGAGGAGAGAGACACTGTCCTGGGCAGAGGAGTTTAGTACTGCATTTGACCAAAGGTTGTAACTCGTAATTTCCGACCTCCGACTAGGAAAAACCAACCCTCCACTCCAAATTCCCACTTGGAAAACTCAGGACGGTGTCCTCAACCCCAAGTTCAGCAAATGACATCAAATCAAAAAGACTGCTAACAGCATGAACAGTAAACACACTTCCTACTTTTAAATGAATTATACTGTAAATACAGCTATTTGCTTTAGATCAATCAACAGATATATTAGCGCGTTAAATCTAGAGTAGAGCCACTGCTTCTCCAAGTTTAGACATGGTTTGGGTTTGACCCGTCTTAATGAACGTGACCTTTCTTTATTAACTGAGCTTCATTTCTGACCGCCCGCTCCCTCCCCCATGAGAGTACACACCACCTTTTTGATTTTTAATTCAGTCATTAGATTGACGCACATATTAAGAATGAAAAAAATCAGGAGTCAGAAATGAAGCTGGTAGTGTGAAGAGCTCGACAAGGAGAAGAGCCTTGGAGTAGAGCCTTTGTTATTCTTATAGAATATGTATATATTAGACATAGTATTTGCTATTTAGGCTGGTATTTGACAATAGTTGTAACTTGTACAGTTTGAAACTCTTGACCAAATGCAATTTTTATACCAATTTTGGCTTCTTTGGGACTGTTATTTCCCTCATGTTGCTTTGAAATTCCCTTATTATATGAAAGTGTTAATGCACTGGCTCTATACCTGCCTGTCTGCTGCCTCATTTTACCCGACACACGCACACTTGCAAAAAAGAAATTATCCGGTGCGACAGCAAGCTTCGATTTTCTCACGAAAATAACCGCCGTACGCAACATTGTCAGTGGACTGTGGGCGAGCTGTATTTACAACACAATTCACTTAAAAACATTACATAAGACATTGGGACAGTGAATAAACATTTGTGTTTATTCGGATGCATACGTAACATGCATCATGACATGATTCTGTAAATAAAGTTTACAGCATACAGAAAATGGAAGTTTTGGGGTTTGGTGTGTATTTATAGAGAACCTAGAACTGCAAGTTAAAAAAAAAAGGAAGTGGAAAAGACAGCAGGACTCATGGGCTTGGGTGTCACTCTCTTTTGTGGTTAAAACAGATGCCTTTCTGCTGCCATGTGTCTAGAAAGGATTCAGAAATGCATTTGGTGATAATTGGGTTTTGATATAATGATTGACCCTAAAGCCAAAATGCATTATCCAGTGTAGCAACCTAAAAATATGTTAAAGAAAAAAGTTGAAGAGGACGTGTTCTTAGTGAAGATAAGCCTATATGATCATTGGCTTGATATTAAGTTAGGACGACTCAACATCCCAAACGATTCAGTCGTGTGTATGCCACAGATGTCACATCCCTGTACTGCGAGAGTTGCTTTGCTCTTTGCGTTGAACCCTGAGACTCGCCCAGGTTGAATGAAAATAGTATTGGAACTGTAAGATATGGTCTCTGCCCTCAGCTGAAGAATGCCTCCTGGAGGATGTTAAGCTATGCCTAGGAGGCCTGTGTTGGATTGTTTGAGAGCCCTTCATGCCCTTTTATTTCTCCCAGGCCCGAGCACATGCGATGCAGCTCTCTCTGTGATGCAGTGATCTGGCTGTCTGGAGTGGGAGTGACTCGAGGGAAGGTTACAGAAGATACGAAGCAGGAAGAATAGTTATAGTACACGACTCTCTTTTCGTTCCGCTGGCCACACTGCTTTGTTTTGGAGTACAGAGAAGATTAATTCCAGTTAAGAGTATGTGCTTGTGTTAAAGAGTGTTTAGAGGAATGTTGATTTGGTTTGCAGTCTAGTATTGCTCTATTTAGTTTTGACTGCGCAATTATGTACATATTGACAGCTTTAAAGCCTAAGAATGCCAGAAAATCTTATTCAAATAAAGCAACAGGTATTGATATTCTTTAAGAAAGAGCACTGTTACAGTCAGATCAGAAATGTAATAATGCACATTTGGAACAGAACCAAAGAGCTTTTGTATAAGCAGGTGCCAGCTTTTATGTTTTGTATGGTTTAAAAACTTGACTATAGTAAAAAAAAAAAAAAAAAAACTGGATACACTGCAATAAAATGGCATCTTGGCCAGTATATTATCTTGAATACATTCAGATTTATCTAGTACTTCCCATTATAAGATTATTAAACCTACGTATTAGATTTTTTTTCCCCGACTGATTTCAAGCTTTATATTTTCTTATTCTATTGGCAGGTGATTTTGCTTCTTTCCAGAAATAAATGCTTAAAATGAGCATATCTACCAATAATATGGCAAAAATATCTGCCAATAGAACAAGACTATTTCAAGCTTGAAATTAGTAAAAAAAAAAAAAAAAAAAGTGTAGAGATAAGCTTGTTGAAATAGACTTGATCATGTATTTGGCTTGTTGAAATACTAGATAAATTTGCCTGTATTCAAGGTATTTCCACTTGCTAAGATTATTATTATTTTTTTTGTAGTGTAGGTTGCACGTGAGGTATTTTCTTATTGGCTATTAACAGCAACGTTTACTTTTTAATGAAATGCATTTTTTAGAAGGAATGAAATCTAAAAGGTTTAAATTACTGACTTGAAAGCAGTGCTTCAAGCCTATAAATCCTATTTGAGAGTATAAATGTGATCATTTCTTAGCATTTTAAAGGACTGTACAGTGTGCAAAAGATGACCTGCTGCTCAAGCATTTAATCATGCACATGTATTGAAAAAATGTAGAAAACGAAGAAAGACAAAGGAGAAAAGTTCTTAAAATCATACTAGGACCATCCGCTAGTCCCTTCTAATATAGTTGGCACAGTTTTTTCTCACTGATTTATGCCATATTATCATTAGTGAGCGTGCTTTATTTAAGGATGTAGTGTGTAGCAGATTTTGCTTCTTGCATTTCGCTGACTTTCAGTCGTCTTTCTTTAACAAACCGTATTACTACAATTTTAATCCGAGGTTTCAGGAATTTTTTTCACTTGCAATTATCATTGTTCACTCTATAAACCTCCCACCCGGTCTTTTATGAGGTATAAAAAAAAAAGGTTTTCACTTTTAAATGGTTACATCCAAAAGGATGTCAGGAACCCTTTAGAAGAAAAGGGTGTAGAGCTGGTCACCATAGGAACCTTCTGCTTACCAGAGGTCAAAGGCTGATGTCATTTAGGCCCATTTTCTCCTGCAGTAGTTGCTTCAGTCTCAGGGTGCAGTTGGATTTCCTGCTTCATTGTGTACAATGGGGGATGCATGGGTGGGAAGTGTGTGTGTGTGTGTGTGTGTGTGGATGTGTGCCTCATAAAACTTTTCACTACTGATAGTTAATGGCTATAGTCTTTACACTCCAAGCCGAACCTTAACTACTCTTCAAGCCAACTGTATAGTGCGTTTTTATTTTTTATTTTTACTTTTCTGTACAGTACTGTGCAAAAGTCTTAGGCACCCTATTTTTTCACCCTAATGTTTGGAAATCTAAAATGTTTTTGTAGATTTCCTAACATTAGTTTTCCCGCACAAAATTAAATGTTACAGAAAAATGTGTGTATATCAGTAAAGAAAGCAGCATATTATGTAAGAGACCACTTTTCAGACAAAAGCATAAGAAGAAAGTATGACGGTCAAAGTCTCCAGAAAAGCTGTGGCTGCTTCTGCAAGATGCTCAGTAAAACTTTCCAGCTAATTTCCTTATAAAGCTGCATAAATTGTATCTGAGACTACTACTTTTTTTTTTTTACGCAAAGGGTCATCACACCAAATATTGACTGTTTCATTTATTACTGTTTCCTGCTCTTTATAGTGTTTTTTAAATTGCAGAAACAATCAGTTTCATTATTTTTGAAGGCATCCTTGCTCTACAGCATTTCTTTGCATGTGCCTTAGACTTTTGCACAGTACTGTATGTCCTTGGATTGATACCAAACTTTTCATCAAGGTTTTGATCTGGTTTACTTCTGTCTAATCAACAAACTCTTCTTTGGGAAAGTGCTGGCTCAGTGATTAAGGCTTTGGGCTACTAATCAGAAGGCTGTGAGATTAAATCCCAGCACCACGGCTGGGTTCTTGAGGAAGACCCTTAACCCTGTCTCAAGTGTAGGTTTGGATAAAAAGCATCAGAAACTGTAAATGTAACTGGTGTGTGTGTGTGTTTCCCATCTTTTTAGACCGCCGTTTCATTCGAGGTGACGTTACAGGATGACGACTGCATCATGATGACTCTCGAACCCTCGGATCTGAGGGACAACATCACTGCGTATGCTGCCAGGATATCTGGAGAGCCTCGCACCCACATCCTGCCCTTCCAGAGTACCAGCGATGGCCAACTGGCTCCTGCTATCCTTCTTTATAATACCACCTACCATGGGTTCTGTTACACCATCAGCCTTCTACTAGCCAATGGCTCCACGTGGACCAAACCGGTCAAGACTGTGACTCTGCTCACAAGTGAGACAGCCTTCTGGATCCATGTTAAAAATCTCTATACACTGTGTTCTGCCACTAAAACACTGCCTCCTTGTTCTCGTCAGAGCCTCTTCCATTGGAGAGTGTGCAGATTTCAGACTACCAGCCAGCTCCGGAGACCGGCGTGGTATTTGAGCTCCGTTCGCCGGAGAGAAACAGCTTTAGCCGGGTGAACATCAGCTACTCCGAGGGCAGAGAGCAGCGCTTCATGCTCTACAAAGGTCAGAACCTCTCTAGAACAGACAGACACACTTAATTAATTACGATTAAAATGTATCTTTAGTGGTATTTCTCTGAACCGATCGGTCAATCTGTCATTTTATCCAGATTTTCAGAAAGGCAAAACGGTTTTTAAGCACTGGTTGCCGGGGACGTGCTACAGCAACATCACCTTCCAGCTCATCTCCGAAGCCACGGTCAACAAAAGCACCCTGATAAAAAAGAGTGAAGTGATCCATGAGCCACTTCATCACAGGACAGGTATACCTCAGTGTCTAGCTTCTAGAAGCTTCTCCTGGATGTGTGTGTGTATGTGTGTGTGTGTGTGTGTGTGTGTACTGTAAATATATTGCTGGAAATGAGTAAGCAGGGCAAGTATTAATAAAATGATTTCTAATAGGAAGTAAGGAATCTAATTTTGCTTGTTGGTGAGTGAGCAGGATCCACAGGATATAAAGAGAGCAGGCTATGAAGATGGTTTGTAGACGTCCATTTTAAGTCGATGTTTTTTTGAATTACTGTTTTCATACCGCACACCTTTATTCAACTCATTTTGATTGCTGAGTTTTTCGAATAGAGGAGTCATTCTGAATTACACTGGGTTCATTGTTTTCATAAGGGAGCCCGATTATCATCCGTATATTCGAGAGTTGCGGGGAGGGGGTTCAAGGCTTATTAAAGATAATAATCCTTGCTTTATTTGTCATGTGCTTGTCTGTCTAGTACCCAACCCTCCTCTCAACGTGTCTCTCAAGATTGTCCACCTCAATGGAAGAGGCTTGCCTGTGACTAATTGGCACGAAAAGGCGTCCCATGACACCCGTCTGCCACGAAAGGCACGCGACGTCCCCCTAACGGAGGAACAGCTAGAAACAGAGGTGCGAGATAAAGAGGAAGATCCGAGACCCGAAGAAGAGTCGCAGTCAGTTACCCAGAGACCTCTCGCTACCTCTGAGAACCTAAACAGCAGCTCAGCGCCGCTCGTTAACGTCGTAAATGCGTACACACCTGCTGCAGAAGATATCTCCACTAACAGAAGCGATGTGTCAGAGAGCGAGAATTCCACTGCTTCCTATTGGCCAACGGGACGTCTCTCCCCCACTGAAGGGGAGTATGAGTTTGTGAATGGAGTGACTCCAGTGTATGAAGACTCAAAGGAGCTTGGCTCAGCCATGGATCTCAGCCCAGAGCCCACTGACAGGTCCAAAAAACCGTCCTCGATTCTGCTGGAGCTTCGCTGGTTGCCTCCCCCACCACCCACCACAACTGACGGCTTTAATGTCTACATCTATCGAGACAGTAAGTCAGCTCTGCAAGTCGTACTTCAGTAAAGGGGAACTAGCATCACTTTTCCTTTTTGTCGTTTTTCTTGCTTTTATTATGTTTTCTAATTACAGCTTAAAATATTTAATTAAATATCAACATGTATATAAAATGCAAATAGAATGTAATACAAACTGATAACATTTTAAGCTCATGTATGTATGTATTTATTTATTTATTTCAGGTGTTTTGCTGAATAACATAAGAAAACATTGATCACTGAGAATTTCATATTTTCACCCGTTTTCTAGGTGATACGACTGAAACGGCGACTGTGGACGAGAACACTCATGAGTTCTTTACCGAGCTGTCGGAGCCTGGGACATACCGTGTTCTAGTCAGCACCATCAGCTCCTCAGGAGAGTGTGAGCCCCGAGAGAGCGCGCCACATCGAGGATTCACCTTCTACCTCAGTGTGTATTCTCCACTCTCACTTACCTTAATGCTGTGCTGTAATGTAATGTGCTGTATTACATTTCGTCATTATGTGTGTGTATGTGTGTGCTCCAGGTCCTACAGGTGAGTGGCTGGAGCAGCCCAAGGAGCGTCCACAGGCGGTGAGTGTGAAAATGCTGGGGAAGAGCACAGCCTCTGTGTCCTGGGCTCCGTCCAAGCAGAGCCACAATGGCAGCCTCGTCTCAGTGGTATCTCTAACGTGCCTCAAGCCCAGCCTCAGCCAGCGCGTGGAGAACACCTACTGCTCTGAGGTATCACACTCACACATTATGGTCAGCTGCTTTCAGATTATAATAGCAAGAATGACACTGATAGAAATATATTTCACTGCATATGGAGAGTCAGTGTTTGCCAATTTAAGGGCGGTCACCTTGTGGGGAGCAGTACTTGTACAGTTTCAAAGTGACAGTGTCTAGTAAATAAGGACATATTTATATTTCACGGTTATTTGTATATCGTACATTCTCACTGCACTCCGAGCGCCCCGGTGGGTTAAACCCTGGAATCACCCTTGCGTGCTGCTGTGATTTCCAATCAAATCAGCTCTCATTCCCTTTAAGTATCAAGTGCAGTGCAGCACATAATTTCATAACGACATATGATTAGATTTCAGCTATAGATTCTGTGTTGACATATTAAATGGAGAAATAACCATCTCCCTGACATAACAGATGCATTTTCCGTCCTTTGTCATCGACATTTTGGTGGTACTGGGGACTTGGATACAAATGCAAGTGTTTTTGTCCACTCAGTTTGCTCAGCATTTCCAGATAAATCTGAATCCTCACAAAGGATTTTGTTATAAATTACAGGAAAACACCACCAGGGATATCATCACTAACCTGACTCCTGGTGCTCAGTACAGAGTGGTGGTTTATCACACCAACGGACCCCTAATCAGCCCTCCCTCCGAACCGGTCATTATCGATATAGGTACGCACCACCTTGATGTTTTTGTTGAGTTTATCAGAAACCTCTGAATATGTTTTATTATAGAAAGGAGGTTTCTGTTTTAAAGCATTTAAGCCTGCTAAAACGTAAAAACGTATTAGTTAATTGATTAATTAAAATCAGGCTTAGGAGCATAGCAGTATGTCTTCTGATAAAAACACAAAATGCACTTTTTATTTTTTTGACTGTGATCGGGTAACCTAACGGCAGAGCCAACAGGAGTGCGAGACCTGGTGGTGTACCCCCTGAGTCCCACGGCAGTCATTCTGAGCTGGCAGAGGCCGCACAACGTGGCCTTCCGCAAATACGTGCTGCAGACCTTTTACTTCAACTCGGCCACGCAGACCGCCCAGTGGACCACGTACTACGAGATTGCCGCTACTGCCTCCGTCATCGCCTCTGTGGTAAAGACAATCAGTTCATCCAGTCAGTCTTCAGAGCTGTCTTTTCACTTCTTTCGAAGAACTGTTGGACTAGTCAGCACTTTTTATTTTGCCAGGAAATCAGAATCTAGATCAGGGGTTCCCAAACCAGGGGTCGCGACCCCACATGGGGTCTGTTGATTTACCAGTGAGGTTGAGAGAGAAGCTTACAATCTCCTTTTTTGTTTCACTGGTTTTACAAATGAATATTAGAAGTATTGAAGATGGATTTTGCCTGCTAATATTTTGAAATGGTAGTCTGAGTCATGTTTAATAAGGTACATGTTATTTTAGTCTTTTACACTGTCCTGACACGCCGCACTAGCATAATTCAGCAATAAAAATGGACATTTTTTTCTTTGTTCATTTACTTCTGCTAAAAAAAAAAAATAGCTTTGTGTCTCAAATTGCATACATATGTACAACTCTAGGCCATTATTGAGTATTAACACTCTCTGGTTTTCCTGTTCCAGTTAGTGTTTGAATTTTATAAACCTCTCATGTCGCCTTCAAACCTACTGAAAGACCTTTTTGAGTACCAGCCTTCTGGATTTTCTGGATTAGGGAATTCTTTTGAATGTAAGGTCAGAGTTTTCTATTTGAGACGCAGCTCATTACGACAGTCACGATGACAGCGGAATGTTTTAATAGAGGCAGAGCTTGTGAGTGTGTTTAACGTTGCTGTGCATGAAATCACTAAACATTTTACAGTTTGACTTGGAAAACTGATGGACAGGGATGTTTTGGCTAAGATGTGTGATCTAGTGGATGCTGCTTTTAAATCTTCCAGATGTACATAAGATACGGAGGGAGTGTGTGATTAATGGTGCTTGCGCTTTCACAGTTTGTATGTGCTCACGCAAAATCACCATGAAGATGGCTTTGGACCACAATTCATATGAACAGTTATGCTATTATAGCTTTAGGACTGCAATTGGCACGAACAGTTTTGCACTCAAGTCTCCATCAGTGAACAGTGGATGAAGTTCCTGGTCACACAATTGCTCTATTTGACCATGTAGTACACAGTTACAGGAGCGATTTATTTATAATTGCATTAATCCGTTGTCACCCAGGTGAGGATGGGTTCCCTTTTGAGTCTGGTTCCTTTCAAGGTTTCTTCCTCATATCGTCTCAGGGAGTTTTTCCTTTCCACCATCACCTCTGGCTTGCTCATTAGGGATAAATTCATACACTTAAAATTTATATCTTGGATGTATTTATTTCTGTAAAGCTGCTTTGTGATAATGTCCGTGTATGTTTCCTGTAACAACACAACACTTCCCACGGGACTGGTGAGTCAGTGCAAGGAATATTCCTTTGATTTTTAGTCACTTACATTATATAATAAATGTTCAGTAGTCCCATATTACAAGTCTTGAATTAAAAAAAAAAGTAGGGTGCTCAAGGCTTGGGGATTAAGAAAATTCATAATGTCTATTTGGGATCAT
>CM075020.1:9362550-9380050 GCA_037576675.1 Pangasius sanitwongsei | reverse complement strand
CAGCTAGCACGGGGATCTCAGCAGAGTCCAGCTCGGAGTCAGGGGTGTGTGCTGTTTTCCTTCCCAGTGCAGATGCAGCCTCCGTAAGCCGTGACGTGTTCACTGTTTTAGTAACTTGTAGATATTTTATTTGGAGGTGACCGTGACCTCTTGAGCCATATGCACAACATTGTGTGATTGTGTTCAGGAGTTTACAAACGTAAACTTTGTAAACAGATTTTATTATTCCATACATCAAGACTTATTTTCTCAGCTATGTTACATTAGCTTAATTACATTTGTTAGTAGTACTGGAAAAAAAATGCATCATTTCCTCTGATTCTTTTTCCATGTAGGAACAAGAAAAGTTATGTAGTAGTAATTATGCTTGGTACTGGTAATGTCGACCATTAGTTCAGACATGGAGCATAATTTATAGAAAATGATCACAACTTAAACGCAAATCATCAATATTTTAAAGCAGGAATGTTAAAGATTCAGGAGCAACTTCCTCTCAAACTCAACACATTACAATATGTGGCTCTTGGAACATGAAAGCTTAACAGAAGGAAAAAAATTTATTACTAGTAAGCTCAAGATAGCATGGGTAGGAAATTCAGTGAAGCACGGAGACAGGACTGAACTGACACTGAAATACTGAAAAGAAATATTTTAAAGCAAACCTAATTTTTGCCCCTGAAAGATAGAAGCCACGAAGACCACTCCTGAAATCTAATTTTTCAAATTTTAAAATACACTCATGAATTAAGACATATAACCTGCAGACCATGTGCTTTCCTGTGCAAGAAAATAAAGCAAAAATGAAGTCGTAATGTGTTTTTGTGTAATAATGCGGTACAGCCGTCACCCAAATTGCATATTTCTCTGTAACAGATCCAGCACCTCCCAAGTCCCTGTACGCGGTCAACGCTACACACTCTGCCGTCACTTTGCTCTGGACTGAGGAGGGTGTAGTGGACTTTTACCAGGTCAGCTGCAGGCAACTCGGGCCCATCACACAACTCAAGGTAGGAAGTCATTACATGCTAGTGGGATGTTTTTCAGTTACATTATGCCCAAGCTGACCCACAGCTGTGCTTTCCTTACTGTGTTAATTAAGCTGGTACTGACGAATCCTAACAGTTTCATTAATCGAGAGCACCAGGGAGGCCGGTCTGACCACAGAACAGTGCTAGCGAGCGTGCTTATTAACATAAAGTGCAAGGTGTTGTGATTTGTAAGCACACAAAGCGATTCACGAGCACGGAGCAGTGAATCAAGCAAGCAGGGGAACTTCCATGCACGAGTGTACTTTCGTTCTGCAATGGCACACAGTGAATTATGGCTTTCCCCTGGCTACGATTGGTCACTCTGAACCAATCCCCTTGATCTCATTCATAGTAAATTTCCCAAAATGGTGCAGATGACAGAGCTCACAATATGAAATGAAAATGAAGCATAAAAAAATGTGATCTCCGTTTACTTTGACCGTAGCATGGTTGCTGGTGCCAGACGGGCTAGTCTGAGTATTTCAGAAACTGCTCATCTCCTGGGATTTTCACACATAACAGTCTCTAGTGTTTTCACAGAATGGTGTGAAGAACAAGAAACATCCACTGAGTGGCAGTTCTGTGGGCAGAAATGGCTTTTTGATGAGAGAGGTCAGAGGAGAATGGCCAGACTGGTTCAGCTGGCAGGAAGGCTACAATAACTCAGATAAACACTCATTACAACCGTGGTGAGCAGAATAGCATTGCAGAATGTACAACACATTGAACTTTGAGGCGGCTGGGCTACAAGCAGATGACTACATTGCGTTCCACTCCTGCCAGCCAAGAACAGGAATCTGAGACTACAGTGGGCACAGGCTCGCGGAAACTTTCTCAAATTTTCAGCTGTCCAGTTTCGGATAATTGCATGAATGGTCAGATGTAGAGGCATTCCTATTAAAGTTGCCAGTGAGCATACATTATTGATAAAATATGCATCATGATTTTTCTAATTTTTTTAACAGTTCTTTAGGACAAAAACGCTGTATACTGGGGCCTCCAGGGATTGTCAGAGGAGTCTGTGAGGAGTCTGTGATTTTAGGAGAGTAATTTAAAAAAGTATTTAATTCCTGTATTGAGTATTGTGAGAATGACTCACATAGCATCCACAGTAGTGGCAGGCGCAGTGCCTGGGCAATGCACTGTGATGACTCTTGTGCCCACATGTCATGATCAGCACTGAGCCATCTGCTTGAGTCATTACCCCGTCTCTCACCGAGCTGTGGGCGAGTCCTGTTAGAAATCATGAGCATGATCATGAAGCCGCACTCGTCAGCTTTAGCTCTCGTGATCTAGCGGTCTTTTGTGATGCCATGAAAGATTTTAGGAGTTGGCATTTACTTGTGAATGTATTATATCAATCAAAAAAAAAAAAAAAACGCAACTGCTGTGTTTGTTTTGCATGACTTTTATCTTGAAACAGTTGTGATTGCTTAAACATTTTTGGATACCAACATTTGCAGTTCCCTTAAATTGAAATCTTCTATATTTTTTTCTGAACTTACTGTGATGCGTTTTAATGTTTTCAGTTTAACATGTAAGCACTCCATGATAGATTACTCATACACTATATGGTCAAAAGTTTGTGGACATAGTGTTGTATACATAGTGTGTGGTGTACACAAAAAACCTGGTTAAAGTCCACAGATGCATACAAAATATTTGAAACTTACGTAGCTCATACACATAAATCACATATTAAATAGCGCCTACTATTAGAGTCCTTCACTTCTGTTCTCTTTAGTCTTATTATAACTTCTTGAACTTGAAGGCTGAAACATCTTGTATACTTGACAAATTTGCTTGAAAGAAATGAAACTATGCTATTTTAAGGGAAATGAGCCTTCAGCAAAAAAAATTACTTCACTTAACTAAAGAGAAAACTAAAGAGAAATAAACACCAAACACAGAATGGGGATCTATGGGTTAATTGTCTTTGTCTTGCCTACAGGCTGCTGAGCCCCAGACTGCCCGCTCCCATGTGTTAACTGTGAACAACCTGCAGGCCTCCACCTCCTACAACTGCAGCGTGATCAGTTACAGCTACAGCACACCCAGCGAGCCCGCCTACATTACCATCAGCACTCTGGGTAACTCCTCCTCCTTCTCCTCTACAGATCTTACTCATATCAAATAAGAAATAATCATTTATAATAGTGATAGCATAAATTTGACCGTAAATATGAGATTTGTGTGTGTGTGTGTGTAGCTCGGGAGATGAACCCCAGCGTAGCTGCTATCTCAGCGCTGGCTGTGCTCAGTGTGTTACTCATCAGCCTGCTCGTGCTCTTTCTACTGGTGCTGCGCAAAAAACACATGCAAATGACCAGGTAAGAGCTCAGCGACTGCCACTACAGCATTACTGTCTGATCACAGTGCAGCTCGTATACTCTCCGAAAATCAGGTGCTCTCACCACCTGAGGTCTCGTCAAGAATGTATTTAATTTCATTACATGGCAGGACATGATTGACTGCTCTAGACTACTGTTGAAATATGAAATTATGACCATATTTTAACCTCCGGGAGCAAAAACATAGAGGCTACTATATGCGTTAATTCATTACGTTCTAGTTTTATGTTCGAGCTGAGCTTGAAAGTGGGAAAGAACATGGACACCTCCATGAAATCGTGTGTTTTGTTAGCAGCTAGCTAACATTAGTGATCACGGGTTTATCATGTTTTTACTTTCCCAAAGCTGTAGTCAGTGTTCCAGATTTAACCATCTAATGTGTCTATGGTGATTGCTCTAGAGTAAATACTTGTATATAGAGTATAACTCATTTTAAGGTAAGAAGGGCTGCTTTGTTTACTGTTCATGCTGTGAGCAGCCATGTTGATTTGATGTCACTTGCTGAACTCGGCATTGAGGAGACCTTCCCGAAGTAGGAATTTCGAGTTAAGGAGGTGTTTTCTTTGGATTTTCCTAGTCTGAGGTCTGAAATTATGAGTTACGGCGTTTAGACGAATGCAGCATGAGGAGACCATCCCAAGTTCCTGAGTGTACATTGTGGGGGAATTTTTGTTGTTTTTCGTCGGTAAAGTTTTAGTCGAACGCAGCATAAGCATGCCAATTTGTCACAGAACATAATTTGATCTCTTTATAAATGGGAAAACCACATGACAGTTCATCTAAGTTTTTTTCCTCTGTTGGTTTTGATGTGCCAAGTCTGTGCCATCACCTCGTGTTAAACCCAGCAAAAATGGCGGCTCATCAACATCTCTATCTGTTGAGGAGTGCTGTGGCTGACGTTAGCACATAATCCTTTACTTCTGGGAATTACGTCTGGGTGTGAAAAGATTTAAAATACAGTTCAGTACAGTGGGTAATATTCTTACTCTCTCCCACGGTCTCCTTAATCCCACAGCGGTGAAAAAGTTGCAGTTTTTCTGTAGAACAGCTCTAAGGCTCAGATCAGTCAGTTTCACTGCATGTAAGGGCATCTGAATTTGTAGCCTATAAAGTTGTACAAAGAGCATTGCAGACCATGACTATGGTATTAATAACCTAGTGTGACCAAATAATAACCAAATGTGAACTGAATAAAAGCCTTGCTCAAGATTAATTTGATTTATAATCGATTGTTAAGGCCGTGTTTGACACTGCCTGTTTTATTTCATTTCAGGGAATGTGGGGCAGAAACCTTCGTCAACTTCGCCTCTTTTGAGCGTGATGGGAAACTTCCTTACAACTGGTAGGAGTTCTGAAGTATTTTCTGAAGTTTTCAGTACAATTCATGATGTCAGTCTGTAAGTGCTTGAAACAAGAGATATCAGTAGCCACTAGCCACACACATTAGCATACACACAGAGACAGCAATAACATGCACAGCATGTGTAGGATTTTAATCTGATCCTGAACAGTAAATGCATGTAGAACTTTGAATACGCTTTGGAAGAATTCTTGGGGCTAGTTCACACCAGATGCATTTCAGAAGTTTTTTTTTTTGTTGTTGTCGCAGGTAGGAAGCATGTCAGTTGACACACGAGAGCCTGCACATTGTGCTGTGCTTGTCTTACATCGTCTGCAAATAAAATATTAACTTTATAGAAATCCATTGAGAATCACACAGTCACACTTTCTACACACTGTGAACTTTATTTAAAATCGTAATCTACAAAGATGTCATGTTTATCAACGTGCAGTTTGTACGGGAATGATGTTCATGAAGAACAGGCTAATTATTCACTGTCCCGCTGTCTCATGTCCCATTATTATTGAGCTGTGTAAATAAGATTGGCCCTACTTCAGCTGTCCTCATCCCCCGTGTTTCATCAACAGGGTTTTGTGTTTTTTGATAAAACATAGCACACGGTGTCCTCCAGAATTATTGGCACCCCTCATGAAAATGAATAAATAAAAAGAATAACACATGCAATAAGTGATATTTGGAGCTCAAACATACAGGGACATGGAAAAAAAAGTTTACATAAGCCTATACAATGACAAAAGGTTTTGCAATTTTTTCTCTCTACAAAACACTGGTTTCAAAATTATAGGAACCCTTACAATTAATATTTTGTAGCGAAAATACCAGCACTGAACCTTGTCCTGTAATGTCCAACATGTTTTGAGACACTCGTAGAGGGATCTTGGTTCACTCCTCCATGGGGAACATTTTAAACTCCTTAATATTCTTAGGTTTTTGCACACGGACTCAATTCAGATCACAGGTGTTCAGTATGGTTAAATCTGCAGACTGAGATGGTCACTGCAAAACATTGATTTTGTGTTTCTTTAACGTTCTTTAACGTGTTGATTTGGAAGCATGTTTGGATCATCATCTCATTGAAAAATCTATTTATGGCCAAGTCTGAACCTCCTGGCAGAGGCAACCAGGGTTAGGGCTTAAATATCCTGAATTCATGATGCTATCAGTAATCAAAAGAGCTTGTGAACCTTCAGCCAAAAAACATTTTGTGCAATGCTTTCAGGAAGGGCTTCTTTTGTTTGCAATGCTTCTGAACAGCTTGTTGTTGGGAAAGTGAAGTTTAACACTGATTTTGAAACTACAAAATGTGCTATTCTAAACCTAATATTTGGGCTCTTTTTTTCACTTCACTGTGCTCCTCACAGTGTTTTAGGGAGGTGTCTGCTCATGGGTTCAAATCCAGACAACTTTCCAACTGTTTCAAACTTTTTGTTCCAGCCCTGATTGTACTTAATGGTATTTCTAACTGCTTATGTATTTTTATATCCGTTACTGGATTTGTGCAGGTCAACAACCATCAATGTCTTTTGTTTTGAAAGTTCTCTGGATATTTTTTTCCCCATAATGGATAACAGAAGGTTTTACATGTGTGCAACCTCATATTTATACCTCAGGGAAGCATGGTTAAAGGCAACAACAGAGTTCCTGGGCACTTAAAGCAAAGAAAAAAGGTTTATTTTTCTAAGAAAAAGAAAACATGCTTCTCAATAATGGCAATTTATTTATTTGTGGTGTCATATTTGGCACATATATTTTTGAGAGAAAATAATATTATTTTAAAATGTAGTTCTCATGATTTTTTTTTTCTTTTTTTAAAGCAGTAGTTCTTGAGGGCACTGTAACTCACTGTAAATTTGTTAAAGGGTAGTGTTTAATTTTTTATATTATACATTTTAAAGGTTTTTGGGTCCCTGGAGGACTAGTGGTTAGGCCACGACGCTCTCACCACTGCAGCCCGGGTTCAATTCCCGGCCAGGGAACCAACCCCAGCCACTGAGTTTGCTCAAGACAGTGCGCTTCCAGTGCTGGTTCCAAGCCCGGATAAAACTGGGGAGGGTTGCGTCAGGAAGGGCATCTGGCGGAAAAACTGTGCCAAATCAGATATGCAGACCAATGATCTGCTGTGGCGACCCCTATTGGGAGCAGCCGGAAGAGGAACGACAACATTTTAAATGTTTTTAGTACTATTTCAGACTCCTCACATCTCCTTTTTGGGCGTACTAATTTGCGCACACGGTTTCTGAAGTGACTTTCAGACTGAGCTAAATCACACTGCAGGTGCTAAAATAATCTTTTTGCATGATAATCTGTATTTTACACCTTTAGGTAGAAAGGCTTCATATTCCAACACTGCATATTCATTAAAGCAAACGTGAAAACCAGCTAGCAATCCTCTGTAGACTCTGTTAGTAAATCAGCTTGTATGTTTGTTTTTTTGCGGGTGTTAACAGTTTTTGCACATGGTTTTACACACACCTTTAATAAATCAGGGCCTTAGGCTCATTCACACCTAGCATTAACATGTGTCCATGTGACCTGATCGTAAGTGGACAGCACCGAGCACAGGTGTGAACTCAAACCACATTCAGAGATCTGGGACGCTTAGGACCACATTACACTGTAGTGTGAACAGGTATGCATCTCGATGCGTCCCGGACAGCAACAAAGGAACAACTAATCAACTGCGTCATTGCCTGGAAACTACATAAACACTGCGAGACTGTTTGGAAACTGCGCTGAACAGTAGCTTCTCTCATCGTCTCATCTCTCATTCATTTGTAAGTTTTGTTAGCAGACCACAAGATTAAAACGTTTGAAACAGCGTGTACAGGAGGATATTTCGGAGGATATTTCTGCCTGAAAACATATGCAGTGAAAGGCTGATGTAATAAATGTGCCTGACCCTGCACCAGATGTATGACATCTGATCAGAAGTGGTCACAGGAGACGAGTTCAGAATGCCAGGTGTAAACGTGTTAATACCAGGTGTGAACACAAAACTTTAGTTTGCAAAATAGGAGTCTTAAAATTACAAGTAATTTCCCCAATTAAGCTTCTCTTAAATCAGGCCGGTAGGAGCTTCAATTAGGCTAAAAAAAAAAAAAAAGTAAGAGTATTTATTAACACGCTCCGTGGCTTGGGGAATATGCAGAGCACCAAATGTCCAAATATATAACAGAAGCAGATACAACAGATTAGTAATAGTTACAGAGTGAAACCGCACCAACTGTAATCAGTGTCTCTTTTTTATAATGTTTCCAGAGTCTCTGTTAAATCAAAGGCAAAAGATTATTGGGGGGGGGGGGGGGGGGGGTGTGTGTGTGTTTATGAGCATTTTCACAACTGACATTATCAGGTAGTGCACACATACACACACACACACACGCACACACACACACACACAGCCCACGCACTGATGCTGTAAGGAGAGTGTGTTCCATGCTGTACACTTGAGATTAATATAACAGCTTAAAGACAGTCAGTTAAGGCAGATTTTGGCCAATCATCTCATTTAAAAAAAGACCTCCAAACACTCCCATTACCATTGTAATGAAATGTGTCTTGTACAATATTTATGTAAATGTCTTTGATTTGTCTGCTGCTATAGTGACCATTAATGTTCTTGTCTTAAGCCTAAGGTACAGCAGGGTGGCCCTGAGTAGCCCACTGTTTTATATTACAGCAAAACAGTTTCCATGGTGATATGATGATATGGCGATATATTAGATATATATGCTACTCACTTAATCACGGCTGTTGCATTGAAAGAAAAATGTCTGCAGTTTGGTTTTGCAAAACGAGGGTTAAATTCTAAGTCTGCTGTCATGCACCATTTGATCACACGCCCATAAATGCAGTTGATAAGCTAATGACACTGTGGACTGCATGAGGCATTAATTAACCCTGTATGAAGCACTAATTAAGTACGTCTCAGTCATCACTGTCTGTCACTATTACTAATGAAGCACCATGTTTTGTCCCCAACTTTTTTGCCCTTGGTGTTTGTCTGTGTTTTTTTTTTTCTTTCTTTTTATTTTATTATTTGAACCCCTTCAGGCGAAGGAGCCTCTTTGCCTTCCTTACTCTTCTGCCATCCTGCCTTTGGACTGACTATCTTTTGGCTTTTTATATTAATCCATGGTAAGTAAAGCCCTGACAGCCAGACGCTGCATCATGGAGGCATGTGTAAAATGGTGCGCGGCCTGAGTTCCACAACCATAGACACAGCTACAGCACATTTACTCACTTCGCTTTCATTAATCTTAGAGTGAGAACAATCATTCCTTTAATATCTGTCCTTAACCTTTATGTTCTGTTCTGGTGAAGGTGAAGTTCTTTACCCACTAAATGAAAAATTAGGTGCTTTAGGTCTTAGGTCTCAAATAAAAAAAAAAAAACGACTTATTTTTGTATATACACTGTATGGCCAAAAGTATGTGGACACCTGAACACCTTTTTGGACATCCCATTCCAGATTTGTCCCCCTTCTGGAAAAACTTTCCACTAGATTTTGAAGCGTGGCTTTGGGGATTTGTGCTCATTCAGCTACAAGAGCATTAGTGAGGTCAGGCTCTGATGTTGGGTGAGGAGGTCTGGGGTGCAGTCAGTGTTCCAGTTCATCCCAGAGGTGTTCAGTGGGGTTGAGGTCAGGGCTCTGTGCAGGACACTCGAGTTCTTCCACTCCAACCTTGGCAAACCATGTCTTCATGGAGCTCTCTTTGTGTACAGGGGCATTGTCATGCTGGAACAGGTTTGGGCCTCTCAGCTCCAGTGAAGGGAACTCATAAAGCTACAGCCTTTCAAAGACATTCTATACAAGTGTGTGCTGCCAACTTTGTAGCAACAGTTTAGAGAAGAACCATATATGGGCGTGAAAGTCAAGTGTTCACATACTTTTGGCCATATCGTGAATATTAAAAGTTTATTATTCTCTTACTTACACTCTCATGTTTTTGTGGCTGTTTATTTTGTTAATGAATGAGACAAACTGTGTGATCAGAAATATAAAGAAAAAAAACCCAAAGCATTATAAACGTATTGCCATAAAATGTAAATCAGCCAGCGTGCTTTGCTAAGCAGTGAATAGAACGTGAAGGTTAAGGTTCAGATGGAGATTGACATTGTGAAATGCTATGTCTATGGTTGCATACCAGAGCACAATGGCTTGACAATAATCCCACCATAGCGATATCAGTAGTGGCATGGTTCTAACCAAAACAGCATGAAACTAACTGTAGCACCAGTTTTCATGAGCCCAGGTTACATGATGTCAAATCCCTGGATGACTAAACCATACTAGCAGCAGATAGATAGTTGTAGTAGTTGTAAGATTGTTTTTCTGTTTTGTTTTGTTTTAGTTAAGGATGTTTGTGATTTTGTATTATTTATTTATTTTTTAATTGCATGTGTTTGCATTCTGGGTATAATCTGTATGTACGAAAGGCAGCGTGAATGATGTATGTGGAAATAAGTATTTATTGATCAGCTTGAAGGAGGAATGCATGCTTCCTGTGAAATCTTGACTTTAATACATCTGTAGATCGAAATGCCTCGATGAACATCTGATGATGGTGTGACTGATGTATGAAACAGGTTATTTTAATGTGATATTGTGATAAATGAAGCAAGGCACAGTTTAGTAAAGTGTCCTGGACCTTTTTGTGCCTGTAGGAGCAAGACTGCTCTAAAGAAAAGGAAGCTAACAAGGTAATACTAACTCTGTGTGCTGTGTTTGTGTGTGCTGTGTATATATGTGTGTGTGTGTGTGTGTTTGTTTTTATGCTTAAAATCTGAGCCAACTAATCTCAAGCCACCTAACTCTCCATATTCAGAGTGCATTAGTTCAGAGGAACTCCTTTGTGTGTGAGACAATGCATGGCGTAATTATGAAGACTGTTATTAATTATGAATATGAAACCAACGCATTATGGTTTACGCAGAAGTGAATAATGTAGGAATTGCTGGTAGTGATATTGCTATTATTTTCAGATTCCCCAATCTGCAAGTCTGTTTCAAACCAACGATGGTTAAAAGGAAAATGGGGAAGATAAAATGTTGGTGTATTTTCTGTGAAACCTGAACGTTCTTTGTCTGTGTGCAGCCCAGTGCAGCTGGATGACTTCGAGGCCTACATAAAAGACATGGGCAAAGACTCTGCGTACAAGTTCTCCCTGCAGTTTGAAGTAAGGAAACATATTCCCTTTAAATGTTTCTTTTTTTTTTCTTGGAAAAATGAAACTTGTTTGTCTTTAGCTCTATTCGGAATGGATTAGTTTATCAGCGGGACGTCTGTAATAAAGTTAACACGTCTCCTTGGTGATAAAAGTAGCTCTTATTTAAGTTTGGGGAGAAACAGAGATCCAGCAGCAATTTAAAAACAATAAAACAATAATCACAAAGTACATGTGTTTTTTGTTTGGTGATTTGGGTAGTGTTTAATATCTGGGGGAGGGTCTCTGATACGCATGCTACGAGACTAAATGCAGCAAGCAGCACCAGTCAAACATCTTTTTTTCCAAAGCGAGGTGACATCAGTATAGAAAATCACAGACTAAAGTGATCAGACGGCTAAAGAGTTTGGAGAAAATAAGCAGGTAATTCGATCTCAAGTTCAAGTTCAAGTGGAGTTTATTGTCATTTCAGCCATTACGATCTGTAACTTTCTCAGAGGAGGACGTGTGAAAACACCGACATGGCCGATCCAGGCGGGAATAAAATCACAGAGGAGCTCCTGTACAATGAGAAATTACCCCAGGACCCCACTTACATTTATTCCCGTCTGGATAGGGCTATAATTTGATTTATATATTTATAATTATATATATATATATATATATATATATATATATATATATTTATATAATTTACACCAATTCCATCCCCATCCATGTTTGGGTGTGTGCAGTGTGTATTGTTTTATTGTTATGATGTTGGACGTGATCTGTGTTCACAGTGGTGTAAACATATCTCTCTGTTTTATTAAAGGAGCTAAAGAGTGTTGGCCTGGATCTTTCCCATGATGCCGCAGATCTGCCAGTAAACAGACCTAAGAACCGCTACACCAACATCTTACCCTGTGAGTGTTCGTCTCTCACCTCTAGACTCTGTGGAACAATAGTGACACTGATACTCCACCTACTAGCTACTCAGTCTGTCTCACACACACACACACACACACACAGCAGCCAGGTGGCAAGTAACAGCTGTCACTATTCTCTCCCTTGTCTTTTGTCTGCTTTGTTTATTGTTCATAATGTAATTATGCTAACGTGGATGAAATTAAACACATTTTTCAGACGACTTCAGCCGCGTGAAGCTAATCTCTATGCACAATGACGAAGGCTCCGACTACATCAATGCTAACTACATTCCAGTGAGTATTTACACAGCGTGTGGCCTAGAACACTTACAAAATGTGAATTGAACTCTACTAAATTAAAAAAAAAAACAAAAAAAAAAACACTTTTTAGGTTTATGATACTTTTAGTATCCAAGCTAGGATTATCATTTTTGTTTCAAATGATCCTTCACTGTGGCTTCATGACAACAGGGCTACAAGTCACCTCGTGAGTACATCGCCACACAGGGGCCACTCCCGGAGACGCGCAACGATTTCTGGAAGATGGTGATGCAGCAAAACTCGCACGTCATCGTCATGCTGACTCAGTGCAACGAGCGGCGCAGGGTCAGTAACCGTAAAAACATCTGCACCACAGAAACAAGATCTTCAATTACAGAAGAGTGTAAAGACTGAAGTGTTTTATTGTGTTCAGATGTGATACTGAGCCTGAGTTTATTCAACATTTGATAACAATGATCCTGACATTTCTCTCCTTAAAGCAAAGAATAAACCAGAAATACAAAAAAGAATTAAATGCTCAATTGTTGTATTGCTCCACTGCAGACATTTTAAAGCAGTTAGAAAATTTGCTGTGCTCCCTGCAAAAAAATTACATCTTAACAAGTGAAAATATCTTGAATATAGCCAGAGTTATCTATTTCCGATTATAAGATTACAATAAACCAAATATAAGATTAGTAAATGTATTTTCTAGGTATTTTTTACTCATTTCAAGCTTGAAATAGTCTTGTTCCACTGGCTGATCATTTTGCTCATTTTTCGCATTTGAAGCAGTGCCAAGAGAATAAGAAACTTTAAGTCTGAAATGAGTAAAAATGACTAGATAATAGGTTTAATAATCTTATATTTGGTTCAGTGCAATCTTATAATATGAAATAATATATAAATGTTTTACAGTGCTCCCTGAAAGTTTTTTTTAATGAACAAGTATTACTACTTCTGTAGCATTAAATGAAATAAAATTGAATGTAATTTATCCTAAGGTTTCATTCACTGCTGTTGTTCACCTTACATAGTGCAGCGCATCTTGAGATTCAGCCACAGCGAAGTAACGCTGTGAAAGAACTAAATGTATTGCTGGAAATTTACATTTCTGTTTTCACAAAGATTAAAACTTCCATACATATAAACCTAATTATTACATAATTATAGATACAATAAAAAAAAAATTAAAAAGCACTTTTCCGCTACCTAACAGCTAATAAGAGTGCCTGGCTGTTCAGGTGTGTGTCTCAGCTCTGCAGAGCTAAAGTAACTCCGGTGCACAAAGGTGTGTGTGCGCACATAATAGAGATTGATTGGCGCTTTTATTTCCAGAGTTCATTGAGAAATCTCATACTGAGATAACATTTGCGCCTTTCTTGAATTACGCCATTAACTCGAATAATTTTCGTCTATTTCTTTGGTAGGTGAAATTTGTGCACATCTGCACAGATGTCTCTTGTCTTTTTGCTAATTTTAGCTTTGGGGATTCTCCCACAGGTGAAGTGTGATCATTACTGGCCATTTACGGACGAGCCTGTTTCCTACGGCGAGATCACGGTAGAGATGCTGTCTGAAAGCGAGTCTCCTGAATGGACCATCAGGAATTTCCGCCTCAGCTATGTGAGTGTCATCTGAGGGACGCAACAGAGAGAAAGGAGACACTCAATTATATCTGTTTCACAATCTAGTCAATTCATCACTATGCAGTCTTTTTTCAGCATCGCCTCTAGCCAGATGTGTGGTCTGTTGTTTTTACCAGGATTTTGATTGCAGTGCTGTAAGACAACACGCGAAATGAATGTGCGATCACCAGAAGTGTTAAATATAGCTTATACTAACAGCTAGTAGTGGTGTGTCTTGTGAGACACGGCTGTTGAGTTTTGCCTGAGGAGCCATGTGCTCCTCTGACTCATGACATTCTCTCTCTCTCGCTCGCTCTACAGGCAGACGAGGTGCAGGACGTGCTGCATTTTAACTACACGTCCTGGCCCGATCACGGTGTGCCCACGGTGAACGCCATCGAAAGCATCCTGCAGTTTGTGCAGTTAGTGCGCCAGCAGGTGAACAGGACCAAAGGGCCAGTTACGGTCCACTGCAGGTGAGGATGCGGAGCTTGACTTTCAGAGTTTGAGCTCTATGTATATTGTGCATGTACAAAAAAAATTACAAAGAAAGAGCATATTGTCATATAGATGCTTCTCCTCACGTCTGTGTTTGTAAATGAGTCATGGTCCATGGTCCATTTTCCTTTTCATTGAAATAAATGAGGCACTATTAGAGGATGATTACTCTACAAGAGCTTCCCTTTCAGTCTCTTATCAAGCTTTGGTTTACAAATTAGAGCTGATCGCAGTGGCATGACGGTGGAAACATGAACTGCACAGTAACACAGTTTGAGTGTTTGGTGGCTTGTCACATCTCTTTAGAGAACAAACAAACGAGAGGATTTAAAACTAGAGATACCACGTTTTTTTTCCGATACCTTGTGTTTCAGCCGATATTGCTTACTTAAAAACTACTAAGCTTTAAAATGTTTTTTATGCCTCCGCCACTGAGTGATTATGTTTTTGGGTTGTCTGTCTGTCCGTTTCTCACTAGTGCAATATCTCAGGAAGGAGTGGTTGTAGGCTTTCTCAGGGTAGCAGGATCTCAGGAACATCTGTAGGATTTATATGGAATTATCATTGTAACCAGCAGATGAACTGATTAGATATTGGAATTGATCAAAACAGGGTCAAGGTCACAGCAAGGTTAAATGTCTGAAGTAGTTTTTCTTCAGTAGCTTCCTTCGAAAAATATACTTCGAACAGGAGGGAAGCTATTGAAGAAAAACTATTTCAGACATTTGACATAGTTTTTCTTTAACAGCTTCCTTCTTGTTTGAAGTATGGCTTGGTGGTGGTGGAGGCATCCCCATCAACACCATTGGTGTCGAGTTCGACTTGTTTTTGTTAAACTGAAACAGTTAAACTCACACAAAAATCACTAACTTTGTAAATATAATAAATATTATAATGTATACATTACACATGGCACCAATCCGATACCCAGTGTCCGTATCAGGCTGATACCAGAGGCAACATATGCAGTATCAGATCGTGTAACAAATGGCAAAGACTGGAATTGAAATTGGAAAAGAAATGTATTTTTGGAAATGGAAATGTTCACATATAAAGAGACTTGACTGTTTTTTTGTTTTTCTTTTGTTAGGATTGATTTATTATTATTATTATTATTATTATTATTATATCATTTTAATGTATTTATTATATTTACAATGTAAGTTACTTTTGTGTGAAAGAGTTTAACTGTGAAGTGGTGCACTTAAAAAAATTAACATTTTAAAGCTTGAGTAGTTTTTAAAGAAAGAAATATCAGATGGGTATCGTTATCAGCTGAGGTTTAGGTTTTGGAAAAGGAAAAGTGGTTTTGTGTCATCTCTTATAAATATAATAAATCAATCCTATCAAAATCCTATCATCCTGTCTCTTTATATGTCATCATTTCCGGTTCCTTTTCCAATTTCCAATCTTTGGCATTTGTTGAAGGATATCTGATATGATTTCTCCGATATCCGATCCACCATTTTGTGCTGGTGTCAGCGTTATACTGGTACGGATCAGTGCCATCTCTACTTAAAACACTCTAAAAGTGCCAGGTTGTGTCTCTCAGCTCTCATATAAAAGCATCTGAGAAGAGAAGCAGAAGCTCCAACCAGTGACAGGTTCAAGGCCGGTTTATACTTCTGTGTAGAAGCATGTAGAAGTGAATCTGCATCACAACACTTTTGTTGAGAGGGGAATTGTGGGTAAGCGTAGCTCCCAGAGTCGAGCCGATGTGCACACCTATGAATTATTCAACCACCTTCAAAATTCTAACAGTGCAGATACTCAGTGTTGTGTGTCAGAGAAGCGCTGCTTGAACAGAGAATCTCAACCTTTGAAATCAAGAACAAACATACTTGTTTTCCTAAGTCTTGGTTGTATTTTAGGTAAAGACTCCTGACTACTCGCCTGTATGATTATTTTAATACAGTTCAAATGATGCATCCCATTTTTGTGGTGTTAAAGAATGGTTTTTACACCTTAAAGAATTCAAAACCAGCCATCTTGTATAAATTGCCTCTCCGCACCTCACAGTTCCGCACAGCACAGCTCACAGACAGTAAGGACGGCTTTTCTGTCAAATATCATTCTTTAGTCCGACTGCAAGCCCAGCGCTACATGTATAATGAGCACGTAGCATCTGGAAAGTGCTGATGTGCAGTGAGATAAGGGAAGGAGAGAGAAGTGTCAAGAGCTGTGCTCGTCAGTGTGGGTACAAAACTAACTATAGGTAACTACGTACAGCCTAACTATATTTTACTTTATATATAACAAATAGTGTTTCAGTCAGTCTTAATTAGCTAGCTAAAGTGTGGGCGTTAACATGAGCATTATAGGAATGTTTGTTAAAGGTTCATTAGGTAAGATTAGACTTTTTTTTTTTTAAAGATTGCTTCAGTCTTTAACAGTTAGGTGAGTTTGACATTTGAATGATTCCAAAATTTTCACAATGCTCCACCCCCAGGATCTTAGGTGGCCTGTATAGTGTCTATAAAATGACTGACAGGAGGCACAACCAAACACAAACAAGCAGTCCGGACCGGAAATCAGTTTTCCGGTTTTCTCAGTGACTTGAAAAATTTTTTTAAAAATGTTTGCCAAGACCACCAGTTAATCCATTGGCTTTTTTTGTTTTGTTTTGTTTTTTTCAATCATGTTCTACATATCTTCTTGGTTATCTGTACCAGTAAGGAACAAAAATACCGACTATTGTACCTTTAAATAAAATAAACTGTGCATTTCAGAGAAGATATGCAGTAAGGGCAAATTTGAGCTGCAGCTAGATAAGACTTAATATCCATTTTATATTATTAACAATGAAAGTTCTGAAGCTGAAAGTGCTTCAGGTTGATAACATTATTTTGTAATAGACAATATTCCTACTTGTCCTTGACACGCGATCCTCAGCATTATTAAGTTCACTACTTTGTTTCTTCTTTATTGTTCCTGGAGTTTAGTTTTTCATTTTCTGCCCCCTAGTGGACACATTCACACCACACACAGGTATGAAGACAGGCGTCTACGTGACCCACCAAGCCTTAGCCTAATTTACAACTCAGTGGAGCTTGCTACTGATTCTCTTTTAGGCCAGCGTGTTTAATACAGAGACTGCACAAGTATATAGCTCCAAGATAGACCAGAAGGACGCTGGTGGTGTGTCTGCAAACAGATGCTACATTTTACTCAACACCGTTGCTAGGTCCATCCATTGACGTTGCCGGTGGTTACACACGTTAGGGCCTTTCGCACCGCGGGAACCTTTTCATAGTACCTGAACTAAATGTGGAACTACCCACTTTTTGGCGTTTTCG
>CM075020.1:9332198-9362450 GCA_037576675.1 Pangasius sanitwongsei | reverse complement strand
CCCACTGTCGGTGCGAATGCAACCCTTTAAATGGTACTGGGAAATAGTTCGCGCAAAATCGCCCGGTACTTTAGTACTGTACATTTAGCTCTGGAACTAAAGCGGTGCGAAAGGCCCTATTTACACACTGTATGTGGACATGCTGTTTGCTCATTCTTCATTCAGAGGTGTTTCACTACAGTTGCCTAGACAGTGCTCGGTTACTGATGTGAAGTTTTCTGGGCTTCTCAGCCACATGTTTTTCAAGCCATTACACACTCTGAAAAGTGATTATGGCTTTATGTAGCTTTTACATATATTGATATAATGTCCATGTTACTACAATGAATGTCTGTAAATGTATTTTTATTTAATGACTTTTACATAAACCTGACATTATTTACCTATTTAACTTCTGTTGAACCTACACATATTGCTTATTTATTCACTGGAAATTCTACCCTTAATTTAAATACATTGGTTTTTGAGTTAATTTTTCAGTGCAGTGAATCTTTGAATTGGGTTTCTTGGGCTTTTTTTAAACTAGATTTGAATAGATTTCTCTGCAGGTCATGATACAACTGTGTGCTTTTTCTACGTGTCCTGCGTTTGTCGTTTATAATTTTCATCTCAGCAGTATTCTCAGTCCCTAATTAGAAGAGGCGTTCCAGTGACATGGTGCTGTAACCTCCAGAGTACTTTTTGTAGATGGTTTAGTTGTTCTCTTGAGCTAATACCTCTTAGCTTAAACACCCCTCTTAACCATGTGGTAGATTCTTCTACATCTGGAATACCAGCTTGTGAAGACAATCTCTACAGCCTGGATTCCTAGAGGACACAGTGACCTCCCCATTATGGCGTACACCATGCACCTTACTACTCACTACATTGCTTGTATTTGTGCTCCTTTTGTAATCCTTGATCTTTCTTGAGCCAAGTGTTAGGCATGGCTCTGCGTAATGATTCAGTTTGTCTTGCTCGCTGCTGCACATTCAGGATAAAAGGGAACTGCTAAATATTGATCATTCTCAGAAATACCCTACATATGTTAGAGTAAAGCTTTAAGTCTGTTTTTGATGTTGAATTTAGCTTTCAGGCATTCATATTTTAATAGTTCGAAAAGAGGAAATGTGGTTGAAAAGGGCTGAACTGTGAAAAAACATAAATGCATAAATGTGTAGTCAGTGGTTTTGGTGAAAGTTGACTGAAGCTAGCTGTCTTGAAACTCGAAATTCAAACAGTACAACCCATCCCCCCCTTTTTAGCTGTTAGGAGACACTTTTTCCCTTACTGCTTCTTTTGCCACTATACTGTTGTTCAGCCTAGTTCGCATGCACTGTCCTGTGTATCTGTTGTCTTTATTTGTTTATATTTTTGCACTTGTCTCACACTGTAGTGTATTTGCATGTTATGTATTCCTGTGTTCCATGGTCCTGAAGAACTAAAATTTCATTCCAATGTATATACGAGTTGAATGTACCAGAATGACGATAAAAGCCACGAGTCACACTGCTAAAAAAGTAAGCCACCTGCTCATAAACGAGGGGTGACCTTGTCCAGACTTTGCCTCCTTATCCATCATTTTCTCCCGTTTATGGAGCCTGGGGTGCTTTACAGCCTGCAGTTTGTCCTCTGAGCAGATATTTTTATTGAAGTGGTATAAAAAAAATCCCTGACTCCACTTTTAATTCTGTTTGAGGAATTTCCAAAAGGCTTGCTGTCACAGCTTCAGATAGAAACAAGGTTAAATATCCCAGCTGTGTGCTGGCCAACACTGACCTTGCTGTCCAAAGCCTGCAGCTGGGATTCAGAATTGTCAGATGTTATTACAGAAATCTTTATGGCTACTCACTTTGCAAAATTGCTAAATTAAAAAAAAAAAACAAATGATTCCTTGAGAATCCAGGGATCATTGAGCTTAAAGCACATAAATATCCATTGTGGCCTGTTAATGGAGTTGTGTGTGATCCTCACGTGTGTGTGTGTGTGTTTGTTTTGTAACCCTGCAGTGCTGGTGTGGGTCGTACAGGCACGTTTATTGCCCTGGACCGGCTGATGCAGCATATCCGGGAGCACGAGTATGCTGATATATTGGGCATGGTATCAGAGATGCGCTCACATCGACTCTCTATGGTGCAAACAGAGGTAAAATGTGTGTGTTTTCTGTCTCACTTTAATCAGCTGCTCTGGGTAATAGCTGGTAAAGCAAGATTTGTTTTACATTCCCTTAATTTCCTGTAGTACATTTACATTTCTTACGAATATCATTTCTCTTACATGGAGCGTATTGAGCATCCAATCTGGAGCTGCTTATATTATTGCTAATTATAGTGTACGCAATCTTCTGTAATTACAGCTGTAGCAGAAGTGATTTCTCTTTATCTGCAGGAACAGTATGTCTTCATTCATCAGTGTGTCCTGCTCATGTGGAAGAAGAAAAAACAGCAGAGTCTCACCAGCGATGTCATCTACGAGAACGTCACCAAGTCTTAATGGCAGCCAGGACATGTGTATGGAAAGTGAGAATGTTTAGGATGGTTGTGGGTAATGTTAAAGTTAATGGTTTAGTGTTAATGGTTTAGAATTGTATCAGCTAAACCTTCAAAACAAATAAATTAAAAAGAGGGAACAGGCAACAGTTAGGAACAATTAACGTCCATGGTAAGAGGAAAAATTATTGGCCTTCATGGTAAAGTGAAACGAGGTGAGCATTGGCTGTGTTGCGTAACGTCAGCTGAGCAGTGAAACTGCAGCAGGACCTAGTAGTCGCTTATACAGATTCAGCATCTGTTACTTGAACGAAACAGTCATGTAATTAAATGCACCAGAAAACAAAAAATCGGGTGAGGAGGTTCATGTGAAAAAGGAAACATTGAGCTGGAAACATTCATAAGGTTTGGTAGCAGAAGTCCTTCATTTACGTGTCAGAAATGGCAACAGAAGATGTAAACAAACGTACAGTTAAAAAATCTTAGACATCAGCTGGGCTTGTAGAACATAGAGCTGTTAAATAATAAATATAATATAGAATAAATTGATTTCCACAGTTCCCACCCACTGGTTAGCTCTCCCCTATCAAACTTCCTCAGAGACTGCTGCTCATGCTTCGTCACAGGGCAAAGTAACACACTTTGAGAAGCACTGTCTGCCCTCTTCCACATACATTAGCTCACAGACACCAATGATTGGTTAGTGTCACTGTGACACTACACGGCCAGAGCACAGCCAGTCTTGCTCTCTAGGCCCCCGGTCATGCATGGCCCTTGCATCATTGGGGTTTTGAACTTGCAAGTTCCCAACAATAGAATGAACACTTCTCTGTCGTGCCACGCGGGAGCCAGAATCAGTCATTTGGAGAAGTTTTGCCAGCATGCATATCAGAAAAATGCTGCATACAACTCGAAATACTGCATGCTTAGTTCACTTCCTGTATTTGGGCTGAATCAGGAATGAGTCATGTTCCACTGCAATCAGACCAGACTAGTGTTTGCCTGGAAACGGATAAAGAATACCTCGCCCCTGCAGGAGGTCTGGGACCAGTGAAAGCAGTAAAGGGACCAGGGTACTCTACAAACATAATAAATGCTGCATAAAGAGGTGTTGTATTTGTGAAAGTTCTTTGATTGTTCTGCGTACTGTTCTTCTATTGACATTTCACAGTCTAATCTAAAGGTTGTTCTGTGTTTTACAGGTTGTAATGATGCCCTGCACTCTCCTTTGCTTCAGGCATTTATTCTCTGCATAAAGGCCTACTATATAAACACCAGAATAAATAAAAACTGCAGCAGAGGAGTTGCAGAAACCACCCAAGCTATTCTACATTCTATTGTCCCCACCAGCGAAGGCACAATAGGACAAAAAACATGCCTTAAGGAATCCACAACAACGTCCAGGCTGCTTTCTTTCAGCAGAGTCACTGCAGCAGTTCCAGAGCGAGTGTTAGTGGTGAGATTGAATGAACCGCTGGCCAAATGGGACAAAAAAAAAAGAACTTTTAGCATTTAGTTTTATTCTCAGGATTGTCTGCAAGCACCAACCCCATCTGCTGTTGCTGCCACACCCAGTGAAGGCATGAGGAGGTCCACGTGCTTGTCACGGACGTCTCTGAGGGCGTTAGGGCGCCATAATTTGTGAGAGTATTTCACATACATCCAAACCCATCATAGTATTAGCATTCATTGCCTTGGTTCCTGAAGCTGCATCAGACTTTTTAACTGTCACACTGCCACTCCCTGGAAGGGACATTCAGTACGTGTGTGTGTGTGTGTGTGTGTGTGTGTGAGAGAGAGAGAGAGAGAGAGAGAGAGAGGGCATTCTCTACTGCTGTACTACTCTCCGTAAGCTACTCTTTGGTACGACTACTAGAACCTGGTTGGATATTCCCACATTCGTGAAATGAGGACCTTCTGAGGTGACGACACGCATCCGTCTGTCTGGTTCTGTATAATTTGCACTGATTATCTGTAAGTGTATGCTGCGCTATAGCGAAAATATGTAAGTTATGTCATTGTACTGCGCCTCCTCCTCTGTCCTCACCACGTCTCCTGCTAGCTGAATGATATTGTCGGTTCTACACTAGAAGAACCTTATCTAAGCAGAGGAGGGTGTGGTGTAGTGGAAATTGCCATGTCAGAGCTCTCATAACTCCGGTGTGGAACTGCGCAGTTTCATCTTTCAAGCTGTGGAGCTGGAATGTACACATCATCCTTTCATGTATAAGGAAGCCTGGCCGAGGCCAAGACTTTAAATGTTCACACATAAAAAAAAGAAAAAAAAACAAAAAACTCAAGATTTGTTTCGAGTTCAGCTCACTTGGGTCCAAAACCAGAGTGTGAAACATATCCTGTCATGTAGAGATATGTAGGATGTAATGTTTATTTTTTAATGTTTATTTTTACAGCAAAGCTGGTGAAGCTGGTGAGTTCATCTGTAAAGGACCATGTTTATGCTTACATGTGGAACAAATCAGTATTGGCATCTGTATCGGCAGATAATGAGGAATTATGTATTCATTTCATATCACGTTGAAAAACGTCTGCTCAGCTGCTACTGGCAGTGTACACTGAAGTTCATAACAGCAAGAGGAAAAAATTAGATAAGAAATACCTTAGATATCTCCCATAATAAGGTACAGTATAAGGTCATTCTACATTAATATTTGGCTTAGTTTTTATGTACAAAGCCTTAAAGACACCTCTTACATCATACTAAAGAAAAATGGATCAAATCCATGATTAAAGTCTTCATATTTAACTATTTCTATTTCTAAAAATGTTACATACTGCCTATTGTACTGAGTAATATTCTCATAATAGCATATGCCGAGAATTCCACTGATCGATTATCCAGTCCACTACAAAACTATACATAGATGGAGAAGACCTTCAGATATAAGGGCCAGTGTTTGCTCTTAAAGTTTCACGTCTTTCTTTTTTTTAAAACTTTTTCTTTAATATAGTGTACGTCGAGCTGTGTCCGATTTGTCTTTGGTGCCATTTTGTGCAATGCATCACTTTAAGCCTGAGCTGAGATCACTCGTCATCCTCTCAGTTTTAATGTGTGTGGTTATTGGAAACAAAACAATAAAGAAAACCGTTGAATATGTATATCTGGAAAAATGTTCCTTAGGTCACATTAACTAGGGTTGGAAATGTGAAGTAATGTGTGTGCTTGCTGGCTCAGAGCTAAAGCCTGCCCTCTAGTGATGTTTTCAAGTAGTCCTGATGCTGATCCCAGCGTACACGCAACGGAGCCCTGGCTCACGTCATGTTACTGTTAGAGCTGTTCCTCTACAAAGGAAAGAAATTTAAACACACCCAGTCACAAACAAAAGCAAGGCAGTGTAGATTTCATATAGATTTATTTATTCTGTAGATCTTTACCAGTTTATTTCTTCTTATTGAAGGTCCGTCCATTTAAGTGCTAGTTATGATAGAAAATGGCCAGCCTTCATTCATGAAATGATCACAGCATAAAGCAGAAAAGCAGGAGCTGAGGAAGTGTGGATCACCCACTGAGTAAATGGCTTACGAGAGAGCTTATGAAAGAGCCTTTCCCTATTCATTTACTGCTGTTTAAGATCTTCCTATATGAACATGGCACTTCAGTCAGAAAAAAAAGAAATGTGAAAAAGAGAAATGTGGTACTATAAACTGAATCTTACTCTAGAGTCCTTCTGACCATCAGTGTGCAGAGAGATATTCAGATTACATCAAATCAGTAACTGAATGTAATAGTAAACATTTAAAAATCAATCTTTGATGATCGTTTGCCAAAAAAAAACCCCAAAACAAAGCAGAGTACAAAATCATTCTATCCACGGTATCCAAAAGCATTTTCAAAACAGAAATGATTATGCATGCAGGTGTTTTGAGCATAACCTTAAACAGCCAGCTTTGTAGATTCTAGTACAAAATATATCCCTGAAAACATATCTACAGTATTAGAAGGGACACGGCAGAAGGACAGAAATGTATGTTCGAATGTGGCCACGGCTTTTCATGGATGGTGAGTCATATATAAAGTTACTCATTTGGCATTAGGCTTAAATAGAAAATTATCAAACACATAAATATCCTCTTTTTCCAGCAAACAAAAATGTACACCAATCCCCTGTAACATTATGCCTATTTCTGTATTTTTCTGTATCGATTCCACCTTGTGTGTGTGTGTGTGTGTGTATGGTTAGTAAATGAAAGTTCCAGACACTTTACTTTCCAAGCCAACAGCCCACTGTGCAAACGGGTAAGTACACATGTTCAATGGAAATCTAAATCCGTTAGTTTAATAATTAAAAAAAAAAAAAAAAAGTCCATGTCCGTATCAAAGTCCAGCAAAAATCATTCCTCACCATCCTGAGCATGTCCTTCCTTCACTGCTAGACATGTATGTGTCCTGTTCACTTTCAGTCATCGACCTCACACATTACAACACTTCCTGTAATTCAATGTCTTCTTTCCTTCAAACTAATTACAGCAGTACTACACAATGATTTTTAAATTCTTATATTTTTAAATAATAATTTGATTTTTAAATATTTATAACATTAAGGACTGAAGACGTTGATTTAATGCTTAACTTGACAGCTCTACAAACAACTACATGCTCTTCAGCCTTATTTTATTTATATTAAACCTACAATCATCTTCATTGTGGTACTTTATTTTGGTCTACGTAGCAAGTATATTACAAATCCTACAAAATCCTACAAATCCTCTTCTGTCAAACACGGTGTTTTTGTCCATGCTGCTGCTTAATCTACATCCGAGCTGGTTCCATGGTCGGGCGGGTCCAGGAGCTCCTGACGACGGCGCATGATGGCTGCAAACTGGACCGCGTCCTGAAAAACAACAATGTGAAAAGGATGAAAAAGTGCAAGAGGAGAGGAGGGCGAGAGGGTCAGTGGCTGCTCCCCTCATCAAAGGACTCGACTCCTGAGTCGCTGGCTGTTGTCGCTGCTAGTTTCTCCTGTCTCCTCCTCATGATCTCCTGAAGCTCAGAGCCCGAACTCCTCTACACAGAGAGAGAGAAAGAGATGGAGAGTAAATTAATCCTGTGGAAGGAGACAGGTTTACTTCTTAAAAAAAAAAAAATTCTAAATGACTGCATGACATGAGGAGGAAGCACTGAGGAAGAACGATACAGGCTTAAATTGAGGCAGAACCTAGAAGCATATTTACAGTAATACTATCAGGGGAAATGTATAGTAACACATGTCTAAGGTCAGTGTGAAGAACATCCAATACCACAGACATGTGCCCGGAGCACTGCAGTGATTTCTGCTCCAAAGCTAAAAAAGCAGAAGCTGCTTGGGTGGACATTTATGTCTGCAGGGTGGAGTTGACCATCTCAGACTGGTTTATTCAATCTCTGTTAGTCAGGTCTACTGACAGAACACAGCGTTCTGAAGTTATGGAACATGCCATAACCATGTAGTAATAAATGCTGCATCAAACTGTTGTGTTACACTGAACCTCGCCAACAGAGAAGAGCTACCAGTCTACGACATATTAAATACCTTAGCAAGCCTGACAGCTTTATCAGTGGATCATAGGAGGGTTCAGAAGAAGACCTGCAGGCAGGAAGAACACGAAAGAAACCAGAGGCAACCTTGCCAGCGTTGGCCGATTTAAAACTCAAAATATCTTCAGTGTGAACCAGTAGAGTTCCCAAAGCACTTACTTTTAACCCAGAGACATGGCAAATAATAAAGTGTTCATTCTGAATGAATAAGCTGAACAGGAGAGTGTTCTAGAAAAGTTAAAAGAAGGATGTAGAGAGAACTGAGAACGTGCGAACTCCGACCTACCTCGAGGGCAGCCTTCTGAACGGTGACCTGGCTGTAGACTCGAGCCCCATCATCAGGACACACGGTCTTCAGCTCGTCTTTGTTGAGGGAGAAGAGCTGAGCTCCAGTCAACACACCCAGACTGTTTACAGTCCTGTATAGACAGAACACACAGGTTCACATCAGTCTCCAGCTCCAGTTCTTATAAACTTATTGGAAAGCAACCTGGCAATGTGATGGTCATGTTTTAGTGCATGGTCAGCGGTGGACTAGCACTAAAACATGACCATCACTGTCAGTCTTAGGGCCACTGTTTCAAAAATAAAAATACAAGTTTTCAAGAATACAGATGTAATGTTTTGAGAATATAGTCGTAATATCTAATATTACAAGGAAAAGTCACAATATTTTGAGAATGAAGTCATAATACTATGACATATGCAACGTTCATGTGTTAGAATGAGGGACAGTGAGGATTTGGTGAAGTTACTGTATCTTGTGTTGAAGGAGAAATCGCAGGCAGTGGTTGCTAGATTGTTGCTAAAAGTGGAATTTTATGTGGCAAACACGGACAAGCGGAGTGATACAGAGTGAAAGGTCCCAGTGCGGTTATACTAAATATAAGCATTCTTGGAAGGCCGCTCTTCCGATCAGATCAGTGAACCGGGACTAACCATTGTATAATGCACTTTTTTGAAAGTTAATAAATACACAAAGAAACAGGACAGTGCGCACAACTTCCCACCAAACTGTCTATGTCCTCAAACACACTTACACAGCGCTGAAGCCTTTAACCTCGAGCCAGGCTTTGACCTCCTCAGGCGTGGAGTCGTAGGTGATGTTGGCAGTGGGCAGAGTGGTGCTGCGTGGTGGAGCCTGGAACTTCTTCTGAGCACTGCGACCGAGAGTGAGTCTGTGCACCAGCTCATCCTGAACCTCCTCCATGTTGGACTTGCGGCCTGGTGAGTCACAAGAAAATGAAACCTAACTTTAATTCGGGAAAAAAAAGGCTTCCCAGCTTGGTTATTTTGAAATGTCTTGCATTAGAAAAATCAAGAAGACTAGACTTGTGGTTTATTCTGATGATGTTTCACCATCACAAGGGTAGAAGTGATTATGTCACTAGGATGAGGGTTTAAATTTATATCCAGCTACCTTGATGTAATATTCCAGTAAGTACAGAATATTCTTACCTAGTTGCATATAACAAAAGGTATTTGGATAAATACACACAGGTGTTCATAACTTCGTATTGATTTGCAGTGACTCTTCCCTCTAAGGGGACAAGTAAACCCAGTGACATGTTTGCACAGAGTAACAAGAGCCACCGTTTTTCCCTTTAATGTGTCACCCATGTGCTAATTAATTTGATCACAGTTTAAGGATTAATCATGACGATCAGCATGCGTACGATTAGCAGGTGTCACGCTGTGTTCTTTCTGCTCTCTCATAGTGATGCTGCCATTGTCACTGGAGTTGCTGCTGCTCTGGCGACTGACGTTGGACGGCGAGTTCCCACGATGCTCTACAGGAGCAGTAGCGCTGGGGGGCAGTGAGTAGGTGGGAAGCGCAGGAGCAGGAGCTGGAGGAGGGGGAGTCGGAGCTGGAGGGATGGATGTGATTCCGGGTTTGGGCACGTAGTCCGTTCTCTGCTTCTGCATAATGATGGAAACAAAAGCAGTTTGTCAGATTTAACACGTTAATGCCAAACATCTTTGCTTCAGTTGTTTTCTTTGACAGTTTTGGAAAATCGAAAGGAAGGACATACTAAGTATAGAAGTTATCATTCTTTATAGTACTTGGTATTATCCATATAATCTCAGATTGCATTACATCATGCATACAAACCAACTGTCTGGTCCATTCGTGCACTCCTAATGTTATTACCTCATTTAATTCACCCAGCAATTGCTTGTGGAGGGAAAAAAAAAAGGAAAGATGAAGGCTGTGATTGATTTTCGACAACACAGCAAACTCACTCCAGCACTCTCACTGCAAACTAACATCACACTTCTACTGCTCAGGGAAACATAAGCAGGGCTTCTGGAGCTTAAGCATCAATACTGACTAAAACTGAAGTTCTTTTTATAGCAAAATGAGTGAGACTACACTTCCTGTTGAGCTTTCAGTCCCAATAATACAAACACTTGGGAAATATATTTAGATGTTCATCTAAACTCACTGTTCCTTGGCAACTTGATAGCTCTATGTCAAGAATCCTATAGTAAAGTAAGTGCAGTAGATTTAACCAAACATAAAGGAAGGATAAGCTGAATAACGAAATCTACTAATCTACAGCTAAATCTATGAAATTAGTGTAAAGGGAAGAGCATTTAGAAAGAGGCACGCTGCACACACACAACCATTCTGCCCTACCTTAAACAGCTCAAACTCCTTCTTTGGCATCATTAGCTTTTAGATGAATAAATGTGTGAAGAAAAGGTGAATTTAAAAAAATGTTTAAACAACAGCAAAAAAAAAGTAGAGGCAAAGAAATACACAAAGCTACTCTGACAGGTGCTGATGGCAGTGCTTCTGAGCAAATAAGCTAGTCATGTAGAAATGTCCTTGTATGAAATTAAGGACCGCTAGTGATCAGTCATTTGTGCTGTCTTTCACTGCTAACTCGTCAAGTGTTTTATGAGCTTGAGTCAAATGAGGTAAAACTGTTTTTAAAAGTTTTAAAGTTAACAGTTGTATTATACATATTAAAAAACTACTTTTCTCCCCAATTTGGTTCACCAGCCAACTTTCTTCCATCATAGATCAGCTACCACTGATGAGGGTGAAGGCTCTCACATGCTTCCTCCGAGACATGTGACTCCGAGCCAACCAAGCGTCTGTGTTCATACTGCGTCACAGGGCGGCATAACACATTCAGAGGAAAACGCTATCTGCCCTCTTCCGCATACATGAGCTCACAGACACACGATTGCCTAATGTTGCTGTTACTGACGGGAGAGAGAGAATATGCCCCTCCCCCACAGAGAGCACTGCCAATTTTGCTCCCTTGCTTTCTAGCCACTGATAATTCAAACTTGCGATCTCCAGATGATAGGGCGAAGACTTTAATGTCGCGCCACTTGGGAGCCCAAAACATCTATCATTCTATCAGTTAACCAAACACACCTGAATGGTATGGCTGTAAATTGGCTCGCCGCGTCCATTCACATCCACAGCCTTGGTGATCTCGAGGATGTTGTTTGGCACGTATCCTGTAACTCCAGTTCCATTTCGAACCTTCCACCACTGTTTTCTGTCATCCAGAACCTATCAAAGACATTTAGGCAACTTAGAACCTTCTACTGTTCCTCTTCTGGACTACAGGGGAAAGTCTTATACAGGGCTCAAAGATGAAGTAAGCTTAAAAAAAAGCACTATTTCCTGTTTGAAAAGCCTGGAATGTTTTATATCATGATGTATTAAAAAAAACTACTTTCCACTGCCAAATCAGCTGAGGAGGACAAAAGCTAATGCTAACAGGCACGCTTCAGAGACACATTTTTCAAACTGATGTTCATGTTGTTTGCTCGTGTACTCGTATGAGACTTTAACTGCCATGTTCCGTATACACAAACTCACAGATGTGCGCAACTGGTTTCTATTCTTTCCTGTTTGTGTAAGAAACTTACTACTGGGCTCATGATGCAGTGTGCACTTTCAGGAGAAGTGGAATATGATTTTGCCCTGAACTGTTCCTTTAAAAAAAAAAAAAAAAAAAAAAAAAAAAAAAAAAAAAAAAAAAAAAAAAAAAAAAAAACACCACCACCACCACTCTTTTGAAAAATATGTGAGAGATGATGGTGTACCTCCACCACCTCGTCCTTCAGCACAGACAGCTCTGTGCCATTCCTGGCCACAAAGTCATATTTTGATTTGGCAAAACTTCTTGGCTGGCCTCTACCATGGGCTTCAGAGTTTCTGAATTGAGAAAATAAATTAGAATGAATAAGAATACATTACACACTAAGAGATACAGTATGAGGTGGTACAGCATGGAAATACTTTCAAATAAAACTGTCTAAAATTAAAGATATGTGATTTTTCTAAAAAATAAATAAATAAATAAAATAAATTAATGCATAAAATTATTTAGCTGTCTTGTATTTTCTTCTTTCCAGAAAAAAATGAAAGGACTGGCATGAAACTACACACAAAACTACAGTATGTATAGTATAAACATTTAAAGTCACTGTAAGCACTTTTATTCCCTGCTGATGGCCATCAATAAAATTTGAATCTGTGAGAATTTCCTAGGATCTGTAATCAACCACTAATTACTCAACCTGACTGTATTAACCAATCAGGATACTTCTCTGCAAAGACATGGTCCTCCATGCCTGTCAGTCAGTTGTGTATATTCAAGTAGGCCATACATAAATAAACAGGAAGCACAGAACTAGCTCTAATTAAAAGATAAGCGTAGGAGTTCTTGACACAGCAGTGGTAATAGATATTCAACCAAAAGCTCTTGCAGAGAGCAATGGACACTACAAAACAGCAACCAGAAAGGAATAGGGATGAATGATAGGAAAGACAAGTAAACAATACTTTGGCTTTTCAGTGCTAGAGAGGCCTGAGAGAGTCAAACCTTGTTGGTAGGCTTTGGCATAATTTGTTATCTTCCCCCAAACATTTAGCTATTCTACCACACACAGGTAGTTTACAATACATGCCCTAGGCAGAGACAGAAATTTAGACAGTAACATTAACTGTGCCTGTTTGTTATTTCCAGCTATGATGCCTTTATAACCACAGAATCTTGCTATGTGAATGCATGTGTTTGGAGGGACTTTGGAGAAATTGGATGGATGGAGGACATGGGACTGAATGGACATGTAGCTGGGCTCCCTTAATGGCCAAGTCTGAGGGATGTTAATAATAATAAGAGGCGTTAATATCGCTTACAGCAGCTTTAAACTGTTGATGTAATGTAATTCAAATGAATATGACAAACAGCTGCGTTATTGACTGCCACAGCCATGGAGAAGTGTCTAAAGGTTTGGGTCAGGGATTGAGGAGTTTATATAAAAAAAATTTTTTTTTTAAAAACCCAGAAACCAGAGTTTGTGATCAAATTAAGATCGTACACCTTAGCCAACAGTAATCACTGAAAATAGATAGGGGAAAAAGTGGAATTGAATACTGAACATATTCCCAAAAACATGATGCTGAACGAAGCTTGGAAAGAAACCAGAGACTCAAAGAGAGATGCGAAATCTGCTAAGGAGAGAACAGGAACCCAAAGAGAAAAGCAGTGCACAGTAAGACAGTTCTCCAGAGCCTGCTGGCAGTCACATGACCGTTACCTATCTACGTGGTGGCTGAATGCCTGTTTAAAAGCAGCCACTGCCGTGTGTGTATCCAGGAGGTGCATGTGTTCGTAGGCGGTGGTGGTAAAGCCGTACCCTTCTGCTGAGGGGAATTCCTGCACATTGGCCTGCTGATGAGGGGGAAAAAAACACAGAAACAGCATAAGCCAGGTCACTGACATGAACCAACATTTAAAGCAAGTTAAACGTGTGATTCTACATGATGATACAGTTTCCTATCTTGATTATGGCTTAACCTATTATCATGATTTCCACCAGCATAACACTGTTGTAAAATGATTAATAAAAATATATCTTGATGATTCTTTAACCTGTTTGTCTTTTCATTATAGCATAATGAATTGGAAAAGAAAGCATGTTAAGGCAGTAAATTACGTTCCCATTAGTCTATCACAAGGTTTGATTATATTGAATTTAATGATATTGATATCCACTGGAAATGTGTTCAAATATTGTTGCAATTTTTCCATAAAAGCTCATTTCCGGAAAACTTTTCCATAGCTGTCCTCACATGCACTAAATTCCACAGCCCCGTAACTGTGGACAAAGTGACCTTGTACACAGGCCATGGTGCTTCCTACCTCCGGTCTGTGGAGGTCAGCATGAGCCAGGCTCTCAGCCAGCTGAGTCAGGCCTTGCTCTCGGCTCACTAGCAGCGGAGGCTCCCAACCATCCCGGAATCGCAGGGTGTGAGGGGGGAAGTAATGATCCTTAGGCCACTCCAGCCTAGAGACCGGTGAACCAAAATGTCAGTCATTGGAAACGCAAAGATATATACAGTGGGCTCCAAAAGTCTGAGACCACATTGAAAATCTGGGATTTTTTTTATTTAAAATTGGAAATAAAAAGACTCATTTAAACTGGACAGTTGAAGATTGGAAAAAGACCAGGGGATTTTGTTTCCCCTAATCTTCAGCTGTCCAGTTTGGGGGAGTCTGTGCCCATGATAGCCTCAGATTCCTGTTCTTGGCTGACAGGAGTGGAACCCAGTGTTTTCTTCTGCTGTTGTAGCTCATCCAGCTCAAGGTTTAAAGTGTTGTACGTGCTGCTTTTCTGCTCACCACGGTTGTAAAGAGTGATTAGACTTCCTGGCAGTCCTCTCTTATTAGCTCTGTTTCCATCCACAGTACTTGTTGCTCACCCAATGTTTTTTTTTTTTTTCTTTTCATACCATTCTGTGTAAACTGCATGAATGTGCAGGTGTACCTAATAAAGTGGACAGTGAGTGTATATACTGTATAAAGTGTATATATAATATACAAATCAGAACATGTTAAGAGGATATTATATAACAGTGTTTCTCAACCAGGGACCTCTTGCGGTCTGTGGGATTGTTTCTAAAAATAAAAAATGTGTGTAAGTGGTATTTTTTAGGCCATCACATTTCAGAAAAGCTGCAGACTTGCTTGTTTTAAAAATGAACCTATATGCTTAGTCATGCGCATTCACGACTCTCTCACTGACGTAGCTTAGCTTGCTCATTCTGGAGTGATCCATGTTCACTGTGTCATTATTAGAGCAAGGTTTGCATTGTGTCCAACACTGATAGGTTAAAAAAAACAAATGATCTGAATAATTCAGAGTGATAATCACTGAACATTGAAGAGGTAAAATGAAACGTGTCCATCAGTGTGTAATGTGAAATGCTAAAGTCACGTACAAAAATGTCCCTGTTAATGTTAAAGCAATATGAATAGCAGGCAGTATATCAAATCTAATATTGAACTGAAAATGTATTAAATATATTTATATAAATGTGTAGTGTAGACTACTGATGTACTACATTATTTACTTTATAATTATAAATATATAATAATAGATACGTATTATGTTACGGAATACGCTAGGGTTCCACGGCTGAAAAAAGGCTGAGAACCACTGTTACACAATCCAAAGAAAGAAAAGACAAGACAAAGGAAGAGGCAGTCAGGAGAGGAAACATGCTTGCATTGCATTTGGGAACAGTTTGAGTATTCTGTCATTACCTGCATTTAGTCCAGCCATCTCCCAGCGTGACCCACAGGTGGCGCTCTTCAGCAGTGCCCGCAGAGTGCAGGAACTCGATGGCGTCTCTGGTGAGGAGGGGAACCACTACGCTCTTAGCCAGGTCAACTCCTCCTGATGTATGAACCACCTAATACAGGCAGCATTAGCACTGAGACCCAGACTGCAAACAACATCCTCACAACACTAAGTCTTTTTATTGATGTAACACTCCATGCAAGGATGAGTCACATTTTACTTCCTGTACCCATTATCTCAACATTTCACAGAAAACGGTCATGGTTGGTAGAGTACGTTATTAGAGTAGGAACACTTCATTTCATGTGTTCCTCCGCCCTTCCCATTGTGAGTGTTCAGTACAGTGCAGCCTCTTCTGCTGCTAATTCAGTCTTAACTGACTGTGCTCTGATTGAGTCACTTCCTGGCAAATCTCCAACTTACCATTTTGAGTGGATTAAACAGGAAATGAACCAGATCCACCGCGCTTGGGTTCTGAATGTGGGTTTTCAACTTCGCCTGGCATGGAAAAACAATTGCTTACATTTTAACTTTATCAACTCAAATTAAACTAAATTTGCTACCATTTCCAGTGTTGACTAATCCAGAAAATAATTCACCCAGAAATATAACTGACAGGTGAGAATAAATGACAGTAAATTGTTCAGGACAATTGGTTTTGTTTTTTTTAAGTAATGTATAATATTAGCAAGAAAAGAAATATAATCCAAGAATCAGTTTCTGTTTATTTGTGTGTTTTTGGGCAGACAGTCATTAACTACACAGCTGTCTATCTGATGATTACAGTAATCTGATGAAGAAGATGCTCACCAGCAAGTTGAAGGCATGTTTAAATTTCTGAAAGCAGTCAACAAATTCGTCCTGTCCCGGCGGCTTCGCTCGGAGTGTCAGCACTCCCTCTAAGAGACATACAAGCATACCTGAGTCACAAACAAATGATGAGCCGATTCTCAAATCTTATACTGTACAGACCTTATATGAGACTTTTTATACTTTAACTAGTTCTATATGTAATCTAATTAAACTAGATTATTATCTAATTATCCGATTAAACGTCTAGCCTAAGCACATCTCAGAAAACGTCTTTCCTTAATAAAATACGTTGGAAATTATGAATTATTGGCTCCTGCAGCCTCTTTAAAAGCAGGAATCATCCGACTGGGAACAAACTCTCCAGCAGGTGGTCGTAGAGTGGAAACACAAAACCCAGAATAAATCAGTGCATACCTCCTGGTCCCTTCTTTTTACTCTTTTTTGATTTCTTCCTCTTCGAAAGTTCATTAAAAGCCTCTGCAGCTTTCTGAAGTTTGGTGACAAAGTGCTCGATATCATCCAGAATGTGGTTCAGGATTTGCTACAATTAAAAATAAATCACATACCTTGATCAAGTTGATGATTCAATTACTAAAAAAAAATAACAAAAACTGTACATTCAGCTTTTTCACATGCTGGTTATCTTAATGCAGGACCCTCAGATCTTTCATTCTAACAGGCTGCGATCATCTCCGACTAGCAGGACAGCAGCGTGTACAGATCCTGCACTGGGCCTCAGAAACTAATTACAGCTACACGCCTCAGCACAAGATTCAGTTTAGCTCAGCTCTAAAGATGGGAATGCTGGTGCAGTCAATTACATGAATAAAAGCAGATTCCCTAATTATATGCTCGAGCGCTCTTCACTAATCCATGGATATTTACTACTTTAAAGGACTAATGTATAAAGACTGCTAAAGCTTTTTATTGTTTGCTTTTTTTACTGTATAAATACAAATACAAGGTGGTATCTCACAAAATTAAGAAGGGGTTGGAAACTTGGTTAATATCCTTCTTACAGCTGCTAGATAAGCTAATTCTAGAAACTGGTACAAATCAGATCCTCCTACACAGAACCAATGGCTGAGTATTATCCAAGAAATATGGCTAATGGGGAAATTAACATATGCATTAAGATTGAAGGAGAATTATTTTCTGAGCAAATGCAAGAAATGGATAATGTGTTTTTTTTTTTGTTTTTTTTTAAAAAGCATAAAGACAGTGGCTCTCTGTGTGCATAATTTTCTATGTAATTGCACTGTCCCTCTGTTCCCTTTTTAATTTTTTTTTGCTTCTGATAATATGGATAGTCATTCTCATGATTGTTAAATGTATATTAACCTTTTTCCCCTGTTGAAAAAAACAGTAACAATACTAAAAGCAAACCCTTGGCTGTGTCAAAGCAATTAAAAAGATTTCAATATGTTCAGCATAAACTACGGAAAAGGTCCAACAATATGATTTTAGTACGCATTCTCTGTCCCAATCGACCTTTTGAACCACTCAGAAAGCACATTTATATGATATAATTACCACACATGCACTGATTAGAAGAGCTGATGGTAAAGCATGATCAAGCCAAGTCAAATCTTGCAGCATGATTTAAGCCTTCAGTATTTTTTTTGCTAGCAAAAAATAGGAATGAAAGGGGAAAACGGAGAAAGCATCATCAGGTACAAGCTACCTCAGAAGATATGATGTTGAATTAACTTTCTAGTCATAAAATATTCTAGAAAAAACATATTCCTTGATGCTGAATTATACAAATTTGGCACATTATTCATCCACAATGCCACAAAATGTACAGCTAAGACTCCAGATTAAAAGTGGGAGGTAAAATAAGACACTAAGTTATTCTGTCGTAGCTGTGTATGAAAAATAAATCATTCCTGTGCCATCTTTACACTAAGGGAAAAGAGAGTTGAAGCTGAAAGACTATTAATACTGTTGGTTGGACCCTGACCATAAAGAGAGCGTGTATGAAAATGATGAAAAAGACTGTGGCTAGCTGATAGACACACTAGTGCTGCTTTGGACTGATGAAAGGAAAGGTTTTGAGCATGGAGATGGTGAGGCCTGTATCTGTCTGATGATATTTACCACGTCTCTGTCTATTCGCACTGCAGTCATCTCCGGAGATTCATCCTGTTCCCCATATGGCCTTTGAGTGTCATCTGATTCGAACACAGACAGGAAGTGAATAAGTGATAGCTTGATAACTGAATTTTGTATCTAAAATATGCTAATGTGTGCTGAACTCACAGTCTTGATGATCACTGGCCATGTTTGACCAAGCAGCCACTCTGCTGTTCAAACCCACTTGATTGGCGGTTGCTGGAGGAACAGGGGCGGGGCCACCAGGAGGAGGTGGAATAGTCCCATCGCTGTTCCGGATCATCCTAGTAGAGACACGGAGACAAAGTTTCTGTACTTAATGGACGTTGTAACACATTTTTTGGCAGGTTATGTGCACATTATGTTATTTATGGTAGCAGTTACAGAAGGGTACGCTACTGTTAGCAAATATGGCAGCTGTGATCAGAGAAAAAACACATTTCAGCATAACCAGTGCTTTATAATAACATGTTTGTGAGCATGTACCACAGCAACACCATCAGGACAAGCACCAAACTGAACTATATGAACCTCTCAAGTGCTGTTTTAGAGACAGTACAACATCATGCAAAACATGATAGACATATTGATTTTTTTTTCCCCCTCTAAACAGACCGAATTAAAATGGTTGCATCTTATACCTCAGAATAGTTGACTGTAGAGAAAATATACTATTAGCTCTTTAATTTTGGCAGCAACACAAAAGGATATGATTTGTTCTGAGAATATATATCCATCTGTGCTGTTTGGAAAAAGAGCAGGATGCTACAGATACACTTTAAACTGATATCGGACATGTCGCATATAATGCAGGATATAACAAAAGCAGTGCGAAATCAGCCTTACTTGAGAACCTCTGGACGCTTTTTGGCCTTCCCGCCCTTGTGATCATTGATGGCACTCTCAATATCTGCTTGGATCAAATTTGCCTGGGGGAAAGAGTTCAAAAAATTAGAACAAAGTATAAGATGCGAGACTGAGGGAGGCTGAGCAGTTGCACGAGGATGGCTCCTGTTTAATTAGCAGTCCTTAGGAACAAAGACGAGGAATTTTTTGAACTTTTAGATAGCTGAAATGATGATAATACTCACTGTGGGGAAAAAAACAACTTTTTTTATAAATCCTAAACAAAAAGAAATATGTGGAAAGATTCATGGGAAAAAACAAGGCATAAGATCAGCACATTGTATATTTTTGGTACCTTCAGGACTATCAGCTCAAAAGGTGTGATTATATCCAGTCAAATCATCTCCACTCATTTCATACTGGCATATGATTAGAATTCAGAAATATGAGGGTGAGTCAAATGAAAACGTTACATTTCTTATTTTGCATCATTTATAGTGAATAGGTGTCTCAAATGTGTATCAATTTTCTACATAAACTCCATTTCTTTCAGGGTTCCAGCGCTTAAAAACAAAACTATTCAATTCCAACTTTTAAGCTTTTCATTTGACTCACCCATGTAAATATAAAATTATCACAATAATTATGATTACTTTCATTAAAACTATTAATCATTAAAAATGTATCTCTTTTATTTTGGGTAAAGTAGCCTATTTATGTTCAAGTGTGATGATATAAACGGGGAACATTTACAAGGCAGGGTTGTGAGAAATAGGGCAGGACATTTAAGGCTGTGCTAGAAGTCAGGAAAATATCAGTAATGCAAGTGCATCTTTAGACCAAAATAGGTTCAAAAATCCCACTGTGTCATCAGATATTAAATGTCACATCCCTAACATGTCGTTCCACCCACAGCAGAGCAGCGCACTCATTTATGACCACAAAAATAATGTGAAAAAACTCAAAATAGCAACCAACTGGTGTAAACCATCAAATTACAATTCCACTGGCACAAAATTACAGCCCATAGTCTCTTTACAGGTGTGTGTGTGTGTGTGTGTGTGTGTGTGTGTGTGTGTGTGTGTGTGTGTAGCCACACCTATATAGAGAAATATTCTATACCAGTCACATCAATCTTCAGGGTGTAAAATGAGAGAAACATCCAGACAAAATAACGATAAAAAATTCAAAATAATAAAACTGATTACAGGTGAATACTTAGGAAGAGGTCTGTGTGCTGCTCACCTTGATGTCATCACACTGGAAGAGGTGCAGGTCTGGTTTGCTCTGTCCAGACTCCTTACACACCAGTGCCAGGATGGAGTCGTAGTTGCAGGAGTTCATTATGGCCTGGCAGTGCTGCACCGTGCCCAGAGGGAAGTGCTCCAGCTCGTTCTTTAAAAAAATGAAAATTTAAAAAAAAAATTTAAAAAATACCAATTCAAAACATTTATCTAATGCTAGGTACCAAGTAATGGGAAAGCATCTCCCCCATCCGGGTCTCCCTCTATTTACTACCAGTTAAAATCAGAACTGATTTTAAAGTTTAACTGTTTGTTTTTAAAAGCTCTACATGGTACTGCATAAAGCTACATAAAGCTACATAAAGCTACATGTCCGAGCTTCTTTGCTCCCTTTCCACTCCCAGAACATTATGATCTTCTAATCAGCAGTTAATAACCATTCCATGCTCTCAGATGAGGTTCAAAGCTGACTGGGTCTTTTCTGCTCCAAGATTGTGAAATAGTTTACCATTGTTTATAAAGTCATCCCCTAAACCAGCCATTTTTAAATCCAATCTGAAATCATATTTATTCTGCAAGGCATCTGAGTCATGGGAAGGTCTCCATCACCCAGCTCTCTCTTTGCTTTTGTCCTGTTATTGATGGTCTCTTACTGTCTCTCTATTGCTTTATTTAATCTATTTAATTTCTTAACTGTAGTGTTTTTATTTTATTTCATTCTGTCTTAATCTTATAATGATTTGATTTTACTGTGCAGCACTTTGGTCGACACTGTGCCTTTTAAATAAAGACAGGAGAAATAAAGAAATAAAGCTGACTTGACTTATCTAAAACACTTTTAAAGGAAAACCACACTGCATAGTATAGAGTGTATTGTATAGAGTGTATGTCATATACAGCAATCCTTTGTACTCAGAATCTGGTGGGGGAAACAACCTCCGACAGGGAAAAGTGCACTGGAACAGTCATTCAACTCAGAATTCCAAGTCGGGAACTCAGGCAACATTCAAAATAAACCTGATGTTACAACAAAATGGCGGCATACACACACACACACACAATTCCCTTTGCATCATTTTCTACTTGATAAAACTTGACATGTTGCTTTTCTGTTGTGAAAAGGTGTTTGAACTGCTCTGGAAGTTTTGTATCAGAATTCCGTTGACTTCAGACTGAAAAGACCACAGTGACATAATTTCTCTGATATTGAACCTGAATTATATGCTATAATCTTTAATCATGCAGAATTAATTCATGCAGACATTATTAATATATTTATCAAAGTCAGAGACTAGACACAGAAATATGACCTTGCTCTGGGCATCAATCCATGTTTTTCCGAGCCGAAGCACTGAAACTCTTTTAGATCGGAACTTGGGAAAATCGACTTTCTGAGTTCATGAACACAATGCATTGCAGCATTAGCATAACAAAGTGCTGGAGCTTATTTACACTTATTTCACTTTTGAAATACCTAAAATATGATCGGTTAGGAGTATATCCTTTTTTAAAAAATTATATGCATATAATTTCATACAAATCCTAAAGCATAAAATATAAATCTCATCTAAAGCTCATTTTAATGTATGCATATATGACACTATCTCTCTCCCTCTCTTTATTTTTTTAAATATCTCTGACCTAAACAGCGATCTAAAATCTCTGATATGAAGGAACTGATGTCACAGTGATAATAATAATGAGCAGAGCATAGAGAATCCTCAGCGTCAGCGATTTCTCACCTTGGTGTCAGCATCGATGAGGCTCACTGCCTTGTCATCCACTTGCAGCAGCATTTCCTGCGTCCACACCTTCCCTTTAGCATCCAGCAAGCGCAGCTTACGTATGCCGTCATCGATGGTGAGCATGGCGTCCTTACGGTCCATGATGAAGGTGGTCAGGTGCTGCAAGACGTTTTTAATGAGGATGGATTACAAAAAACATGTTTGGGATTATGAATAAGATGGACGGGGCATGCTGCTGCACTGCTGTGCATCACTAATGTTAGGTTTTTACCTCAACAAGGTACTGCGACGTGTCGATCATGCTGTTGTTCAAGCTGTTCTTACTGTAGCTCTTTCTTTGCTCTGACAAGTCAAGGAGACACAATGTGAGGGAAAAATATATGATGAATCAAACATCCATAGAAAAAGCTACCACTTAGTAGACACTAAGATTACACTGAAACATAAGAATATTACTAATATTAATATAAAACTGGACTAAGAAACTGAAATGCAAGAGACCAAGAGTGCCAAGAATCTCAAAGCACAAATATTTAGTAAGGAATAAAACACAACAGGGGCATGCTGTTACAGGAAAATAATCAATGACAGGCTGATGTTGTTATCACACCAACGGGGATTCCAATAAAGCACACATTGAACTGTTTTATTCCTCTTATACCACAGCAAATTTGCCAACACTAACATTTTTTATTTACTAAAGAACGACACATTGTATATTTTATCTGTTTATAGTTGCATTGTGGAAAATGATGTGGAATTGCCACAATGCAAGTACATTACAGCTATAAACACTCGTTCCCTCTCCAGCCACCACTCTTTTCTCTTTTCTTTTCTCTCTCTTGAACTTAATAAGACAAAAAAAAAAGCAGCTGGTCATGTTACTGAGAAACTGTGAAACCTCTCGTGCCTCTGAAAATGTGACTGTAATAAAGCACCAACACTGGAGACTCCTTCCAAAACTGCTAAATAAACATCTCCTTAAAAGAAAATGTCACATCAATGATGACACATCTGATTATGTGAAGCGCCCGATATAGTGGTTACTATAGAAACGATAAAATATTAGAACGAGTGCTGTTATAGAAAATTAATCAACACCTTCTGACCAGTCAGAATGGAGCATTCAACAGCACTGTGCTGTAAAAATATTAAACAAAATATACAAAACAAACTTTCAAACTGATACCAGTGCTGCTATATGATGTTCCTACAGGTAGCTACGCAGAGATGCAGACCGTATCCATGTCTGTGTGCTTTTGTAAATGAGGTAGTTTAAAAGTAGAGAGAGATGGATGAAAGGATGGATGGATAGAAGGAAGGAAGGAAGGAAGGGAGAGAGAGAGGAATTTCTTCACAAGAAAAACGTCCTTAGAATAGCGCAGCCTGGGGATGTGAATAACAAGTGGAACTAAATTAGCATAGCTCTATAGAAGGTAGAACAGAGCACTCCGAGGTAAACAATTCCTGACAGTCATCTGCAAACTGAAGTGGCAGCACGCGCACACGCACGCACACACACACACACACACACACACACACACACACACACACACACACACACAAGCCATACTCTGCTGTGCACTACCTTTCTTTTTGTGTTTGGCTGAAGAGCGCAGGAAGTAAAGCCCATCTGTCCCTGAGAGCATGACCAGGAAGGAGAAAAAGTGTGATGAAAAAAAAAAAAAAAGGTGTCAATAGAGAAATGAACGAATGAAAATGAATAACAAAAACAAAGACAACATTCGGTCCGCCAGTCACCAGATGACAGATCTACAAGTCGCAGAAGTTTGGTCAAAAACCTAAAACCAAGAACTGTCTGTATGAGGTAGAATGAGAACTGCATTGTATCTTGCAGTTGTTCAGAAATCCCATGTTGAGAGAGAGAGAGAGAGAGAGATAATACAGCTGTGGCTCTTTACTGTGAAGGAAAGAAGAGACTCGTAGTGTCGATGGCGTGAGTGAGCCACCTTCTCCTAACACTTATCCGGGGTTAGGATAACACTTATACCAAGCGCAGTGTTCAGTGTGAGTTCAGTGTGGAAATGAAATCATCCGGACAGATGCACACTGCGACACCTGCTGCTTCCGCTACAAAAGAAATACAATGTCACACAGGCTTCAATCACATAGCACAAGGGCACATGCTGAAAACAGACGACAAAAAAACAGGAAGCCACACATAGGAAGATACAAAATGCTGAGATAGATAAGGAGATGCGCATCGCAGAGATGCGATGGGGGAAAGTCGGGATTACAGACCTGAGACTTCAGCTGAGGAAGAGTGCTGCGCTACACTGAGCAAACAGCAGATGGAGACTATACATGTGCTTCAGAAATGCTGCTCTGTTATTATATTATGTTGACAAAGCATTTACGGCGACAGCAGTTGCTCACTAACGATTAGTATTTACTCATGTGGATGTAAAGAACAGAAGACACACCATAGACAGCCTTGGCGCTGGATTTGTTGGCGTCGATTGCTGGGAGCTCTGGTGACTGAGATCGGTGGCCACTGCGGGGAAACACAGACAAGTCGATAAGATCACTGTTAATGATAATGCTAATTAAATGTGTGTGAGTTCGTGTCTAAATTATATTATACTACACTGCACCACGCTTACTATAGAGAGATGACTCAGAGATGTAGTGATGAAGTGGAGGAGTGTGAGTATAAGATCAGGAGTGTGTGAGGTGGATTCGGGTGTCACGCCTGCTAACTAATCGACTGGACACTTGATATTCTTTGATTGTGTGGCTTACGCTAATTGAGGGAGGAATGAATAATGCAGTATTGGTTGAAGTGTGCATCAGAATTGCTGGAACCATTTCATCTGGAAAAATGACAAGACAGCCAAGTGATGGTGGATTGACTAGCAGCCGGGAAATGTGATTTAACTGACTTAAACTAAACGTGTAGTTTGTAATGCTGTAATGCAATGTGACATAATGTAGCGGTTATAATACTTCTTCAGGTATGGATTTTGTGTATGCACACGTTTCTCAAAATTGGGGTTTGGGAAGCCAATGGTAGGAGCGGGCCATATGATGAAAAATATATATCACGATTCTCAAAAGACATTTCTACGATCCACGATATGGATCATCATATATACAGTAGGTTTGCTGTCAATAATACAGTATACAGTGTTGCATTTAAAAAAAAAACCTGTTTGATCATTTATATAAGGTCTACAATAATTTTTTTTTTATATATATATATATATTTATAAAACTATAATTTTTAGTTAGAATTTTTAAATAGATTTAATACATCCAAAAGTGAAGAACATTAAAGATCTAATTTTAAAAAATGTAACAGTTTTTAATTTTACGATTAAGTACCAAATTTCAACCCCAAATCAGCTGCTTCAGGTCAGTTTGTAATTCAAATGTATATTTAAAAAACATATTACAATAAAAAAAAAAGATATCATAATATCCATCATATCTTACAAAATTATATTCTGATATATTAATGTTTTATCATCATGTTGCCCAGCTGTACCCCCAGGGGTCCGTGAAGTATTTTCGAACCTTGTTACAGTGATGGAAACCACAGCCCATGATAATCAAGTTATTATGCCCATAAGTAATTTAGATAAAAACTGATTCTATGATTGGAAAGTTCAGAAATGTAGAAATTCTCTGGTGCCATTAATTGTCAAAATATTTTTGAACAGTTTGTAAAATAAATCTGTTCAAGGGTTGTGTGAATTTTTGTTTATTTATTTTTATTTTATTTATTTATCTTTAAACAGTTAAAGGGGTCCTTGACCGAAAAACATTTGAAAAAAAAACTGTACGGTGAAATACCAGAACCGTTCAATTTGCTCGCTGGAGTGTAGTGTCCATCGCAAACATAAAAAAGGGCTTTTTTTTGTTATTTTAAAATAATATGCACTTACGTTTAATTTAAAGGACATGATGTGAAGCTGAGTTTGTGTTATTTGTTCAGTATGGAAACAGCAAATACAAACGATTCCTGAAAAACTGAAAGGTCATCGCAATGTACCAGAAACACTGTATACTCATACTGTGACCATTCTTATGCTAAACTTATGATTATAAACTGTTTATCATACCACTCACTCATATACTAGTTTTAATTGTTAGATTTATAAGAATTATATCATTTCTGCTATACCTCAGAGACCCTGATTTGCAACACTGCCACGCGATGGATCATTTAGATCATTTCATTATTGAAATGCTAGATCATTTCATTATTAGCTCCACCCCCAGCTGAAAGGGCGAGTCAGCGGTCTGCCTTTATTCGTAAAACGTAACTCAATATGCATGCATAATTTAAACAAACTGGGTGGGATAAGTGGGAGGGAAGATGAAGGCTTGTCAATGTTTTTACTACACTTGCATGTGAGGGATCTATATATTAGGCAGAGCTTGCTTCCTGAGATTGGAAGACGCAGGCGTTAGTGAGGGAACAGTAATGCTGGTTGTGACAATTAACGCATATCTAACGTTCAGGATGGCTGAAAGTGGCTCACTTACTTCAGCTGGGAGTTACTGAAGCTTCCAGAAGGGTATGTAGGGGCAGCGTAGCCATTCATTTTGGACTTCGCAGAAGGGGGTCAGCAACTACAACAAAGGACAGTAAAGGCCTTTCATTAAATACAGTTTAATTCAATCAAGTCACAGATATTGGTAAGATAAAGCTCAGCGTTTTGAGGTGATCCCATTATATGCCTAACAAGCAGAAGACATGAAGTTCTAGAGTAGGGGAAAAGTGAAAATATACCACACATCTGGGCCAGAGACAATCCAACATTTTAGAAATAATTCAGTGTGTGACAAATGACACACAGACAATTAGTTAAAATACTAGTTGTTGATGCTCAAAACTCAAAATGCCACGCAAGCCTTTATCATACCTTATCATTTTCCCTCTCTTATCAATGAAGTTTTTTTTTTTTTTTTTTAAAGATGAACCACAGCAGAGTAAAGAGTTCCTGGATCAGCTATCTTTTCTGTTTTAGTGAGTTACAAAAGATAAGGCTGATAGGATTTTATCAGAGATGGAAAATGCTGAACATACAGTTTCTAGTAGGTGACCAATAAAAAGCCCCACTATCTCAGGGAAGGTCACAGGTCACCCATTATTCAAACTGAATAAACAGAAATGCAGCAAATGCACTTAAACCACTCGCATTATTTCCATATCAACTACTTTTTCCACATACGTATCTCCCTCAAGAGCTCTAATACATTACTCTCTATGGGAAAATAACTACAGTGGTAGTTACTGCTAGTGGTAGAGGTTGTCTAGCATTAGACAGACCCATGTCAAGAGACGAACGTATTCCAAGACATACATTTATGTGCCTACCTTCATATAGAGACAGATAGAGACAGCGGTTTTCCTATAACCACACACCCTGTCTTGTTTGATTCCTTATATAACATGTCTACTTATGCACGTTATATGAGGAATCAAACAAGATGGGGTGTGCGGTTGTAGGGGAAAAAAATCCACCCTGGAGTTGATTACTGTCCAATAACAGTACATTCTGAAGTTTTTTACTCCTCTTATACAACAGCAATTTGCCAACAATTACAGTTTTTAATTTATTAAAGAACGCTGTGATGGGTTGGCACCCTGTCCAGGGTGTCCTCCGCCTTGTGCCCCGGGTCCCCTGGGACAGGCTCCAGGTCCCCCCGCGACCCTGTGCAGGAGGAGCGGTACAGAAAATGGATGGATGGAATTTATTAAAGAATGACATGTCATGCTTTTTAATAGTTTGTAGTTACATTTAATGTTGTGGAATGTCTGCGAAACAAGTTATTTCCTATTATCCCATACATTATAGCAGCTGTAAACAGTTTCTCTCTATTGAAGTAAAAACAGAGCTTGTCATGCTACCAAAAAAAAACAAAAAAGAGTGAAGTCCACTGTCCTGAAGAAAATTTACTACCTGTTTCAAAGCACTAAACACCCAAGATTCCTTTCATAAATGTTAAACAAACATCAAAACTAAGATTAAGATTTTAAATTAAGATTATTTAGTCGCTATAAACGACATCCTACTACTGCACCGATCGAGCACATTAATATCAGTTGATTTACAGACGGCACTCCAGTCCAGCTCATACTGTTATAGAAAAAATTTATCAACACTTTCTGACCAATCCAAATCAAGAATTCAAAAGTGCTGTGGTATAGAATTAATTAACCCTCATCCTTGTGATATTCTAACCTAATATAAAATTAGAATCAGTAATTTAGCATTGTAAAGGCTCTTTCTAGAGCACATCATTGGTTTTTACTGGAGTTTGTGTGAAAAGTGTCATTTGTATAACTGATAACTGATACTTAGCGTCACCCTAAAGCAGTGTCTCTGTATAAATAAGGTGAAGCAGAGTTAATCTGGTCTCTGCACTCAACCGGGGCTAAAGCATTGTGACGTCTCACACTGCCTGTATCCAGGTCAGGAAGATCAGCTTAGACGAGAGGACCACAGCTATAGCTTTAATATGGTGGCCTAAGGCACAGAACTGCAGTGCCAGAGGGACAAGACAGTACATGATGGCTAATTATAACCTGAAGGAATCAGGGTCAGATCCTGTCAATCTCATGGGAGTAAAACGTCCTTCCTGAAGCAGGGACAGCATGAGAGAGACAGAGAGAGAGAGAGAGAGAGAGAGAGAGAGAGAGAGGAGATGTGATGTATGGTGGAGAGTACAACTGAACCACAATCTACTTCAGAGAAAACCCCAAGATTTTGACTGTACATGAAAAATCCCACCACTGAAAAATGATATGCTCTAATGTAAGCTTTTATATAACATATGGTGCAGAGACGGTTCATATTTTCAGTTTAATCTGACCAAGCCTCACAAATTGTATGAGGATGAGTCAAATAATAACTGTTTTGTTTTTAATTGTATATATAATGGGTGTCACAAAAGTGTTTCTAATAGTAGTTCCTATCATAAGATTACAATAAACCAAATAAATATATATGAGTATTAAACCTATTTCGAGACATTTCTACTACTCATTTCAAGCTTGAAATAGTCCTCGACATATTTTGACTTGCTATAAATGAATTTTTCAGTGCATGCTCTCTGGAGCATAAAATGGTGTATGAAATGGTGGACAAGCCCTTTACATGACCTTACGCTGGCTCTGCATCAGTATTTATTTACTCAGAAGTTTTCATTCTTCTTCCACCGCTGCTTTTGTTCTCTTGAAATAGACACAGAATCCGTTTTGTATTGCCGGCTGCCTTTTATGTAGAAAGCTGATGACCTACAGTGGGATAATTTGCAGAAATGCTAGGGCAAGTATGATAGAAAAGGAAACTTTTTTTTAATTCCATGTGACTTCATTGTTTTGTTTTGTTTTTTTGTTTTAAAAGAAAAATCGTCAGATATGTTTGCTTCTGATATGTGAAAATAATCAGCTCCATTTGCCTGTCTAAACATGGCCCTAGTCATTAAGGCCCACACTGGTATCTTGATGTTGACTTTAACTGAAGTGGCCATTAGGCCCGAGTCCATTGTGCTCAGAGCAGATTAGCAGACGTGTGATTCAGACAGACACAGCAATACACTGGCAGTGCTAAACATTACACCGTATAAATCCTGACGCCTTCCCTATGCGTCAAAGTGACGTCAAATCAAAATGGCTGCTCGCAGCATGAACAGTAAACACAGTAGGGCTGCACGATATTGAAGAAAAACGCGATATGCGATAACTTGTCAAATAATGTGATATGCGGCACTATAATGCTATAAGTGTGTAAAATCTATTTAAATTATATATATATATATATATTTAAAAACTGAAAATGACATAACCACCATAAATGTTTCATGTTCTTCTGAGGAAAAGAAAGCAATCTCTG
>CM075020.1:9304374-9327393 GCA_037576675.1 Pangasius sanitwongsei | reverse complement strand
ACCATTCCCACACCACCTTTTTCCCTTAACAACTGTACTTTGTTTTTTTTAAACAAATATTCATTTAAAAAAAAAAATAAACCCAAAAAAAAAAAAAAAAAAAAAAAAAAAAAAAAAAAAGGCTCCCCCCCCCCCTAGTTTTCCTCCATTTCCTGTATCTTTGGGTAAAGAATTCCCAGATTTGCCTGTTCCCTGTATAGATATTAATGATGCTGATAAAACCCTTAATAATAATAATAATAATAATAATAATCTGTATAGCTGTATCCACACCACTCCTGCTTATTAGGGTTACAAATGTAACTCGCACACTACCAGGAATCAAATATGAAGGGGAAAAAAAAATACATTAAAAGTGATTTGTTCCAAGAAGAATAAATATTTTATCACTTCAGTGCCTCAACATAATTTCCTGAACTAGCCAAACACTAAAAATCATTTATGCTCCTTTTTACATACACTCACCGGCCACATTAATAGGAACACCTACTCATTCATGCAGTAATCCAATCAGCCAGTCATGTGGTGGCAGCACAATGTGCAAAATCATGCAGATCAGATACAGTTCGAGAGCTTTAGTTAATGTTCAGAACAAACATGAGACTAAGCAAATTTCAGATACTGTTGATTTGAGATTTTCACACATAACAGACTGTAGAGTTCACACTGAAAGGTGTGCAAAATGAAAAACATCCAGTGAATGCCTTTTTAATGAGAGAGGTCAGAGGTCAGGAGAATGACCAGACTGGTTCAAGCTGAGAGGAAGGCTACAGTAACTGTAAGAAGAAGAAGAAGAAAAAGCCTTTATTTGTTACATATGCATTACAGCATAGTGAAATGCTTTTCTTCACATATCCCAGCTGGTTAGAAAGCGGGGGTAAGAGGGTCTGATACAGCACCCTGGAGCAGAGAGGGCTAAGGGCCTTGCTCATGGGCCCAACAGCGACACCTTGGTGGTGCCGGGGCTTGAACCCCCAACCTTCTTTCAGTAACCCATAGCCTTAACCGTTGAGCCACCACTGCCTAAATAAGCACTCTTTAAAAACGTGGTGAGCAGAAAAGCATCTCAGAATGCACGACTTGCCGAAGCAAGAGATGGATGGTCTACAACAGCAAAAGACCACGTCGGGTTCCACTTCTGTCAGCCGAGAACAGGCATCTGAGGCTACAGTGGGTACAGACTCACTGGAACTAGACAGCTGAAGACTGGAAAAACATCAGCTGGTCTTTTTCTGAACTTCAACTGCTGCAGCCGCTACATGATTGGCTGATTGGAGAATCTGAATGAATCGGCAGGGACAGGTTCTGTAAAACAAACATCTACGGTGCCATAATAGTGTAAGTGTAGAACAGAGGAGCAATATCGTGGTGTCTCTGGAGAATTTCAGCGCACACCTTTCATCGTACTGTAACCCAACCAGCACCAGAAGTGAATAATTGAGCTGGGTGTAAAGAGGGAGAGATTGTATCCTGGTCTCTGGAAGATCAGTTAATCAGACATCTTTGTTGAACAAGAAACTCAGTAGGGAAATTAAGAGTGGTGACGGAAAGCTTTGGTTCACTGCGTTTGAAAAGCCCAGTTTTGGAAAAGTATTAAATGTTCATGCATTGCTACTGTTACACTTATATTAGTAAGATTACTGACTAAATCTATGACAGTTTTTGTACACGCGCAATGGACCAGATCTGTAAACAGCAGGATAAAACAGACATCGATGCTACTATTTATAGTACTTTCACACTTCCATACCCGAAGTCAGAGATGATAAAGGCTGCACATTATTTAGATATATATACGAATCTTGCTACTGCTTCTTTTCACACAGACACTGTTGGTCTGAAACGTTCATCAAGCTCAGTCGTGGGAACACTTCGGCAAGCAGCCAGTAAGTACATTGTTTAGGCATTTGGGAAAGCGAGACCGTTCCTATGAGAACACTTCTCAACTCATTCTCGGAGGACCCCAATGCACATGAGCTGAATTCTTAATTCAACTGGCATCCTCTTCAATTGGCTTTCTCTCAGACACACAATTTAAATTTAAATTCCGTCATGTTTCTGTTAAACTCTAATGTTATAACCATGGCACAGAATTTGACCAATTACATTGTCCGACTTACTCACCATACACTTAACTAAACACTCAGACATCTAATGTATTACTAATGGATTTATCACTACTAATGCACCACTATTGATGTATTACCAATGTATGTGTCATTAATGATGTATTTATCACTTCTACACTACTTATCACTACTGATGTACACAACTGATGCACTTGACCTCTTGACCAATCCCAGCCTGCAGACCCTCCACTCACAGGATGTTTTTTGTTTTTCACACCATTCTGTGTAAAATCTAGAGACTGTTGTGTGTGAAAATCTCATGAGATCAGCAGTTTCTGAAATACTCAAACCAGCCCATCTGGCACCAACATCCATGCCACGATTGAAATCACTGAGATCACATTTTTCCCCATTCTGATGTCTGATGTGAACATTACCTCAAGCTCTTGACCTGTACCTGCATGATTTTATGCACTGTGCTACTGTGACAATTGGCTGATTAGATAACTGCCTGAATGAGTAAGCGTACAAGTGTTCCTAATAAAGTAGACGGTGAGTGTAATACTGATGTATTTATGACTACTGTGTCTGCTGTAAAGGAACTTCTTTTTGTACGAGAAATGCACTATATTAATTCAAAGGTTACATATTTTTCTTAATCTTATTCTCATTCTTATTATATGTCCTTGCTTCTCTAACAAATTAGATGATGTCTGGGTGATGAACTGGACTATACAGACACTGTACATCATTTCATACAAGCAAAATCTCTAAGATGCCTGACCGAAGAGGAAAGATAGCTCCTCATACTGGATTTTTAATTAAGAACTTGCTTAAAACTGACATTAAGGCTTCATCTTCAGCATCACAAGTCAAATGACATTTGGATTACATACATCATTTGAACTAGACGCACTGTCTCGAATCTTTGCCACAAAACGCGATCACAGGATGAACTGAAACTTGTGTAACTTCAAAAACACTGGGTCTGATCTTGATACTCTTGGACTGTTTATGTGGTGAGGCTTTCAGACGCTAATGAAAGCTTAACACGATAGCGTGTGACTCTGGAGCAGCAGACACCTGTGCAACACGCCGAAAGGCTGAAAGGACAGGGGATGTGAAGGAGCCTCGAGGCTGAGAGAGACAGAGAGACAGAGAGAGAGAGAAACACCTGGCTGGCACATGCTGACGGAGGATGCTGAAAGATTGATGAGGTAGCGGCTTACCTTTATTCTGTGAGTCACGGCAAACACAGACTGAGCCGTGACACCACAGCTTAGACTGACCCAAACAACCTGACGATCACCAACGCAAAAAGCTAATTAGCATGGATTATTCAATTACCTAGCTCGTTTCTAATCAAATGCTCTAAGAGAAACAGACACCACTACTTGACATATTCAATCAAGAGAATATTATATAACAATATCAGACAATTCATTAATTATATTTCAGAAGTTCAGTTTTGACTGATTATTAAGATTATTAACAAATTTAATTAATGGAAATCTCTCACCTCACCAAAGTAAGAACAGGAAAGACTTACAACACTCATCACATATTCTAGGCTTAGACATGCTCAGATGTTCTACACAAATACAAATACAGATACAAATAGGAGGCACACTTTTTTTTTTTTTTTTTTTTCCCCAAAGAAAGCTCGTCAGAAAGGTTCACAGGATACCTGATTAAAACTATGAGTGTGCATTGGGACGGGAATCCCACAGGATCCACCAAAAACACATCCGAGTGGGAGATTTTACTTTCATGCTTCATACTTGATAAGGAAGCGAGCACGAAACTTGCTGGACAAAACCCACATTCATTAACGTGATACGAATAAGAGGCGTGTGATTATTATTTTTTTTTTTAATCAGTGGTTTGCTCCAGTATCCTGACCTAAATTCTGCTTTACTGAGCTCAAAACTAATATTTCTACCATATTTATGTACAAAATTTCTAGCCCAAAATTCATAAAATAAATATTTATTTATTGAGCCGTCACTCCAGTTCTCAAGAAAATAACCGTTTCATGAATTTTTTTTAAAATATTAACATTTGAGTTCATTGTGTGTTTTTAAAAGAACGTTCCCCATCATTATTAAAAGTAAATCTTACCCAAAAAATCATGAGGCATTACAGTGAAATGCTGCTTAACTTCGTCCAGCTTCAGAGTGTATTTTGATATTGAGTCAACTTTCTCAGGTCTTTCTGCAATGTAAACAAATCCAAAAAATGAATGAAATCTGAGAAAATATCATTGTCAATGATAAACAACAGTTCCTTGATTTGGGAATGACGTCCTTGTTTTGAAAGACAGTCCATTTTCTTAGCAAGTCACATTAGATAGAAAGCTTTCCAGGAAGTTCCACAGTCTGGTTGAGGTTGATTATGAACTGGAGTGATGTTGCTGAGGAACTTGCATTTATTTACTTCTTTTCCACAGGTTTTACTTCACTATTTCCAGGGTTATAGTGGTAGTTTCACATAAAAATATAATAATATTAAAAAATAAATAAATAAATAAAAATAAAAATGACAAAAACCTTACAGTCTAGAGCACACCCACTTCCTGTTTCAATCTGAATACACATATAGATAGAAATATTTGGAGCACTAAACAGCTACAGATATGATGTAGATAAGTGAATTGTGTTACACCCCTGCTGGGAAGTCAGTAAGACATTCAAATTTCTCTCTCTTTCTCTATCAACTGCAGATAAAACAATGTTTATGACAGTGTATGGCTTTACAGCATGGGTGGTGCACTTCGTTACAATGTGTACTTATACACTTTCCTGGAGTTGCTGTCAAAATAAGTGGGATGTCCCAGATATGTATATTATGACATACTGTATATGCATTTGGTTTTACATTTTAATCATCAGTGATCTCAGAGTATCCATTATGCCAGGCAATGTGACAGCCTGGCGAAACCTGGGGAAAGGTTTCCATGTGATTCCAGTCTGACTATGGAGCAGGAGCATCATGGACATTTTGACAGCCGGGATCTGATCACGCACTGATTAGATTAGGGTTATGTCCATTTTGCTTGGGCATATAGCTATCCAGCAACTTGATCAAAACCTGACATTTACTGTGTGAGGAAATCTAACATACCTAGCAAGGTTTTAGACATCTTTAGGCAGAGAAAGAATAAAGTAATAAAGTAAAACGCGGTCCCTCAGAAAAGATCAGAATGTTTGTTAAACAATCATGCTAACTGGGTCCTTTTTCCACGACACCAATGATTCATGAAACGAAGTATTTAGTGATGAAATCATACTTAATGAATCATGCTACTAGAAGCTAAGCCTTTCCATAGATACACAGCTACACAATTTAACAAAAAGGTAGAGAAGTGAATGTTGTAGTCCATCCCAAGGCACCGTCTTAACATTTCTTTAGCATTCCTGTCACATCACACTTTCCTGACACAAGAAAAGACAAACTGGTAATGAGGGTGCGGTTTCCGAAGAGACAAAAACCAGTGCTCACGTGTGCTGTGTCTGAGTGTTGTATTGTGTGTTACGAGAGAAAGAGCAGGCATGCGCACGTACCAGAGAGAGAGAGAGCGAGATCTTAAAACAGGTGAATGGGGGAGCTATTGTGGAGAGTTACTATAGCAACATTAAAGCATGGGATGAAAAGAGCCGTCTATTATTATCGGCTTAAGCGCTGCACCCATGATGGAGAATTCCACACTGAACACAGCGCTTAGTCAGGTTCAATCTTTCAGCCAAGTCCGTGTATTAAAGCAACAAGGTCTCAAGTTTGGAAAAATCTGACAAGCCAACTCACGTGGAAAGCTAAAGTGGTTAAGGTTAGGGTAGCAATCGTAAATGTTCTTATATCTTAACTCACAATAAACTACTCATACACGTTACAATGCTTATACAGATCAGCCTGACACGTTGTTTCTGATGAACACACAGTTAAGTTTTTTTTTGCTATAAAAGGATGCTGCTGCCTTTCTTTCAAAGACACTATATAGCCAAAAGCATGTAGACATCTGACCATCACAGCCATATGTGCTTTCTGAACATCTCATTCAAGATTTAGTCCTCCTTCAGTGTTAACCTCTACTATACTGGGAAGGCTTTCCACTAGATTTAGTAGCGTGGCTGTGGGGATTTGTGATCATTCAGCTACAAGAGCATTAGTGAAGTCAGGCATTGATGATGGGTGAGGAGGTCTGAAGTGCAGTCCAGTTCACCCCAAAGGTGTTCAGTTATGAGACGAGCTTCTGTGAATTCACCTATCTTAAATTATTCCATATATGGATGTTATGTATCTCTATTCTCACCATAGTCCTAATTCTAACTGAACCAAGCTACACTTCTCGGGTGAATATACAAACTGCAAAACTAACCCCTTTATATTATGCAGGCATTTTTAAGATAACTCAGACAAACAAAAATCTCTCTTTATCTGTCTGTATGTGAAAGACGAGGCTGGTCTATAATAAAACTGTCTCTTCTAAATATAGCTGCAATTAACAAGGATGGGTGTCGGCTCAGCTCTAAAATACAGTAGGTGTTCATGTTCTGTGAGGCAAGACCAACTACAGTATGTTGTGCTGCTTTGCACAGCTACATTGTAATCTTACTCCAAAAATAAGCATAATACTGTATAGTATATGATAGAGACTATCATTTTCCCAAAAATGATAACAATACAAGAATTACATATATGATTTAATCTTGTGCAACTTAAATACATAACAACAGGTATGGCTGGGTGATAATGACAATATAATATCGATATCGTGACAAATTGTGTCACAATATGCTTTTCTGTGATATTGTGAATATCGTAATCTTTTCTTAAATTAACTTTTACGTTATAAATCTACAAACTGATTTTTTATTAGAATTTTGTACTTAACCTTTAAAATTGTAAACTTTTTACAGACTTTTAATTTCTCTTTTTTAAGAAAAATGTTTTTTAATTTAAAAATGACAAACGAATGCATTTTTGTAGACAATAAATAAAGCATCATTAAACAGTTTTTAAAAATCACGAGACTACTGTTTTGCTCGAAGTTTCATTAGCAAAACTTCTATATCGTTATACACATGCCACAGCCATCTGTGGCTGGGTCCCAAGGTAGCAAAGCCGGCAATGCTGTCTGGGTGGGAGGGGCGTACTCTCCCTCTCCTGTCAATCACAGGGACACGAGCCAATCCTGGGCGTCTGTAAGCTCAAGTATGCGGAAGAGGGCGGATAGAGCTTTCCTGCTAATGTCTTATGTTGCCCTGTTACTCAGCATTTTGAAAAGATGTGGTTGGCTCGCTCCATGTCTCTAGTGGGTGTGAGAAAATGGGAAAAAAAAAACTTTAACATTCGAGAATCATGAGATGATATTTTTGTCATATCACCCACTCTAACAGCAAGTTTCTCTGGCAAAACAGCAGCATGGATCAGCTCAAGCATAGTCCCAGCTCCACAGGCTCTACCTGTGTGTCTCTGAGCAAAGCCTTTAGAACAGCTAACCCCAATCACAGTCTTTGTGTTCAACATCAAAGAAAGTCATGCACCACCTCCACACACACACACACACACACACACAAGCTTTGACCGACACAGAATTAGTCATGAAGGCTGTACTTCTTCGGAACAAAGACTAAGTAATGCAAGCTTAACAAGTGCCAAATTCTGCACATCCACGATTCTCTGTGAAATGAAAAGACCAGAGATATAATATACTTGTACTAAAGACTGTAGAACGGAGCGTTTTGTCTGTCAAGTGAACACCTTAATTGTCTGTCAAGTGAACACTCGTAAGTGGATTATGAAGCTGTTGCTGGTCACAGATACAACACATCCATATGATGCTGAACTGAGCAATTACAAACCCTTGCGTGCAGAGCGTCCACACTTATGGACATTCAATCTAAAGCTCTTTCTCATGGTTCAGGAAAATATAAGATCAACTCCAAATCTCTTGACAGCATTACTGTAAATTAACATAAACTTAAACTGTTAAAAAATGTTGTACATTGGAAGATTATTATTATTATTATTATTATTATTATTATTATTATTATTTCAGGCATACTGTTTCAGCCTTATTATACATCATAATACTTTTTAATTTAGACAGAATCAAAATGCATACATCACACAATAAATAAAAGAGACAAAAAGAGAAAATATTTAAAAATCTGGATCAATAATTTAAGCATGAACGGGTTAAATGAGCAGGTTGTCTTTGTTTTTTGGGTTTTTTTTTTTAACAGCCTTTGGTTAGACGTAATTCTCAGCAACCTTGTTTTATATTCTGGCATTGCATTTACACAGCAGGGGAGAGCTCTTCCTACAGCAGAGGGACAAGAGTCAAGCCTGGAGTATCACCAAGATTCAAACACCAGACAGCTGGTCAGCCTACAGCTACTACTTCTGACTAGGCTGCAAAAGACATTAAAAGAAGGTGATCTTTCATATTTGTATGAACTCAACAACCACAGACGGAATTCAAAGAAGGAAATGTCTTCGGGAATCGTGTTGTGATTTTTTTTTTGTCACTCGTACTTTTTTGTGTCACTCCTAATATAACAGAGATTATGAAATTAGCAATTGGTGTAGTACATATTCGACATTGTGGTATATAAAGAGGATCATATTTCTCTAATTTCTGCGTCCGGCATTCTGCCTGAAAAGCAAAGTACGACAATGACTGTCAATAAACCCATGCATAAGATATTGAACTGCAGAACCTTATGGTTCTTTTGACAAGAAAATGATCACGCTTGAGTGATAATGCTTGATATTGGACAGTAAGAAGATTTCAAACTGGAAGGAAGAACAACAGCCAGAATCTGAGCTGATAGTACATCAGGAGGAACTTATTGATGGCAGTAATCCCATGGTTTGTGGAGAAACGGTGACAAGTGTTTCCCGACAGTGGTGAGTTCAGCATGCGGCCAGCTCATTTCCAAACAGTTATTCGTTCTCAGCGCTCTCTAGCAAACAAACAAGCAGCATCTAATGCAAAGGTTGCCGTAGCACCTTTAAGCAATTCTAGCATTACAGATGCGACATTTGAATTCATATTGAATTGCAAAGTGTCTCACTGCCTGCACATGCATCGCATTAATGAGACAGTTTGCATATCTTCTAACCTTGTTGTAATCTTTCAGGGAGAGCACAGAGCAATTTTCAAAAGCATAATCAATCATCGCTAATATATTGCATTATTACACATAATATATCTAGAAATGTATCAGTGTTATGCATATGATGTCAGGAACAGTTTTTGGAAGACTATTTTCAAGAAACCCTATGAGTTTTATGGACAATGTAGATAATATTATATTGGCATAATATTAATGAGACTTGAATGACCCTAAAATATGCAAATGTATAAAAGGTCTGTATGCTTACACTGTGTATACAAAATATTATGGCTCTTATTTGTGTGGTATGAACTACCAGAATTAAGAAAGAATAAAATAAAAGAATCCCCTTCATCCTAACTCCAACCTTAGATCTGTTAATGACACGTTCAGGTTCAACTAAAACATGACTCACACTCATGAGACAACACACTGAATCAGTGCAGTTTTTTAAAGGCCCTAGTAGCAACTTTTTTTACGTTAACGTGTGCAGTACATGGAAAGACTTTGAGCAATATGATTTGGTGGATGATTTATATCCTGGCAGTTAAAAATGAAACACTTTGCCTTTGACTCGACACATATTTGAGATACTTTCATTGATATTGATGGAATAAAGTCCACAGCAGACAGAAAACATCAACCCACCCCAGTGTACAAACAGTGACGCAGAATTTAACCTTTCATCTGTTGTAAAAAGAGGAGCAGAACATGCGCTGTGGTGCCTGATTGTACACAGCCCCGCCTAGGCAGAAGTGAAAAAGACTCGAATAATTGTACTTGGTTAATATTTATGTATTGTTTTGGGGTATTTATATTTTTCTTGGGTGTCACTTTACGTTCTTATTTAGACTTACTTGTGAAAAAACTCAATGATTTTATTTACATTATTTGTTTTATTTTTTATTAACATTTAGGTTTAAAGCATCCAGTCAGGTTCATCGGTGTAGAAAAAAACTATTAAGAATCATCCCAATTCATCATCTGCAGTGACCGCCTCATGCTACACAATGGAGTAAATGCTACTGCTATCCGTGTGTGTGTTTGATAATGATGGATAATCCACCAGACTCCAGTGTTGAACTTGAGGATGAGCGCTCCTGGCCCTAACTCAGTTAAATGAATCAGTATGCTGGAGTAAACAAAGCCTCGTTTAAAACGAGGCATCTCCGTTGTCTTCCTGAACTCGAATTTGAAAAAGCATGTTGAGGTAAATTTTGCTAATTTTCTCACATTAAATGTATATTTAAATGTAACCAAGTTAGCCTGTTTTCTTTGCTAATGCCAGGATAGACTAGCATCCATTCCAGGAGCTAACACAATCAGCTAGGCAAAGCAAGTCAAATCCTAGCTAAAGGTAAATATTGTTTATTTACCGGATATTTTACTTCTGATAAATTAATTAGCAAACTATACAGCGTTAGTTATGTAGGACCAACAAACTTACAGAGACTGAATGATGTTTTCAGGCAAAACAGCTTAGTTGTTATAATAGTTTCTTATAAAACAGGACAACTCAATCTCATCTGTTAAAGACACTTACTTTTCAGTACTTGAGTACATTGAAAAAGTAGCAACTTTTTTACGTCCACTTTTAATCGAGTAAGATTTTGACACATTGTCTGTACAGGTACATTCACTTAAGTACAATTTCTCAGCATTTTTTCCCACAAGTGTTCCTAGGGGCAGGATTATAATTGTACCATGCAGCTCCTGTGAACTCTACTGAATAATAAAGCCAATTTATTTAGGATTTTAGTGCTTCTCCCTCAGACAGTTAAGCAGCAGTTTTTTGCCTTGTTAACTCTATACTTTCTCCTTGCCTTGTTCCACAGAACCTGAAGGAGGATTTGTAAGAAGATTTACGAGTACACAAACACAGGTCTGTGATAATCTAATGTGAGGGATGATGGGATACACGATGCCATTAGAACAAAAAGAGAAAAAAAGAACTAATTCAGGATTTCAAAAGCCAATATTGCAATAACAATTAATAAGCTAGGGTTGCGAAAAGCTACGACAGCTGTAACAAATATCATTGGACATTGGACATTTTTATTTGTTATTGAATAATCTTTTTGTCGTTTTGTAGTTTTCAGTCACCAAGCAGGCGTTTTTGGGTGCTTTCGTTTTTCATTTTTAACTGCCTGAGCAGCATTGGGCCTGCTGTGGTGCAGTTCAAGCCGGGGGTATACATAGTTTTGTTTTGTTTTTTTCTAGGACATTGTTACACTCATCACAGTCCGTCTACAAATGTTTAATTTGTAGAATTTGAATACAGCAAGTCAGTTAACGGCCCTACAGCTCCACAGTCATTGGTTCGATCCTGAGCTTGGGTGACTGTGTGGCATTTGACTATATTTTTCCCAAATTTCTCCTCCGGGATCAATAAAGTACATCTATCTACCTATCTAACCATGGAGACGTCCCAGTCCCTCAAACTGACTGGCAATGAAACTGAGCAAAGATTCGGGATCGCTATAGTATTCACTACAGTATAGCTGCAGAAGTGACTGACACTAATGTGGAAAAGGTCTAGCACTGACAAACATAAGGTGAGATAGATAGATGGATAAACTTTCGTCATCACGAGATGACAAGAAAAAAGAGTCATGATCTTGTGAAAGCAACTTTTGTTATCTTGAGACCACAAGAAACATGTTTCTTCAACCAAAAATAAATAAATAACGTGTGGCTTTTCTGGGCTTCTGTACTACAATCTTAGTAACTGTGTAACTTGAACAACCAAAAGAAATCTTCTTTGCAAATCATTCACAAGAAGTTTTTTTCTCCTGTGGATAAAGTATATAATCTCACCTGAATCACCTAAAATTCATGGTCTGCCGATATTTAGACCTTTGTGAGCTGATAAACTGGTCATCATTCCACATATAAAGGAGAAACAGTGCCATGACTTCAAGGAAATGTCAGTATCAGAAAGCTCTCTAACCTGTCTGAACCATCACGGTGGCCATTCCCTGCTGAGGAAGCAGAGAGCTGGGTGCGGGAAACACTTAAACACTCTCCTGCTGTCTTAGCCGTGGGTTTCTAAAGAGGGCCCTGAAGCTTCGCCCCTGTTCTCAGTTCATTTACAATCAGCTCACAGCACAGGCAGAAACGACTATACTGAGAGCAAGTCTGCAAGGCTGAGCAAATCACACTCTTTTTGTCTTTTTTTCTGATGCACACACCAATTATGCAAATCAGGTGTTGAGCTTATTCTCACTTCTGAAAGTTCTGAATAGTATTTAAGGATGGGTCAGTATTATAGGTCAGAACACTTTTGGAAGGCAAGGTGGTTCTGCTCTGCAAACGACAGAAAAACACCAACAACCAAACTATCAGAACAAGCAGGCATCTCTTTATGCCTGTCAAGTCAGTGTATTTGTGTATGTGTATAAGCTAACGACTGCAGCTACAGCCACCTCATAACCAGCTTCTGTATTTTTTGAGATGTAATGATGTAATTTGTACACAACACTTGTCTGTCTGGCCACGCCCCCTCCTTGCCCTCCTCAGAGCTACAGGCAATACTATCGTTAATCACGATCGTTAGGGGGCACGATAGGACAATGGCATATTGCACACAATCTCACACAATCGCACCTCAGAGCAAAAGTATTTTTCAAAGTCGTGGGAAATATCATCACGAATACTTACAGTAATGAAATCTTGATGGTTTACGGAACTTAGTATTGCACCGAAGGCTGAAGAAATGACTACAACAAGATGGATAGATCTTATATGTAAAGTGAAAGGTAAAGAAGTATCATTACACTGCACTAGCAGAATCACGCAGACTAGAATCATTCTCTGAACAAGTGCCCAACTTTCAGACCTGTCTGGGGTATGGTGCTGATTAAAACACACAATGACTCACACGGCGTTGCTTATTACAGATGGATTAACCTAGATTAACGGGGTGCAGACTCGCCCGAGTCAAAACACAGCCTACTTTTTGAATCTATAGTAGTTACCACTTACCTCTTTTTGTTCCACGTACCTGATAGTGCAGTAAAAGTTTGACATAAAAATGACCACTGAGCACCAGATCCCCTTGAGCTCAGGTTTAAACCAGTAAATTGAGACAGGACAAACAAACTGTATCATCAGAAGGAAAGTATTTACTCAGCACTAATACCTAACTAAGTAACTCCAACTTCAGATACTCCTTCAGAACATTAACCAGAACTCATTTACACATCAGGAGTTAATGTGAAGCGTCCAGACTATCACATGAGACACGGGTAAAAGATTGACACTCTTCTAAACTCAACTCTACTCTATACTTTACTAATTCGTCATCATTTCATCATTTATGGTGGAAATTCAATGCATTCTGTGATTACTAAAGCTCCATGATGCATGCCAATCTAGTCGTAGTTCTACATTTGACCTTATGTTAATATTTAACTCTCAAGAACATACCAAAAGTGGTATTAAAATTCATTCTAATGTACTTGGTGATTAAATCACTCTCATAGTTAATGTGTCCCTTGTCATTTCTATCATTGATTAGATATTCAGGTATATAGGCTATATAACTTATCAACACAATGAGGTGGAATTGAGTTTGAGTTTCCCTTTTATATCATATCATAACACTGTCACAACAACAGTTTAGAGCTTACCTGAACCGGCGGTGGAGATTCAGGAAGTCAACACTCTATTTTTATACACACACATGGTTCACTGACACTGCCTTTATGTTGCCATTACACCAAACCTGATAGTGAAGGAGAATGAGTATAGAGCTCCGTTTCAACAGACTCTCAGCTCTACTTTGGTGATTAGGATTTGCGTCTACTGCTGTTCTCAGAGCAGCAGCTTAATCCTCTAATTAACCTCTTATTGTACCGTCGGGAGAGGATGGAGCCTTATTGGACATGCGTACACTAGCGAGAGGCCGGACGTCGGTTGAGGCAAAGGCATGTTTTATGAGCTCTGATTAAGAGCTAATGAGGTGTAAGAGAGTTCTTGGAATAGGACTGGTTGAGATCACACACCTAGAGAAAAGAGGGACTAACAGAAGAATAGCTTTTCCTGGAAGACTAGTGACTGCCAGGTTTCCCACTTTTTCACATTAGAATGAGTGCCAAGATACTTTCTAGTGTCACCTTAGACTTCAGTTCAGTTTTGTCTATGCTGTATATGTAGGAATTTTGAACAATGGACAATGTCACAAAGCAGCTTTACAGAAATCCAGATGTAGATTTAGATCCTTAATGAGCAAGCCAGAGGCGACAATGGCAAGGAGATACTCCTTGTTCAAACATGTGGTAGAAACCTTGAGAGGAACCAGACTCAAAAGAAAAACCCATCCTCCTCTGTGTGATACCCGATATTGCGATTTTGTTTCATTACATTTCCAAAACTGTATACTATTAAGGCAAACAGTGCTAAGTGTGTTGCAAGGATCCTCAGGACGAGCATCAGGGTCTAAAGTTATCCATTGTAGAATGGATGAGACTCAAACTATTTTCAGTAAGTGCAATATTAAGGCTATCCAAGTGAGACTGTCCTCAGCCATCTTTAGGGTATCCATGTGGTACCATCCACAGCAATCTCCCAGCAATCTTTAGGCTACCCATATCAGTCTATCCTCAGCAGCAGCCAGTGATTCTCAGGTGAAGGAAGCTCCAAGCAGAAGTAGAGCACCGGGATGGACCAGGCAGGTCCGGAGGGTGGAAGGAGTCAGGGTCAGGTACTGATATCCCATTAAGGCTAACTAACAGCCACACTAACATTTAAGGGGTTCAATTCCTGTAACAGCTGCTGGCATAAAGCCATTATACTGCAAGTCTAAAGCCATTTTTTATGAATACACAATTCTCTCCACTGTGCCCCATGCTGTGCCTCTGCACATGCTGTGCCTCAACATATACTGTACATAATGCTTCACAATTATTATGTACTCTGGTAGGACATAAAAAAAAAAATTCACTTATTTCATTTAAAACAACACAAGACTAATCTTAGTCAGTTATAGCATTAATCCTCAGGTTGACAGGCAAAGAAATCATTCACTGTCCCTAATGGAGGAAGAAAGTAAATTTAAAAGATAAATTTCTAAGATGCTTTTCCACATGTAGTGTTTAAATTGAATCCTGGGGAGTTTTCAACTTTGGTGTGGTTTAATTTGGCAGGTGAGAACACCTACTGATTAAAACAACAGGTCTCGGCCCGATTCCAAACTCTAGCGCAGCTCGATTTGGACCCTGAAGAGATGCAACTATATAAAGTGAACCCAGAATGCTGTGCATTTCGGGCTGCAGGAATATCTTTTGTAGATGTGAGGTGCAAACTGAGCCAAAGGACAGAGATGCAGTGCTGCAGAAATGTGAGGTGCTCTGGATATTTGGACTGACAAAAACACACAAAAAACCCCCAGAAAAACAGACACAAAACCTTGAAACCTTTTAAATATCTTATCGTTTAGTAGTAGTATACTTTATTGTCCTCGAGAGGAAAACTGTTATGGACTACATGTTGCTGTAGACATACAATAAACAGATAATAATAACAATAAAAACAATGATAAAAAGATAAACTTAAAATAAGATCAACTCTTGTTAAACAAACACACCGATACAGGTACGAAGGAATTCTTGTATCGATTTAACTTACACATTGGGATTCTATATCTTCTACCAGAGGGAAGCAGTTCATACTGCAAATACAAAAAATGAGTCTGATCACCAAGAGTCCTCTCTACCTGATCGAGGACGCATCCCTCATATAAATCTTGAAGGTTAAAATGTTCGTCATGCCCAACAATTCTCCATGCTGTCAATAACAGGTGCATCAACTTAGATTTAAACTGTGCTGACAGGTTACCAAACCATACTGTGATACCATACCTAACAATACTTTCGAAAACAGCTTTATAAAACAGCAACATAAGATTCTTGTTTACTCCATAGAGACGTAACCTACATAAGAAATACAATCTCTGTTGTAGACGAGTGCAAACCCATTCAAAGTGTGTTTTCCATGTAAGTGAACTATCTATGCAAACGCCCAAATACTTATAGGTCTGTGACTGGATAATATGATGGTCATGTATAACCACTTGATGATGGTCACCTATACATTTTGGGTCAAACACAATCTCTTCCGTTTTCTTTGTATTTATTATTAGCTCATTTTTATCACACCAGTCAGCAAACTGACTTATTTCTGACTGGTAAATAGTGAAAAAAAAATTTACTGAGTGCTGGCTCCATGCTCTCTGTGCTTGGTTGATTTTTTGGGGTATTTTTTTGCTCCCCCAGCAAATGGCAAAGGTTTGTTACATTGTTTTTCCCGTTGCTGTATTTCCAACCAATGAATGAAAAAGTTATACAAACTTTCATTTCCAGCTGCACACACCCCTCGGCCAACTTTTTTTTTTTGCTTATGTGCAGTGTGAAACCACCCAAAGAGTAAACAAAACAAAAAAAAAAAAAAACACATCGATTTTGCCCTGATCATGGATTAACAGGTGTGAAAGCTCCATAAAACAAAGCAGGTCTGAGAAGAACTGAATGAAAAAGAAGCATGTGAATATAGTCTAACTCCAGTAAAATTCAACTGAATCTGTACTCAAACACACTGTAATACAGCTGCATGCATTAGTACGGGAGCATGATATAAACAAACAGGCTAGAAAACCATTATAAAATATTCATCATAATCTGAATAGCGGCCACATGCTATATTTCAGCCATGCATTCCTGACACTGCAGGGGGTTTCGAGGGAAATGAAGTCCCATTATAAAAGGTCTTTATGATATTTAACAGAATCCATCTATTTCACCATTTCCTGCACATCATAAACCGCTCCTAGGAATGTATGACTACACCCAATTTCAACATCGCCTAAGGATACAATCATTGGGAATCTGTACGTCTATATCCTTTTCAAATTAAAATGACTGGAGTAATGGCAAAAATAAAGATCATCTCTTTAAAAGAAACTGGAGCCAACTTAGAGCCACACTGAGACCGAAGGAGTTCAATTCCTGTAAGAGCTCCTGCTTATATGCTATTACAAGTCTAAAGCCATTTTTAATGAATACACAATTCTCTCCACTATAAATAAAACACGAGCATGCTGTGCCTCGACATATACACAATTATTATGTACTCTGGTAAGCTACAAAAAACATGTAAAAAGTATGAGAGAATGGTTTATGAACACATCTTAAAAGAAAGTGATTTGCCACAATTTAAATCAAACTTTACTGGAATAATTAACATGTAAAATAGATTTTTATGTGGGCAGTGCAGTTACACAACCAAAGCAGATAAACAAGCACAAACGACTCTAAGACTAACTTTAAACATGACAAATACAAGGCAGTGTGGCAATCAGCACACGGGGAAGCAGTGACGGGGAAGCAGTAAGACACGGAGCATGTTTCTTCTTCTTGGAACAGATAAGGGGTGATTTCTTAGTAACAAAGTCGTAAAAGAATAAAATTTACGTCACCAGTGTGGCAAAATAGAGTAACCTGACACCCAGCTGAAAGTCTGGATCTTAAAGAAAAGAAAAAAAAAAAAAGAAAAAAAAAAAGCTTTCACACACAACAGGATGCGTTTACAGTAACAACAGCACAGAAAAACGCAGCAGTGTGTTTAAGTTTAACCTCAAAACAGAAAACAGCATTTTTCAGTGTTTTACATTTTCAATATTTGCTATATTTAAAAAAACTGCATTAAGCAGTAGAATAAATTGAGTTGCCCGAGTAGGAGTATCTTAGACTAATTGACTAATACGTACACTAGTCAGTTTTCTTCTGCTTTATTCGAACATTAGCACTTTCATATTCCTTTTATAGTTAAGTATAAAGGTGTGTGCAGGACTCCGCCCACTCCTGAAGGAATGGTGACCAACCCCGCCCACTCTCGCAGGTATTTTTGTTCGTACCCACCATTTCACTCCAACTCCGCTAATGAAATAAACGGAAATAGTGATGTCCTGAATAAATGTTTGTTTTAACTATGGAAAAGATGACTAGTCAACCACTTTTTTTGAATTAGTGATCAACTAGTAAAGATGAATAGTAGTGCAAACCCTAGTATACAGTTGAGTAGGTTATCTAAATTATTGATTAAAAAGTCAGGAACCAATGACAGTAAAACTACATATACTTAACTTTGTATTTATTATTTACAACTTGTGCTCTACATGTTCATCCTTACTCTCTACGCATTTTCTCAGCCGCTGTATCATGTTTATGTGGATTCTGCTAAACGTATTTGTTCAATTTATTAGAAGTTAAAGAACTGAATTAGGCTTAAAATTCCAACAAGGCCAGGTCAGAAACTGAGTTTGACACCCTTGGGGTAAATGTAAAGGTATTTAACTCTCTTTATGGATGAAGGAAGTCTGTGCTCAGTATCTGGAAAAAGGAAAATGTCTGACAGCACTACACTCCAAAGTTCATCCATCTTGTTTAGTCCAAAATATTACTGAGGGTATGAACAACATGTGCTCCTCCCTTAGAGGAAAGGGCCGACTGAGAGACATAACTGCGCTGAAACAACATCAGCCGAGTCACACTGTTCAGGACAATGCACATGAACAGAATCCTGCTGACACAAAGAAGGGGAGGGGGGAAAAAAAAACAGGAGTCTCATGAAAAAAATCTGTGATATGACAGCAGATTTAATGTTTAGCTTAACATTTTGTTCAGACCACCATTTAATGTGCATTGCTAATGTTCAGAGCAGAAACACTTTCTCTTTCTCTTCCAACTGCCAATCAGAAGCCTTGGAGGCAAAAACTAGTGTGTCCTGTTTTTAGAAAAGAAGTAACGCTGTTAGCATTCAGCTTCTGCTCAGTGATCTGCCAGCCGCTCTTACATCTACCTGAAAATTCTGATTTAATGTTTTAATGTTCAACTGAACAGAACTGAACACATTCCACATTGATTTGTTTAGCTACCCACATTGGGGTAACTAAACAAATCAACAAAATCAACATTAAACGAATTACAACAAATCAATAAACTCTAGTAGAAGGTACTAAATTTAAGAAAATGAGTGAGGAAAAAAAACCAGAAGAAAAAATTTAATTTAAATTAAATTTACTTCAATCGAGGAATAAATTGTTTGTTTTAGGTATTCCCAGGGCTGTGCCTTGCTATAAGTGGGTGCTTAGAGCCTCCGGACCACCAGGGGACATAGATAAAATAGATGCAAAAAAGCACATTTTACTATCATTTGGCGAAAAGGTGCATGTATCAGGCAGTCGCAGCGGGTCCCTCTGTGGTGTGAAAATAACAGAAAGTGAAATTTACGTAATGCAGTTAAGTAACTAACGTAACTAACAGCAGAGGATCATGAAGTAGCAGTGGTCATGAAGTAAAAGACCAAAAACACCTTGACGAAATTAATGCTAATTAATTGGATTTAATAATTCTGCCCACTTTCAGGCTTCTGCAATTAAAATGGAAAAGGTTAGTGGCTAGCTACTTAGTATCTAGATTAACAAGTGTTAGGCTAACACTTGTTAAGTTGCTAGCTTGTTACTTCTAGCTATGACAACAGTAGCCTGATAAGATGATCACTGCTGAGGTGGTCGTAACGTCAATCGACTACAGATGTTCTCAAAACTACACTCATCTCAGACGGTCATAAACCAACGCAGAAATGATTTTCCTGAGATCAAACCTTTCAGCGTGCTAAGTAGCCTAATGGTTGAATGGTCATTTTACAGGTGCTATAAGGAAATAAGGAACCAACTGAAAATGATGCAGGTACATTTTTAGGCCAAATTCAACTTCACTATATATAAAACTAGCTAATTTCCCCCAGTCATGTCTAACTGTAAGCTGTGTAAGCTAAGGGTGACAGCTATTTCAGTATTAAAGTATTTTAGTACTACAATAAGATCCATCCTCATCCAAGATAATGAAGTATTAATTCTGTTCATTCTTGCGTATAAAATTTTTTTTATTTGATTGATGTTGCTTAAGGCCCACCATGTTGAGAAATGGCCCTGTCTAAGCCTCGTTCTCAGTGTGGGGCTCAGGGATGCCCAAGGGTTCATGAAGCACAGCCAGGGTCCATGATTTTCTAATTTTGTTGTGAGTGGTAGAACCTGCCATTATTAAAGTTCATAAGCCTTGAGATAATGTCAACTGGCATCTAATGACAAAAAAAGGATTGCATGGAAATTTCAGATAAAAAAAAAAAAAATCCTGTTAATAGTTAAAATTACTGTAGACATAATGTAGGCTATTTTTTTTTTTTTAAATAATTTTGTTGTTAAATAAATATCTACTTACAGGGTTTGTGGAATTTATGTTTACAGTTAAGAGGCTGCCAAAAAAAAAAAAAAAAAAAAAAACTTAGGAACCCTTCATTTATAGTATAGTATGAATTATGATTGTAAGGAAGTTTGTGAGCCTTTTTTTACATCTGTATTCCATTAGCACTAGTGATGCAAAAAGTCTCAAAAGGTCGATAGTCAAGGTCAAGGTTCTTTATCTGTCACATACATTACATACATGTGATGTATTAATGTAGTGAAATGTTTCTCCTTAGTGCCTCGTCCCACACTGCAACTATGATACATAATAGTACGCAGTGTCCAAGTGAAACTCATTAATATTGTAACAACCCTTATCAACTTTGCTCTGCATGTTTAAAAAAAAAAAAAAAAAAAATCAACAGCTAACTTCATGCTCTGAACAGGGGGACAAAGTGGACACAGTTTTTCCAGTAAGGAACTGTAGGATGGGTTTTCACCGTTCCCTTACACAGCTATTCCTCCAAGATCAGCTGACCGCTGATCTTTTCCATGGTAGGAACATTTCTCCTACTGCTTTTACAAGCTCTGGACTGGAAAGTGAGGGTGTGAAATGGTCATTATACTGAAGACATGATACAGTGTTGGACTGGGTGGAACACACACACACACACACACACACACGAACGAACACACATTCATGTAGCAGAAAGAGAAATCGGTAGCCTCCCTGATCTGATGTAATATTATTATTCCTAACACTGGACAATGACAGCAAGCAAGTGAATTTTAATACAACACATTTATTTATCCAAGGAGGAAACCGGTTACTGTCTCTCATCATCTCCTCCCCTCTTTCAATCCCGGCTACAGTTCTTATATGAAAAAAACTGCCATGTCACACCTGTGTGGTATACCAGATACCTGCATGTACAATACAGGACACCACCACAAAAAAAAAACAAAAAAAACTAGGTTCTGATATAGAGTAAGACGTGCAGGTGGAATTGACAGGCTCATCCTTCTTCATGTGAACAGATTATTACAGTGCTGAATTTGGCAAGTAAAGTTTGCCTTAAAGAATAATGAGAGGTGCTTATCTGTGTGTTGTGTTCTTAAAGACCTCTCTGGTACAGGAAGAGGACGAAAGAAAGGCACGGCCTGAGAGCCGAGTATGAAAGACACCATGTTTCCACTGGCACTCCCTAAAGTCAGCAGCCCAGAGAGTCTAAAATACCAAGATTCATTGATCAAGCTGGATAGTATGGGAAGCTTTTCCCTTTGATTTCTTTAAATGTTTAAGCTTTCTGGCCCTGCATCAGGTGTGGCAAATAAAAAATTAGTCATTATTTGGTTAAGAAAAAATAACGTCCCAGAAGATATTTTGGAAAATTTTGTACACCAGGACATGTGTTAGTTTGAATATTACATCAAACATTTTAAATCATCATGATTTTACCTTTGCGTACAAGACTATTTAAGTGAATTTCCCAGTTTTTCCCCCAAAAAACAGTTCACTGCAGCAAAAGTAAACAAGCAAATGGTGGAACAGGAGCTCTCAGGAGTGCATTTGCTTAATTCTTGCTAATGTTCTGACCAATGGTTTGTTGTTAAGACCATTAAAAGCTTAATATTTGCCTTTTTAGGCTTGGCCCATTTTTTTTGCCCAGGAGTGACACACACACACACACACACACACACACACACACACATACATACATGTATACATGTATACATACACACACACACACACATATATATATATATATATATATATATATATTGCACCTTGCTGTAAACCCTCTGTTTTGCCATATTTTTGTGGAACCTCTTAAAATAAAGCTGAAAGTCTACACTTATATATGTATATATGTGTGTGTGTGTGTGTGTGTGTGTGTGTGTGTGTGTGTATATGTATCGGTCATTGCAGGCTAGGCCACTGCCCCTTAGCATCATTTGACCACTGACAGGATGCCAAGCCATAAGTATCTTCTGAATAGCACTTCCTGTCTTTTAGCGCCAAACCATAATAAGTGGAGAACATTTTAGATATCCTCAATTAGATTCCTAAGTAAAATTCTTGATAGATCCTTCAAGTCAGATTATAACCAAGTATCATCAGGTTGCTAGGCTGAATGAATGAATGACCGTGGTTTCAAGTCTCGACAAGGAATGATTAGTAAAGCTGGCTTACTTCATCTTCTCATGGATTTGTTAAGTGACGTATGAAGAATAAGCCCTGGGTCAAGTATAAATGCAACAGGGTCCAAAGTCCAAAACCTAACATAAACTTTTACTCAGTACTTATTACTCAGTAACACACTGTGCCAAAAGAACCCAAAGCCGTTTTCAGCCAATATCAGTTAATTTTCAATAGAAATTTATCTGAACATCCTGTTCATACCACATTGTTTTTTCCAGACTGTTCATTCAAAAAAAAAAAAAAAAAAAAAAAAAAAAAAAAAAAAAAGATAAGCTAATTTAAATTTTTTTTTATAAAATTAAAAATAAATGTGCCAAGTTTTAAAATGTATTAAATAAAAAAAAAAAGCAAATTATAATTATTTTTTTAAAAAAAAAAAAAGATTTA
>CM075020.1:9288140-9301001 GCA_037576675.1 Pangasius sanitwongsei | reverse complement strand
GGATTTATGCTGATATTGCCCAAAAACCCTATTTTGTTCAGGCGTTTCCAAACTTTTGGAGGGCAGTGTATATTATATCCAGTACGGTACCGAAACTGTAACGCGGTCAACGCGGATTGTAGGTTTTGCTCACGTGACCGTCTTCTGTCACCCACCACAGTTGTTTTCTGTGGTGTTCCAGGCCTTTTGTTGTACCTGAGCTCACCAAAGCATTCTTTCTTTTTAAGAATGTACCAAATAGTTGATTTGGCCACACCTAATGTTTTTGCAGTCTCTCTGATGGATTTGATTTATCAGACTAATACAGGACAGACGTAACAGACAGGACAGTAGATGAGATAAAACAATAGACAAGACAAGACAGTAGATGCGACATGGACATGATACTTATCTATTTATCTATGATATTTATTTATGCTAATCATGAAATATATTTATGATTACATGAAAACAGTTTATCAGCTGTAAGGGTGAAGAAGAAGTAGAAGTAGTAGTATTAGTAGCAGTAGTAGTAACAGTGGTAGTAGTAGCAGTAGTAGTAGTAGTATTAGTAGCAGCAGCAGCAGCAGTAGTAGTAGCAGTAGTAGTAGCAGCAGCAGTAGTAGTACTAGTAGTAGCAGCAGCAGTAGTAGTAGTAATAGTAGTAGCAGAGCAGCAGTAGTACTAGTAGTAGTAGCAGCAACAGCAGTAGTAGCAGCAGCAGTAGTAGTAGTAGTAGTAGTAGTAGCAGCAGCAGCAGTAGTAGCAGCAGTTGTAGTAGTAATAGTAGTAGTAGTAGAAGTAGTAGCAGCAGCAGTAGTAGTACTAATAGTAGTAGCAGTAGTAGCAGTAGTAGTAGTAGCAGCAGCAGTAGTAATAGAGGTAGCAGCAGTAGTAGTAGCAGCAGTAGTAGCAGTAGTAGTAGTAGTAGCAGCAGCAGCAGTAGTAGTAGCAGCAGTAGTAGTAATAGTAGTAGCAGTAGTAGCAGCAGTAGTAGTAATAGTAGTAGTAGTAGCAGCAGTAGTAGTAATAGTAGTAGTAGTAGCAGCAGCAGCAGCAGTAGTAGTAGTAGTAGTAGTAGCAGCAGTAGTAGTACTAATAGTAGTAGCAGTAGTAGTAGCAGCAGTAGTAGTAGTAATAGTAGTAGTAGTAGCAGCAGTAGTAGTAGTAGCAGCAGCAGCAGTAGTAGTAGTAGTAGTAGTAGCAGCAGTAGTAGTAGTAGTAATAGTAGTAGCAGTAGCAGCAGTAGCAGTAGTAGTATTAACAGGTAATATTAACCATTCAACTTTGAACTTTATTTTTTTGACGTCAAAGTATAGGTTACGGAATAATGAGGCCTGATGTTGTTTAATAACTGTTTTCTCAGCAACCCTTTTCCCTGCTATGTTTAACCATGACCAGTGTCAAGCTCTTTACACTGTCATCGTTTACATTTGTTGTCCTTTTGCCTGTATATGACAGCAGGAAAGGCATGATGTGGTCAGTTTATATTCTGTTTGGTGTTTTTTTACATATACATATATATATGTACCCCTATATTATATCCAGTACGGTACCGAAACTGTAACGCGGTCAACGCGGATTGTAGGTTTTGCTCACGTGACCGTCTTCTGTCACCCACCACAGTTGTTTTCTGTGGTGTTCCAGGCCTTTTGTTGTACCTGAGCTCACCAAAGCATTCTTTCTTTTTAAGAATGTACCAAATAGTTGATTTGGCCACACCTAATGTTTTTGCAGTCTCTCTGATGGATTTGATTTGATTTGATTTATCAGACTAATACAGGACAGACGTAGACAGCAGTAGCAGTAGTAGTAGCGGTAATAGTAGTAGCAGCAGCAGTAGCAGTAGTAGTATTAACAGGTAATATTTAACATTCGACTTCGAACTTTATTTTTCCGACGTCAAAGTATAGGTTACCATAGTAACCGGAATAATGAGGCCTGATGTTGTTTAATAACTGTTTTCTCAGCAACCCTTTTCCCTGCTATGTTTAACCATGACCAGTGTCAAGCTCTTTACACTGTCATCGTTTACATTTGTTGTCCTTTTGCCTGTATATGACAGCAGGAAAGGCATGATGTGGTCAGTTTATATTCTGTTTGGTGTTTTTTTACATATACATATATATATGTACCCCTATATTATATCCAGTACGGTACCGAAACTGTAACGCGGTCAACGCGGATTGTAGGTTTTGCTCACGTGACCGTGTGGCGTCACAGGCGAAAACGGAAGAGGATATCGTGCACCTGGGGTGAGGAAATAAACAAAACGGTGTTTTATAAAATTTTTCCACGCAGTGCCTGTTTTTGTCCTCGCTCGTGGTGTTTGTGCTTGTGTATGATCAGATCGGGATTAGTGGATGTTTATTCAGTCAGCATGGGGTTTTATTAGTGTCCGATTCTCTTGTCGGAACGGCATGCACTCAGTCGTTCACGACATATGAATGGTCGCTGTTAAATGCAGAGAAACTTGTGGAATGGTTGGGTGTGCCTCGACGTGCTTATAAATAGGTGTAAATATATAAATATATATTAACGTAATATTTCTATAATAAATATATAAATATTTCTATATGTTTTTAAGGTAAACACTTACGATGTTTAGCTTTCGGTTTCGTGGCAGAATAAATCGTTGATAATAAATCGAAAGCTACACATCGACTGACATGGTGTGTTTCCTTAGTCATCTGAAAAAATATTTAAAAAAACAAAAACAAAAAAAAACCACCATGTCGAATTGGCCGCATGAAGTTTTTTGTTGGTTGTGCTGGGAATTTCCCACAGTCGTGACGTCACTCTGTAACCCAATCCACCAGCCTGGGCTTTGAATCTCTCTTCTTTTTTTTTATCACGTTGTAGCATATCTGAAGCACAATCAGTTCTGGTTTGCTCATATTAATTAACTAGCCTAGTAAGTTGGAAGAGTAAGAAATGTGGTGAAAAGACATCAAGAAACTGCTAGAAGGTGATGCCTGAAAAACAAGCATGTCCTTTATTTAAAAAAAAAAAAAAAAATCTGTTCATCTTCCAGGTTCCTCTGAAGAAGATCATCATGCAGAGTACGACAAACTACCTGTGGTTGATCTCGGACCTGCTGGGCCAAGGGGCCACGGCCAACGTGTACCGTGGCAGACACAAGGTGTGTGCAAACAGGACAGTCTAATTTGTTGTGTGTTATGGGGTTGTGGGGCTCGGTTACAGCAGTGTAGTGCTGATGTTTCATCTCTGTTATAGAACATCAGGAAAACACAGACCCGCTTTTCTCCTCCTACATCTCAGGGGGTGGGTCGCATATATACAGGTTGCATATATACCTCACAGATCTACAGCGGGGTCCAAAAGTCTGAGAGCACTGGGGAAAATGCTTCGATTTTTCTGATTTAATGCAACCATTTTCATTGCAAATGATATTATTGACGACAACAACTTGAGTGAAAAGTAGAATCTTACTTAAATATTTACATGAATTGCAGAGTTTCTTAGTATTTGGTACATCCTCCTTTTTTGCTTTAATGACAGCGTGCACTCGAGCTGGCATGGACTCCGCAAGTTTGTGTAAAATCTTATGATCCATTTTAGATCAAATCCATCGGAGTGTCGTCTGAACACATGCTTCAGTAGAAGAGATTAAACGTGAGCATTAAAGCTCACCTTTTGTACAAAGCAGTTAACAAGGCCAATATCACACATTTGCTTACATTTAAATAGGGACCTAGAAATAGTGCAGAATCTTGAATATTAAATATTCAGTACATTGAACATTTACTTTCTTTGGTTTAAATATTTCAAAATTCTAAATACTTTTGTTTATTTCTAATTTTAAATGAAAAAAATCCAAGATTTTCAATGTGGTCTCAGACTTTTGGACCTCACTGTAGGTATTAAAAAGGAAAGAAAAAAAAAACTCCATATGTTTATAAACAAAAAAATGTTATTATTCACATCTAAGATATTTTCTATTAAATACATTTTTTTCTTTACTTTTAGTCATCAACATTAAATATAATTCTTGAACACAAAATAGCAATGTTTTTGATGTACAAAATTGATGCAGTTCAGGATTGTTGCATGGCGCAGCTTCCAATGACACAACAAAGAAGCCATAACTGATTGCAGCAATACTAACTTTTCTTTCTTTCTTTTTTTTTTTTTTGCATTTAATTTGGTATTTTATGTAGAACGTTTTTTAAAGACGTACCACAGACACGCTGCATTGAGAACGGCAGAAATTCTAGTCATGTGGATGTAATTTATATTTCCCTAAAAGCTTTTCCTGTCAATAAGTGTGGACACTGTGCATGAAAGGGTTAACCACCAAAACAAAGTTTTAATTCTAGAAATTGTTTCAGATTTATTCATCTACAAGGCACTGACTATTAACATCACCTAAACCCTTCCCCATTTCTCTTTTCTCTGTTAGAGTTGTTTATTTTATTTAACCTTCATTTAAAGACGTTCCTTAGCGAGGACTTATCAACCTATAACAGGTTTGATAAGTTGACTAAATAGAGAAGAGATTGTACAATTTGTCTACAATAAACAAATTGATATTTAAAAAAAAAAAAGCCTCAGTAATATAAAAAGTGGATAGTACACGTACAGTACAAAGTAACACGATGTGAATACACGTTTGCCTATATATACAATTCACTGTGAAGTCATTACAGCAGCATTGAGGGGTCTGCTTAGAAGTACAGATGAGTGACAAATTAAAGGAAAACCCAACGTGAAGCATCTCAGTAAGGTGTTGAGCAGCCAGAACAGCTTCAATGCACGTTGTTTTTTTTTTTTTTCTACAAGTCTCTGTAACAATATCGGACCATTTCACAAGATATTCCCTCAGTTGTTGTTTTGATGATGATGATTATTATGATGATGATGATGGTGGTGGTGGTGGTGGTGGAGGAGAGGTGTTCGATAGGGTTGAGACGCGGTGACTGTGAAGGCCACAGCATGTGATTTTTATAACATTTTCACACTCATTGAACCATTCAGTGAGCCGTCGTACCCTGTTGATGGGGGCGGAGTCATCTTGGAGGAGACCACTCCCATCAGGATAGAAACATTGCATTATAGGATAAAGGTGATCAGTCAGAAGAACTTTGTATTGATTTGGAGTGGAAACAAACCAAGACGAAAAAAAAAGCTGTTTTTCCTTTAATTTGTCACCTGTTAAGACATGTTTGTAAATAGTATTTCTAGAAAACATATTATAATAGTTTCTTGTTGGCGTACTGTATTTGACAGGCAGTTGCAGGCAGTTGTAGGAACTTGATCCGCAGGGACATGTTATCCATAGCGTTGTGTACTTTGACAGCACTGTAAAGCAATGAATATAGCCGAATAATGTGGCACACGCTGTCGATGCAGGGCTACACTGCAGTGAGTGCGAGCTGGATTCTTCTCCTCACCTCCCAGCTCTAAATATAATTGCTGAATAATTTGGCATACTGTGGAGTAAGTGAATTCTCACAGTTTGTAGAAAGCAGGGGACACAAGGAATGACTTGCAGTAGATGTCAGAATCTCGTCAGTTCCTTTAGGATTAAGCACCTTCAGTTCTACTTTGCGTGTTGCGTGCAATAGCGCAGTGTCTATGTTAAAGCGCACATTAGACACATGACCACTTCTGTCTGACACTGGAATTCACTCCTCTCTCTTGTCCTGCAGAAAACGGGTGACCTCTATGCCGTCAAGGTCTTCAACAACCTGAGCTTTCTGCGGCCTCTGGACGTGCAGATGAGAGAGTTTGAGGTGCTGAAGAAACTCAACCACAAGAACATCGTCAAGCTTTTCGCCGTTGAGGAGGAGGTGGGACAATTGAGTGGCATGAGCTAGTTCTGAGCAGGATAACACGTTTGGTGCCAGTGGCAGATTGTTTTGCCACATCTTCTTTTTGTCTGTCACTTCCTCAAACATTTGCTATGAACTTGTTAAGTGTTGCAGATCACTTACAGTGAGAATGAAAGTGCTCGTGGCTGATTTACACAGCGCAGGAAAAACATGACGTGGCTTGCTGTTATGGTGTGATGGTGTGCTGTGTCCCAATGCAAAGCAGATTATTTTCTCATAGCAGTACGTCCTGAAGTATTTTGTTCCTCGTATACTACAGCAATTTGCCAAAACTAACATTTAAAAAAAAAAAAATTTTACAGTGACATGTCAGACATTTTCATCTGTTTAAAGTTATCTAAAAACGCAGCTTGTGACAAATGGCAAAGTGCAAATTCCTGATAAACACAATTGAACTGAAGCCAGCACTATTGTCAGAGCTGCTGTTACAGAAAACGAATCAACATGTTCTATCCAATCAGATTCGAGAACAGTGCGTGGTGCAATCCTGTTTATAATATGCAGAATACTGTATGAGCTTTTTACTATATCAGATTTTCAGTGGGTCAGACGTTTACATACATTTTGTTAGTACTAGTATTTGGCAGCATTGCCTTTTAATTGCTTGAACTTGAATCAGATGCTTGGGGAAGCCTTCCACAATCTTCTAACAGTACTTTGCTGGAATCTTTGCTCATTCCTCCAGACAGAACTGGTGTAACTCAGTCAGGTTTGTGGGCCTCCTTGCTCAGACATGCTTTTTCAGTTCAGTCCGCAAAATTTTCTTTAGGATTCAGGTCAGGGTTTTGTAATAGCTACTCCAAAACACTTCCACAACATGATGCTGCCACCCCCATGCTTCACAGTTAGTAAGGTGTTCTATGGATTAAAAACCTCACCCTTTTTGTTCATACATAGTGCTGGTCTTTGTGGGCAAACAGTGCAATTCTTGTTTCATGTGACCAGAGAACACTCTTCCAAATGGCTGGTGATCACTTGCAAACTTCAGTCTGGCTTTATATTCCCAGTCTTGAAGTAGGGGCTTCTTGCTTGTACGACTTTCTCGCCTTTCAGGCCATGGTGATATAGGACGCTCTTAATGGTGGCTGTACATACTTTGGTCCCTGATGCCTCTACCTCTGTCACCAATTCCTTTGTTGTTGTAAAGTTTTGACCCAATTTGACCTGATATAATGGATTACTAAAGCTGAAATAATTCTGTCTCTGTATGATTGTTTTAACATGATCTCTGATGTAAACAAAGTAGATGCCCTAAGTGACTTGCCAAAAGAAATGTATGGTAATAACATGAAATGTGTGGAGTTGTGAAAAACTGAGACTGAATATCTTTAGCCTAGGTGTATAAACCGTGGCCTCAACTGTAAGATGTGAAATTTAGCAAACAGCAGACACTGAACCAGCAGGGCAAGTTTAGGTATGTTTATGTAAGGCATGCGGTGTATTCAGAGGTCACATATCTTTCACTGTTTAAGAATGATCATCAAATTGCGGATATTTTTTGTGTTTGCTTCAGCCAGTAGCACTAAGCATAAGTAGGGATAATTAAAAAATATGTGATAAAGAGGATCGATGCTTCGCTCCTGACTGACATTGTGCCTAAGAGACTGTATTTTCATGATTATTCTGTCTCCTTTCCACCAGTCGAACACACGTCACAAGGTCTTGGTTATGGAATACTGTCCATATGGCAGTCTCTACACAGTACTGGAGGAGCCATCTAATGCTTACGGTCTCCCTGAAGATGAGTTCCTCATCGTGCTGCAGGATGTTGGTAAGTGTCACCTCAGTTGAGAGTTAAAGAACAAATGCACTAAAATTAATTAACCTTTGATTGGATTTGATTTAAATTCTCAGTTCTGATTGGCTAGAAGATTGATTCACGTTCTGTAACAGCAGCTTTGACAGTAGTGCCTGTTGTAATTCAAATCACAGGTTCATATAACAACGCATAATTGTAGCATATGGTGAAGTTTTCTGTAAGGAGACATTTATCTAACATTCATGGAAGGAGTGTCCAGTGTCAGTGTTTGTTTTATGCAATGGGAAAGTCTACTGGATGGAGGGCTTTGTATCTGTAATTTGTCTAACTGTGTCTTAAAAAAAAAAAAAAAAAAAAAAAAGCTTAAAGAGACGAAAAAAAGAAAGGCTGGTGAGGGAGTATTTATTGCTGCTATAAGTGATAACAGGAACTGTCTTGTTGTTGGAAGTTCCAGTATCACATGTATGACGTGTCATTGTTCAATAAATATATATATAAAAATAAAAAATAACACCACCATAAGGTTTGATTCCTTAGATACATTTACAGCATTTAGCAGAAGGCTTTATCTAGAGCGACTTACAGAAGTGCTTTATAGTCTGTATAGAAAAACATTCTCGTTCTAGCACAAGGCCAGGTTCCAAGCACACCAGAAAACTATTTGTAGACTTGCTCAACTCGCTTCAGTGCTTAACGAAGAGGTGGATCTTCAGTCTTTATTTAAAGATTGTGACTAAGCTGCTTGGAGAGCCAGGTTCATTTCAACAAGGAGAAAATTCCTAATGTATGTCTTCCTCGTGTCACATACAGTCCACGCCGAAAGTATCGGAACAGCGAGGCCAATTCTTTCGTTTTTGCTATACACTGAAGGCATTTGGGCTTGAGATCAAAAGATGAATATGAGACGATAGATTTCAGCTTTCGTTTCTTGATATTTACACCTAGATGTGTTAAACAGCTTAGAACATGGCACCTTTGGTGGCAGACCACCCAATTTTAGGTGAGCAAAAGTATTGGAACAAATAGACTTAAAGTGAATTAAAGTAAATAACATTTAATATTTGGTGGCATATTTTGTTTGTATCTTGTTGTTTTAATACTTTTGGAGGGAACTGTACATACATTCATGTTCTGACTTGTCTGATGTCCACAGTGGCTGGAATGAACCACCTGCGGGAGTATGGAATAGTCCACCGGGACATTAAGCCAGGGAACATCATGCGTGTAATTGGTGAAGATGGACGCTCTGTATACAAACTTACGGATTTCGGGGCGGCGAGAGAGCTAGAAGATGATGAACAGTTTGTGTCATTGTACGGAACAGAGGAGTACCTGGTAAGACCTGATGGAGTGTTCCTAAAAAAGTGTTCCTTATGCTTGGAAAGCTTTATTTTAAGCCATGATGCAAATATTATTGTAATGTACTGCATTGAGCTTAGTAATATAATATGTATTTGTATAGAGTAGATGACTGGTTCTCAATTTTTTTTTAGCCAGGGACCCCTTTAACTATAAAATAAATTCCACAGACCCCCTCAGTATGGATTTTTTTCATGAACATTATTTAAAATTTTCAAATAATATTTTTTGGAGCCATACATACTTTCTAGTCCTGAATTTTCTGCCGATAGGACACATTAGGTCTGACTGGACTTTGGTGCTTGGACCCCTAAATATAATAACTTTGATAATGTGGGATGTGATTTCCACCACTGTACCAAAATCAAAATGGACCTGGACCCCCTAGGTATGCTTCATGGACCCCTGGGGGCCTTCGGACACCACTCTGAGAACCACTGGAGTGGATTATATAGCTTTCTAGTGCAAATGTGTAACAAATATGCTTTTGGATATATTAACAATTTCACACTAGACCAGTAATATCTAGAATTCACAGCAGACACGTAGCTTAGTGAGGTAGACGTTTTCAACCAGTATGTTGAAAAAGAATCGTTGATGGAGCGTGAAGATAAGAGAGATAGGAGATAACGATATGTTTGTTTTTAGCAGAGATAATCTCATGTGAGGTCTTCTTAATCTCTTTTTTTAACATTATACAGTAAATTTGTGGTATTTGGAATACAGATATGCATATATTAAAAAATGAATCAGTTTAATAAATGTTATCTCCTAATAGTGCATACAGTTGAATAGTTTCTGTTAGTCTGTTTTTCCTAGAAGCATCCTATTCTAATCAATAGAACAGATTAAAAAAAAAAGAAAGAAAAAAAGAATAGCTTTATATTATGACCCTATAACGGGGCCGTAAAATTGCTGATGTTGCCTGTGCAGAATTTCAGTTCGACACCATTGGTTTGGAATTTAGAAATTATTAAGTTGACCTCTTTAAAAACATGTATAAAATTATATCTACGTTATAAAAGCGTTGAAAATAGGTGTAACGTATTTTGAGTCATATTTTTGTGTGTTGCTAACTTGAATAACACCAAGTAATCATAACCATAACACAAAAACACCATTGTAACAGGTGAGAGACCTGATTTAAAAGTTCATTTGTGATGATATCGTCTATACTGGTGTAGCTGTTTGAGATTTCTGTATCACTGTACACCATAACGCTGTATTCATCAATTAACTTCCAACTATTTGATGCACGGTTCACACCAAGTTAAAGACGGTCATTGTTCATATCACAGATCTTTTTTATTGCATTATATTTATGCCAGTGTATGTGTGTAACAGCATCCAGACATGTATGAGCGGGCTGTGTTGAGAAAAGATCACCAGAAGAAGTACGGAGCCACAGTGGACCTGTGGAGCATTGGCGTCACGTTCTACCACGCAGCTACTGGCAGCCTGCCGTTCCGACCTTTCGAAGGACCTCGAAGGAACAAGGAAGTTATGTAAGACCTCTACATATGCTTACTGCTCAAAGTGCAGGAGTTGCTCTGTTTACGTTAGCAGGCCTAAAGGAAATTACACAACTAGGAATACAGCAAGGTCATTGCAACAAATCCGATTTTCCCTGTTTGTCCAATGTCTTTTGTCTGTACAGATGGAAGATAATAATCAGCCCAATTTCTTGGACGGTCATTTATCCGTGCTTGGCTTGGCAATGTGTGATTTTTCTGATCATGATTTTCCATTTGGAAATATCACAATAATTGATTGAATCATCCAGAATCGTTAGCCTAAAAAAAACAAACAAACAATGAATATTTCCACTATTTCAGCTTACAGGAGAGTACAGGAGTGTGAAATAATATCACCAGTTGTGCAGTCAGAAACTCCGGCAATTGTGAAGTCTCAGCTGGACTGTGAATTTTTAAGTGATTCTGCTGTAATATACAGTTAAAAAACCCCATAACATCACATTTTGATATAATCCTTGTACAATTCAGTTGTCTATTGGCACATTTTTACTGTTGATGCTGAGCAAGAGAACACCAGTCAAAAAAAAAAAAAACAAAAAAAAAACAAATAAGCGTATTTAATCACTTTATAATTATTATCACCATTAATATTATTTGTAAAGTCTTAGATTTGTCACTTCATTGTAGGCCTTTTTAATCTCCTTGGGTCAAAGTCTTTTTTGTTTGTCTTTGTGTTTGATAACCTTTTTTCTGTTTTAAGCCATTTTGACAGATGATATCCCTAAAGAATATAGTAAACCGGATATAAATATATACTTGTCTAATGTTAACTAAGTTGAAATTATACTGATAGGTTTTATTTCACGTCAATGAATTTAAATCTTCTTCTTGACAGAAAGCAAGCGCGCATGAGGGGCGGGGCTTCCAGGAAGTGTCTGGTGATGTTAGAGAGTTCAAAACAGTAGTGCAAATCATTCCAGATTCATATGTTGATTTGCTCATCTGACATTTTGTTGGTGGGAAAAACAGCCTGCTCTTCTGGTGTATTTTTGAGCAATAACTTATACTAGCATACACCAATGTTGTTCCGGCACTCCTACAGAAAATGCGGCAGATCTGGTAGTATAATATAATGTGCAATAAATGTCACTGGGTAGTGCAGTTATACTGAATATCAGCACGGCTGTGATTCGGCATAGGTGCAAAGCCTCAGGATTGCCTCAGGAGTGCCGTAGGTAATTCCAGCCGTGCCAATATTCAGTTTAACCGCATGATTGCGAATGTGGTATTACTTTTATACAACAGTTCTATAAACAAGAAATTAATATCGAGTGAGTGACACGTCAGACACAATATGGCCAAATGTTTTGTTTATTTTGCTCCACTGGTGGAAATAGATCCAAAGAAGCTAAACTCACTTTAAAGCCCGTTAGCTAGCAGGCTAGCTTGTTCACATTGATTTGTACATTCCTGTTAAAGGTGCTTATGGTGAAACTGGCTTCCCTTAATGTTTTAAGTGAAAAGTTATGTTCCTGAAAAGTATCATTTGCCATGTCCGCTGGTGTCGTCGCTACCTCTACTATAGTAACCGTTTCAAACTAGGAAGTGGAATTTTACATGGGGAACCAGACAAATGGAGTGATACGCACAGTGAAACGTTCCAGTGCAGTTATAGGAAATGTAAACACTCTTGGAACACCATTCAACCAATCAGATCAGTGGACCAGAGCTAACTGTATAATGTGGCAGCGAAATATCGTGCAGGGTGATAATATTGTTACATCACGCAAACCTAATCCATGCTGAAAATCTGTCTACTTTGTGAGGCTTTTTATTTGTTTTACTTTATGTTTGGTTTCTCACAGGTATAAGATTATTACCGAGAAGCCCTCAGGAGCCATCTCAGGACAGCAGAAGTTTGAGAATGGCAAGATCGAGTGGAGCACAGAGATGCCAGTGTCCTGCAGCCTCTCTAAGTATGAACGCATTCTCATCCATGGACATTATGTGATTAGACTCTTTACTGTTCTTCAGGCAAAGATTAAGCGTATTCTGATTTGTCTTCTTTTTTTGTTCATTGATTCAGAGGCCTACAAAGTCTGCTAACCCCAGTTCTGGCCAACATATTGGAGGCAGACCAGGAGAAGTGCTGGGGATTTGACCAGTTCTTTGCCGAGACCAGCGACATCCTGCACCGCACAGTGGTTTACGTCTTCAGCCTGCAGCAAGCCACGCTACACCACGTCTACATCCACACGTATAACACGTGAGTGCACTAGAATACCCAGAATTCAATTCAATTCAATTCAGTTTTATTTGTATAATGCTTTTAACAATGAACATTGTCTCAAAGCAGGTTTACAGAACATAAGAAACAGAAAAACATGCAAACAAACAAAACATGCAACAGTCCTAGATGTTAGACAAAATTATC
>CM075020.1:9267430-9288040 GCA_037576675.1 Pangasius sanitwongsei | reverse complement strand
ACCTTTTTTGTGTCATATCTGTGATTCGTTTGTTTGCTATAAAGTAAAAAAGCTGGGTGAACATCCTCTAAGCGTGGCGATTCCATAATTTTTGCCAGGGGTTGTAGTAAAATTCAGGCTGTTTCAACATTTGTTTTCTAGTTCATGATTGGCATATGGCTCAGGCCTTACGTTTGAATGAATATACATGATATTGGGAAAAAAGTCTTAATATATATATATATATATATATATAAAGCTGTTTAATAATGATTTTAAATGTAATAATATATAAGCTGTAAACTTAAACTGCACGTGTTTGTTTACAGTTGCGTCATCGAGGACTAGCCCGGATAAACCGGATAAACCGGATACACTGTAAATGATAAATTCACGAATTTTGAAGAACGCTCCTGGATTAATCTCTGCCTCGGGATGTTTATTTATGCATACAAGAATGTTACGACTGTTTTCAAAACTTTTTTTTTTTTTTCGAAAATATAAAGCTGAAAACTTTTTGTCAGTTTATTTCTAGTCTATTTACATGTGCGAATCCCGGATAAGCCTGGAATAGAGACCCCTGTCTCATCCGGGAATTCTGGCTGCGCGCACTTCAGCTAGCTAGTTAGCTAGCTAGATAAGTACATAAAACCGCAAAAAATAAAAAATAATACAAAAAAATAAAATAAATAAATAAATAAGGAAATGAACATGTTTAGTACGACTCTAGTCACCATGGCTGAACGAGAATAGCGGAACGGAACTAGTTTCTTTCCTACTCAGTGAAGATTAGCTATATCTGAAACAAATGGAGAAAATTCACTTCCGGCACCAAACTGACGTCATCGTTGTGCTTTTTTATGCCAAAAAAAAAAAAAAAAGACTGCCTACATGTTCAGTCTTAAATCCTTTGTTTCATAGACACTGAATGAAGTGAATGAAGTGTAGACTATACATTTTATTATATTAAATCGACTGGGCATTTCAAACCGGAACAAACTACGTCACGTGGAATCTTGTGCTTGCGAAGCATAAGTTGCAGGTTTCAGCAGGAGGGAGCTGGGTAAGTTTACTAAGGTAATACATAGTTAATAAGTCGCCGAGTTTTGTTGTCAGTTGTTTGAGTTTTTAGATGAAAAGGCGAACGTTAGATGGTTGTTGGAGAGTTATTCAGTAGTGCATTAACAGATCTGATCTTTAATAAAGGTGATATTGTGTCAGTGAGTCGCTCGATTAGCAATAAGAGGTGCAGTGACCGTGGAACCGCTCAGTAACCGTGTGCCTTTATTCAATAATTTATTAATGAGGGATGTGGACCAAACTCAGTAACTCGGTAACAAACCTAAACGTACATTATGAGTATTTTTCTCCTGCTATGCTACAATATTTGGATACACTGCACAGTGAGATTTCATGAGCACACTGGATATTCACCCCTATATTTTCATTCATTCATTCATCCATCCATCCATCCATCTTCAGGAAACGCTTTATCCTGATGTGGGTTGTGGTGGATCCAGAGTCTATCCTGGGAACACTGGGTGGGAATATACCCTGCATTGGTATATCTCAATTCAGGACATCATTACATACTCATTCACACCAAGGGGTAATTTCCACCTGCCAGCATGCTCTTAGGAAGTGGGAGGAAAGCAGGAAGCTCTGAGGAAATCCATATAATTCAATTCAATTCAATTTATTTGTATAGCGCTTTTAACAATGGACATTGTCTCAAAGCAGCTTTACAGAACATAAGAAACGGAAAAACATGCAAACAAACAAAACATGCAACAGTCCTAGATGTTAGCCAAAATGATCCCTAGTGAGCAAGCCTGAGGCGACTGTGGCAAGGGAAAAACTCCCTTAGATGATATGAGGAAGGAACCAGACTCAAAAGGGAACCCATCCTCAATTGGGTGACACTGGAGAGTGTGATGGAACAATGTCCTTTCTGCATTTATGTATAGTCATGTAGCGTTTTATGTGTATATTGATTTGTAGGTTGTTAGCTTCCTCAAACTCCACATAGGGTTGGCAGCGTTGCTTTAAATGCCCAAATCCTCATGAGGCAGAAACCGGCTGGAGCTGGTCCATCTCTGGATGCCTCAGGATCCTCGTAGGGTTGGCCTCTGTCTACTGGAGCTGGCACAATCTCTATGTGCCTCGGGATGGGTAGAAGAAGGGAAACAAGTAGAAAGGAATTAGCGTAGCTGCTGTTCATAATATTAGCAAGCACTAAATCATAATGTATGTATTAAGTGTATGCTTGGCTAAAGATATATGTCTTTAATCTATGCTTGAACTGGGAGACTGTGTTTGAGCCCCAAACACTGTCAGGAAGGCTATTCCAAAGTGTAGGAGCTAAATACGAAAACGCTCTACCCCCTTTTGTAAACTTTGATATTCTGGGAACTACCAGAAGTCCGGAGTTTTAAGATCTTTGAGAATCCCATGCACAATAGTTTAGAGAAATAAAGCAAACCAAGAACTGTGAGATATTTACATAATACAGTACAACGGATGTGACTCCATTATAAATATAATCAACGCCAGGGTGGTGTGATGCACGGGGCACCAGTGCCACCCAGAAGTGGATTATTGTGCACATTTAGAGTGTTCCTCTTATATAGCAGCAATTTGTCAACGCTAACAGCTTTTAATTTGTTATATCTGTTTGTAGTCATGGTGTGAAAACCACAAACCCACAAAACAAGTTATCACTTACATTCTACCAGTTATAAACATATCTTTCCCTTCTCTTTCCTTTTCCCTCTGTCTTAAAATGAATAAGACCAAAAATGTTGTTACCAAGAAACTGCAAATCTATCCATCCACCCTGAAGATGAAAAAAAAAAATAGCTTTACCTCTGACTGTTACAAAGCACTGACACTGGAGACTCCTTCCAAAAATGCTAAATAAAATCTCCTTACAGAAAGGTTCGCCATATCAACGATTACACGTGTTTTTAACGCGTTTATGCGGAACGAGTCCCTGTGTAAGAAAATAAACGTATTAGAACCTGTGATTTGAATTGGAAGCCAGAACGACTGAAAATTAAAATGAATCACCACCTTCTGACCAATCAGAATCGAGAATTCAACATCACTGTGGTATAATTTTCTATTTCACCAGCTGCCTCCAAGCGTAAACTGTAGTTATGCGTAGTAGAATTCTTGTCGGCCATTTTGCTTTGAACACAGCCTGAATACCAGCTTAGTTTAACCATAAGCCTAAGCTGTATTTTGTACGCTATTCTGACCCTGTTTGTTCTTCTTCTTCTTCTTTTTTTTTTCTAGAGCCACACTTTTTCAGGAACTGCTCTTCAGACGCACCAACATCAGCCCTCCCAGTCAGGAGCTCCTGTATGAGGGCCGACACCTCGTGCTGGACCCCAACAGACAGGCGCAGACATTCCCGCGTACCAGCAGGGACAATCCCATCATGCTCCTCAGCAGGGAACTTGTCAATACCGTTGGGCTTATCTTCGAAGACCGTGAGACCACATCTCTCCCTCACACATTCTGTCTCTGACACACTTTACACTTTGCATCTTTACAGTTCTTTGACTCAGGGCATTTCTTTTTATTTTTACCACAGTACATTTTAACCATTTATTTTTTTTAAAATAACTAATATGCACAGTAATCTCAGTTATTAGCTAAATAAACAACATTTTTGGGATGACAGATGAGAGTGCAGGAAAATATGAAGAATCTATTTATAGTCAATTTTAATTTCATTATCTCAGGTCAAAATGATATATATGATTTGTAAGTTTTTAAAAATCCTTTTTTTAATGTTCAGAGGAACTGAGTCAAGCTCATACATTCTAAGTGAACATTTTGTTCTACTTTTAGTGAAATATTAGTATAAAGTAGGTCATTTAGACTGGAACAGAAGATGAGTGAAGCTGCAGTGGGTAAATCATAGACTTTGCCCGGAACATGATTATGATTTGTGTGTGTGTGTGTGTGTGTGTGTGTGTGTGTGTGTGTGTGTGTGTAGCAAGCCCTCCTAAAGTGCAGCCACGGTATGATTTGGACTTGGATGCCAGCTATGCTAAGGTAATGACACCCAAAAAGAGACTAAAATTACAGCACGTTATAGAAACAATTTTGGTAATTTATTTTGGTAACGCTTTACGTTAGGGTTCCTTTAATTAATAGCTTACACAAACAAACCACGTGCACAGCATCACAATATATCGTATATATTAAATAATACATACGTAACAAACTAATTAACACTTGTATTAATTGATTATTTATATACATTAAATAATCCAATTAATCAACACCAGCATTAAACAATGAGTCAAAACATCAGTGAGTGAAATTAAGGCCACAATATGCCATATGAACCAACATCTTAATTAACATTTGTGTTTTTTAACTGGCAATATTCAGAACTTAGGCTGAACAGCAAGTTCCAATATAAAGTTCTCTCTAGGGTGCCCCTACGTGCGAGAAAATATGATGAAGTGCCCTCTAGGGTGGCCTTCCAGTGGAGAATACATGATTCAGTGCCCCATAGGGTACCCTTACATGCAAGGGAACATGATGAAGTGCCTTAATGGGTGCCCTTCCAGTGGAGAATACATGATTCAGTGCCCTACGGGGTACCTGCAAGGGAACATGATGAAGTGCTCTCTAGGTGTGTGTGAAAATGTGCCCTCTGCATGTAGGAGGTGCCCTTTTAATTTTTTCACCCCCGCCTCTCAGGCAGCCCGTGTCCACCCTGACATTTGGAGATCAGAGTCCAATTCTGTAACTGCTAATTTAGGTGGATGTATTTTTAAGTCATATATTGAACAAACTGTGAATGCTGTGAAAAATAAATAACAAATGCTGACGTAATGCAGTAAACAATGTGAGTTAACAGAACCTTGATGTAAAGGTCATCCTTCAGTCGTAGCGATGCTTAAAACGGTTGCATGCAATTTGTGATTAAGCTTAATCGGTATTCAAATGTCCTTCTTGGCTATGCATACTCAGATTAAGAAGCCTCAGTGTGTTAACAAATTAAAAACACAATTGTCTTCAAGACAATAGCATTTCTACAACAACAGGAAGAGCACCATTAGCACGTTCCTTAAAGCTGTGCTACATACTAAAAATGAAAGTAAGATCCAGCACAGCTGATTTAGTAAAGATACTGTAAATATGGTGCTCTTGTGGCTTTAGGAAACAAGAATGTGATTTGTGTTTGCTGTAGTGGACTAATGATAAAGTACAAACCTTCCAAGATTGACTCAACTTGAGCCACAAAATTGACAAACATTACTAGGTGTAAAGTACAATTATAAAGCAAGACTGCTTGCAATACAATATTTTTAACAGAGCGGTCTTCAAATACCTAAATCCTTAGGTTACTTATCGCAACTTTAAGAATGAGACAAAGACTGTACTTCCAAGATTATTTGATTAGTTGTCCATCATCATACATTTCTTTTGTTATATTCTCAAACTATAATGCAGTATTTATGGCAAAAATGTATACCTATTACCACAATACTACTACAACTTAATTTAACAATAATCTTTTATTGTTTGTTTAGACATTTGCCGGTGACGTAGGCCACCTGTGGAAAACCTCTGAGTCGTTACTCGTCTATCAGGAGTTGGTGAGGAAAGGCGTGAGGGGTCTCATGTAAGTCCACTGGGTTTTTCCACTTTCCTCATTTTGCGTAGGCGCTCTGCATTTTAGCATCGGAGTACACTACTATGAGTTATCACTCAAAAATACACAAAAAAGAGCAGCCTGCTTTTCCTCCCGATAAAAATGGGTGATGAGCCAATCGATGTGTGAAGTTGGAAGGACTGACAGTCATGCAGAAATTTTGAACGGTCCAGTATTAATGTTGCATTCGTCTTACCTCGGAAAAACATGGAATTACATCATTTTCAGCTGCCGTGCGTTCGAGCTACGAAGTGGGGAAAAAAAACACAGATGCCTCCATGTTCGTCTTTTGTTAGCAGCAAGCCAGCTAAATGTCATGAGTGATGTATGTATATTTACATCCTCAAAACACCAAACTGTATAGTCAGTGTTATTGACTTAACAAGCTAATATCTGTATGTTGATTGATCTAAAGCAAATACATGTGTATACAGTATAACTCATTTAAAGGTAAGAAGTTCTACTGTGTTTACTGTGCATGCAGTGAGCAGACATTTTGATTTGACGTCACTTGCTGAACTCAAGGTTGAGCAGACCTCCCTGGTTTCCAAGTAGGAATTCTGAGTTGAGGAAATGTTTTCCTTGGTTTTTCCTTGTCGGATTTCGGATTTATGAGCTTTAGTCGAATGCAGTATTTCTGACACCCTGGAAGCTCCGCCCCTTCCTCCAAACTCACATTAGCCATCCTTAATATTAATGAATATTCTCTTTCGATTTTCCTGCTTAAAAGATGCGCTGTGTTGTGGCCATTCGCATAGCTCAAAGATCACTCTAGAGGGCCTGGGCGTTGAAGCCATTCGACTTTATTCTTTCAAAAAATAAAGCCAAGCAGCTGTCTGCAGACAAAAGCTGCCCAACTCTTCAGAAGGGCATTCTTATATACCTTTACCTGAAACCTCTTCCACATCCTGTTTTTAACGAGACACAAACTCTCATACATGTGTATCCTGTTTTTTAACAAGACACCAGGTCACCCCATATGCTTATCTTATTGCTTAAGGAAGCCTTACTCACTTAAATTTACAGCATGTTCCTGTTCCCACTTTACCCACTTTTAGGATTCCCATGCATATGTAAGGTCATATAGGTGATTTTTAGGCCTCAGTTTCTCAGCATACACTTCCTGTTCCATGCACATAGTACTAGTCAGCAAGCGTTTTACTGACATACTGGGTACAATGACACATTTTGCACTATTCTGGTTCCATACATCTACAACATTGAGGATTAAACATGATCAAATATGCGTGCACATTTTGTGGTTAACATAGTGTGGTTAAAATATTCTATAGCTGATGCGGCACTCTCGCTTTCTGTCAAAGTGAATGGAGAATGTTTTGAGTTCTTTAATGTAAAATCAAATCTATTATTGTATGTTCGACTTAGCTAATATTAGACAAGTATATAGCTAACATCAGTTAACTGCATTTATTAGTGATGATCTTTGGATGGAAAAAAAAAAGATTAAATACCTACCACAAATACCTAAAAATCACAGCCACTCCCCCTACCCCAGAGTGTATACTACTAACCAGGTGATCCAACCTGTACTAAAATAAGCTCAGGTATTATTCGGTAAGGTCTGGTTCTAGTGGTGCAGAAATCATTTGCACTATGTTCATTTGTTCAAACATTTTTGGTGTCAGAACTATAAAATAGGAAATAAATGTTCATTTCTAATCCAGTGTGTTCAATTACAAAGCCTGACTTAAGCTATTCTCACTATTGGAAGAGTAACTGATTTTTATTTTTCATTAAACATGTTTTCATTTTGTACTTGGCAGTGTTCACTCAATAGCACCAATACATCACATTAGAAATAAAGCATCAGAAGTTCAGTCATCAGGACCTGCAGCTCAGTGTACCTTTTGTTTTTCACAGAGAGTTGATGAAAGAGGACTTCAATGAGGCGGCACATAAGAAAGCCGAGGTTTTCCACATGTGTAACCACTGCAATCAAACCCTGGAGAAGACTGAAAAGCTGTAAGAGCTGCAAAACATCTTCCAGGATAAATAAAGCTTATTATACACTGACTTCACCCTTTCATGCGTCAGTAATGGAAAAACATATCCAGATTCTGCAGATGTTTTTAAATACTTAAAATTGCGTGTCATATGTTTTGTTTTTTTTAAAACAAGTATCACTTATATTAAAAAGTAAATGCATTCTCTGTCTGTAGGAATACCATGACAGAAAGGATACAATATACCTGAAATAAGAAAAAAAAATCTTTTTCCAATGTGTTTAGAAACAAAAGTTGTTAACAGTCTTTAAAAAAAAAAAACAGTTTTAAAAAGCTAAGGAGTTTAATGGTGTCTGGCACAAAAATACTTTTTCTTTGAATTTTATTTCGATTTAATTTTGCGTAGAACTTTTGTAAAGACATTCTGGTTTGAGAAAAATAGAAATCAGGATAATGATTTATGTTAAATTAATGCTTTTGTGCACTTTGGAGGTGATTTATAACTTGGATAACTTCAAGTTTCCTGAAAGTCAGCCTTAAATCGATTGTGCGTTAGCGTGAACACTGCATGAAAGGGTTAAGTATGAATGTATGAATATTAGTATTTATTAATTAATCAGTGCTGTTTTTTTTTTTTTTAGATGTGCAACATTAATGCAGGGAAATATGTTATCAGCCGAATATGATGAAATCCTGGACTTACACAAGAAAGTGATGAGAGTAAGCATCCATTATTACTGCTTACATTTTCTCTACAAACAGTTTTGTACCCTTTACTAAACAAGCAGCTAGTTTTTGTCCAACGCTATTGTTCCATACAGAAGAAACACCTAACTCAGAGTCAAGCTAGTAACCAACGTCAGTGAAGACTTTCATTATCAGTATTATTTTTATGCTTTCAGTTTTCAGCCCTAAATGAATATATCTCTGCTTTAAGCACACACATTCTCATGTTTGTTTCCGCTGCACGCAGCTGTCTAACTCACTAAGCTCCATGGATCAGACCATGCAAGACCTCAAAAACAAATTCCTTCCTGGAGGAATGCTGACAGATACATGGACACAGCAAGTGGGCACACACCCTGAAGACAGAAAGTGAGGATTGTGTTCATAAATCTAGTCATATATCAGAGTATGTGAGTACCGCATGCCAAAATCACTATGCGCTTTAGAAGGGTTTTCGGGGTGGGGGGGGTGGGATACCAGAATAATTATCTGATTATCCAATAATTGAAAAATACTTTTCCATCTATCAATTATCCTTACTGTATATGCACAAAACAATATATATATAATATACAATATATTATGATATTTACAATATTGTTGTTATATTGGGAACTTCCAAATATCATGACTAACCCTGAACACTTGTCTTCTAAGGTACTTTGTTTTGAAAACCACATTTACCCTCTCCAGCAAAGACACTCACATAAATATTACTTCCATTAAAGTTAAAGTTCCATTAAAATAAATAAATAAAAAATAAGGAATAATTTAGCGATTTTAAAATGTGTAGAAGCCTGGGAAAACCCTTCACATGCACTACAACCGTTACCTTGGCAAGGAAAAATGTTGAATATAGGCAAGTTCAACTAATATTTCTCTTTATTAAATTGTTAGATTATTTTAGACAAATATAAGTTCATTAAGCCCTATTTCTATAAATTTGACTGCAAAAGTAAGACAATTTGAAGCTTCAAATGAGTAAAATGTCTAGAAATATGATTATTTTGTATATAATAATCTCATAATGAAGAAATATTAGGTAATTTATTCAGGATATTTTCGCTTGCTAAGATAATTTCTTTTTTTTTTTCAGTAAGGTCAAATTTTGTCATTTTCTACTACATACTTCTGAAAAAAAAAAACAATTCTGAACGGAAATCTGTTTGTCAGAAGTAAAGTTCTAGCATTCTGAAATCTGATTACTCCCAAATGTGAAAATGGGACATTTATATTTAAAGGCTGCCATCTGAAAGATGCCTCACCTGCTGTGCATCTACATATGGAAAAACAACATTATTGCCAAATTGTAAAGAAGGATAAGTTCTCAGTAGGAGATTACCAGTTACCACAGTTACACAAAGCTCACTGTCGTCTCTTCACTCCACTGTTCACGCTTACATCAGTGCTGAAATGATCGCTGATTCATTCACTCACTTCTCTTCTGCTGACTAAATTATGCCCTTTTAGCAGGTCTTTTAAAGCTTTTTGAAAATTTTGTCCGCTGTCATCTGTACAGTGTGTATAAGCGCTCTTCTCTGTTTTGATGATGATGATGATGATGTGATGCAGGTCCATTGCGGACATTCTAACAGCTAGTATCTACAAAAGAAACCGATTACGTGTATGCTGATTTCGCTATGACACGTAGCTATACGACAGCTTAATCAAATCACAAATGTTTGCAGAGTGTGAAAGAAACTGAGCTTTGACTTTCTAAGGCTGCGAAACTGGCTTCTTAAGCAACGTGATCTTTACAAAGGAGCGCTTTACAAAAATATAAACATTTCCACATCTTTTTGGTAAAATATATGTATGTTGTCAAAGTATATTATTGGCAGGAAAACTTGATTTTGGACATTTTGGCTGTTTTCCAGAACTCAGAATGCAGGTTTATTAAAATAGAAATTAGGTTAACACGTACAGTTAAGACTGACAGATGATTAATATGAAGTGCATTGGTTTTGCTGTGAAAAATTTGAACCTGGAGCTGCCTCCTCATTGAAAATTAATCTGTGATTAAACATAAAGTATTATTCAGAAAACCAGGCCCATGGCCATGCACAGATGTCATTACTGACTGGCTCTTCATCTTCTAGCGTGGAGAAAATCAAAGTTCTTCTTGACGCCATTACAGCCATCTATCAGCAGTTCAAGAAGGACAAAGCTGAACGACGTGAGTATGACAAACAGATGCTCATTTTACATATAATATAATTTTATTACAAATTACAGTCCTAAGGTCTCTCTCTCTCTCTCTCTCACTCCATCACTCCAGGTCTACCTTACAATGAAGAACAAATCCACAAATTCGACAAGTGAGCTTTGTGTTCTTCGTTTTCTTACAACTTCTCATTATTAGCATTCACAATACATTCTCCCTAACGTTAATTTTTACGATTAAAAGGCAGAAGCTGGTGTTTCATGCCACCAAAGCCCGTGCCCTTTTCACAGACGAGTGTGCAATGAAGTATCGGCTCTTCATCTCCAAGAGCGAGGAGTGGATGAGGTACGGATTTCAGTGAGACACCAGCTGTTTAGAAATCACAGCTTAAGATGTTTGAGCCCCATTCTATTTTGACTTACTACATACTGTCTAAGAGTGAGGATTGGATGAGCTACTGATTTAGCTGAACTGCAGTCAACTCCAGTCAACCAAAAAAAAAAAAAAGGAGCTAATTAGTTTTGAAATCAGCAAGTCAGTAAATTATTAAGCACTACAACTAAGCTGCAGCTACAGGAGGGAAACAGAAATAGACGTGAGTGAGAGGTGTGCGTGTGAGAGAGAGAGACTTGTGCTGGCCTGTTGCCATGGAAACTCGGGCAGAGAAGCTGTAGAGAAGCCAATCAGCACAAGATGATAACATGGCCTTGTTTTTCTGCACGGCTCTGTTTGTGTGCGTACATATGGAACAGAAAATGACTCGGAATCTCAAGTTATTGATTAAGATTCAGCACCTAAGCCAAAGTCGGAATGAATTTTTAATATCTAATGAATTTCTAATGTCTAAGTCCACTATCAACTATCAGGAACTGCTTTTATTTCATTATTTATATATTTAAAAAAAATTGCCAGATGTTAATTTTGTCAATCTCAAAAATGAATTCATCATTCTTTATTCGTACTATGAAAATAAAAAATGTTATTTGTATTTATAGAAGGTATTGTTGATCATAGCATATAGAGAACTGTGTGTGTGTGAGAGAGATGGACGTGTTAACATTTGAGTCTGCTCCAGAATTTTTGGCACCCCCATAAAGATTATTGGGGGGGATCTTTGTTCTAACTAGCTTATGAGAACATATGAGAGAAATCTAATCTCTATATTGAAGTAAATTAATTAAGAAAAAAAATTCTGCATCATGTCACAATTATTGGCACGCCTGCATTTAGTACTGCTTTTGCCACCGTAACAGGACTGATTCTTTTATCATACTTGGTGAGATTGAAAGATAAATCTGACACTGCTCAATACAATCAAAGTTTCAGCGGCATCTAGCATTTATGGATAGATTGTTGACATCAAGATGGGGTCTAATTGTATATTTGGGGACTTGGTGATACTAAAATGCTGCTATTTTCTGCAAATCTCCAGCTGTGATCCTTGGAGAAATGTTTGCCTGTGTAATCATCCTCCTCACTGTGCGTGGAGGCAAAAAACACTCTTCCAGGCAGCTCTGTTTGTTTTAAACTGCTTAATTATTGTTCTTAGAGTTTATAGCCATTGGCTAATTTATGAAGCCATGATGTAAAGAATGACTAATGAAATTTGGCTTATGTGTCACCTCATGTTTATACCCCAGTGAAACAGGAAGTGACGGATGACTACAAAGGAGTGCCTAAAGACTCACATACTGTATAAAAACATATAAATGTATAAATAACAATGCATGCTTTACTTATTGTAACTGAAATATTAAGAATTTCTAGAGGTACCAATAATTGTGAAGTGGTTTTTTTTTTTAAATATATATATTATTCTTCGAAGAAATTTACATAAATTAAACCTTTTTTTTTTTTTTTACCAGGGTGCCAATAATAAGATTATTTTTATAATAAGATTTCCAGGCATCAGGATATTTATGCTCTAAACTGAATAAAATCTTTTTTTGTCATAAAATAATTGAATTTTTTGGTAAATATGCATCCGGATTTGAGGTGTACATTTACAAAGATCTTCGGCATTGAGCCAAAGATGACCAGTTGATTACCGGGAATGTAATGAACTCTGAATCTAAGCGATGATGATGGTGGTGTAGTGGCGTAATGAGTATGTCATTACAGGAAGATGCATCACGTTAGAAAGCAGCTGCTGTCACTGAACAACCAGTTTCTCAATATGGAACAGGAAGTGACCGTGATCATGCAGCGTGTGTACAAGGTAATGGCAACACGAAGCACTCTTTGTGCATCTCAGGTTGGTGAAAAGTTGGTAAAGTCGAGAATAAAAGACATGGCAGTAGCTCATTTCTTGTGACTATACATGTCTGATGTGAGTGTGTGTGTTTAGATTCAGGAACAGCTCCCACAGAAGATCATGCCCATTGCATCAAGTGGCATCAAGCCCCAGGCTTACCTCAGCCAGAGCACTCTCGTGGAAATGACAGCGGGGTGAGTGTGTGCGTGTGGGCTGCAGACACCAAACTGCAGCAGTCCTGCTGGTTTCCATCCATCCTCTTTTGTATTGGTGCCTAAGAACTGCTGAATGGAAATGTTAGAAACATATCCATAACTACTTGCAAGCAGTGACTGAAAAAGATTATTTGAAGAAATGATCTCCATCTTTCCTGTGTGAAACCTTCTATCATATCGTACTGTATAGTATTTCACTATAATAGCTGTGGAACATAGCCTTTAGCAGCAGGTGTTAGATGGTCATTTAGAAGCCACAATAAAGCTATCCTAGCTACTTTGATACTTGGTAGACACCTGACTATCACACTCATACATGATTGTTAAACCTCCCATTCCAGATTTAGTCCCCCTTTGCTGTTATAATAAGCTCCACTCTTCTGGGAAGGCTTTCCACTAGATTTTGGAGCATGGCTGTGGGGATTTGTGTTCATTCAGCTACAAGAGCATTAGTGAGGTCAGGCAATGATGTTGGATGAGGAGGTTTGGGGTGCAGTCAGTGTTCCAGTTCATCCCAAAGGTGTTCAGTGGGGTTGAGGTCAGAGACCTGTGTAGGACACTCGAGTTCTTCCACTCCAACCTTGGCACACCATGTCTTTATGGAGCTCGCTTTGTGCTCGCTTTGTGAGGCATCGTCATGCTGGAACAGGTTTGGATCTTTTAGTTCCACTGAAGGGAAATTGTAATGCTACAGCATTCAAAGACCCAATAGATAATTGCATGCTTCCAACTTTGTGGCACAAGTTTGGGGAAGAACCACATATGGGTGTGACGGTCAGGTGTCCACATACTTTTGGCCATATCGTGTTTGTACAGATGCAATTTATTTCACACAAAGGTGTGTATTCACTAGACATTGCAGCTTTTTTTTGGCTGGTAATACATACTGATTTCTTTATCGTTCTGAAGGATGAAGAAATTGAAAGAGGAGATGGAAGGAGTAGTCAAAGAACTGGCAGAAAACAATCTCTTTCTGGAGAGGTAACTAACATGTCTGTCTTCCTGAAATGGACTTTCACATTTGCAGATGTACCGTTAAATTAATTTCCCTGTTTTAATATGCTTACTAAATAAAAAAACGTGTGTGTGTGTGTGTGTGTGTGTGTGTGTGTGTGTCCCTGCTTTAGGTTTGGCACTCTGACAGTAGATGGTGGGCTGAGAAATGTGGACAGAATCTGAGAGCACAGCACAGCTACAAGACAGCACTGCTTAAAGAAATAGTTCAGACAAAAATGAAATGGTGTGCATTGCATTTTTGGTTAAACTATTCCTTTAAAGCCAAGGTTTATTTTGAGGGGATAAATAAGATTGCCAAATATATATTTCTGTATATATGTTAATGTAAATACTGATCATCTAGAGAGATTTTATTTCACTGTCTTTCCTTTTCTTAATCATGTCTGTAAGTTAAATAAGAGATGCCTGCTTTTAAGCCTGATGGCCCGCTTATCTTGACGTCCATCCATCTGTGGTTGTACCCAGTCCGTTTTTTTCCCTGCACTTAATATTTCTAAGGCGCATACGACCTTCAGATAATTAGCCTGTACTGTATTCGTCTCTGAATGCTGCACATGTGCAACATTAAAGACTGCAAACCTGTTATTACTGTATTATTTTTCATAATGGATTTCCGAGGCACTTGTATTCAATTAAAAAAAGGTATGTTTTGTTTGACGATTATACATAGAGGTGATATCTCAGAGGCAGAGGCGTCTTACGAAGATAAAGATGAAAATTATTTTACATTTGTAATACATATATTTGAATCAGCCCTGGAACCCACATCAGCTGTAATGATTAAGAAGAACAGAAGGCGTAGAAAGCAATATAATGACATGATTGATCTCATATCCTACTACTCTTTTCCACCCACCTGCCACATGAACAGATAAGGCATGCCAGTGATGACACATTTTACATAGACTACCAGAAGGGTGTGAAATACCAGTGGCTGACTGCGGCACCCAAGATATAGTTTCTTCATTGTGTTCTGTGAATTCATCCCAGCCGCAGGCCTGATGAGTAATGACTACAATAAGAGCGAAACAGATGAATACATTGTGGCATGCCTGAAGTCATCTTCTAACATCAAAGAGATTGCTACGAGTCAAAGAGTGTAATGGTTATTCAAGAGATTGCATGGTGACGGTGAGGTTTTATCTCATTCTATGATCTAAACATTAAGCAAATGTGTGAAATAGACCATTGTTACACAGAATTTACATAGATAATGGCACTGCTTCTGCTTTACAGCCCCATTCTCATCATCATCATCATCTCTCCCAGAGTCTCATCACACATTAGACTCCCATGGTGACCATTACAAGAGTCACTCCACTCAGCCTTTGGGTTGCCATGACAACCAGATAGGTTGCTACAGTGACATCTATGAGCATCAGATCTGCAAATGACAGCAAACCCACCTGATGGTTTCATGTGAACCGAATGTCAGTCAAGCCCACAAAAGAAAAAATAACACTGATATTCAGGCTAACAGGATGATCATTTAGTTACTCATGAGTAGTGAAATAGTGTAGTTTACACATGATGGTGTGGTATTCTGTTTTTTTTTTTTTTTTTTTAATTGTTATAATGTTGACTGGTGTTGGAAAGGGTTGATTTGTACACTAGAGGGCATCCACGGATCAGAACGTTTTAAGAGAATTGAACTCGAAAATGACAGGAAGGTACCTTTAAAAAAGATCCAGCACACAAAAACGAAGCACATTTTCTTTCTTTACTTTTGTAGTTTAGTGGTTGATGTAGCTAACAAGTAACGGAAAACTTGAAAAATCACCACCACTCAGCATAAAACTCAGCAAAACTGCTTGCTAAAATCCTCACTGTTCTTAAGTAATGCCGAAATACAAGAATAACTGTATATTTACAATTATTTTAGATACAAAAATCTAATCCAAAGATGTCATGTTCAAATGGCTGCCACTATGTTTTTTCAGTTATTTAATGCCTAGACAGCAAAAGGCCCAGTGCCAGGCCACTTTCTTCAATTTTTCATGGTGCAATAAAAATGAACTCATGCTAATTTGGCTCTCAGAACACCTCCGTATGCTTTGATGAGACTGTTTCAGGAATGACGTAAACTAGAACATTTGAATTGAGACGCCAAACACTAAGAAAGACTGTACTAATCTGTACTGTTCCTTGTCACAGGGCTGTTAGCCTTGTCGTTGGTACCATTAATATACACAATATGGCCAAAAGTATGTGGACACCTGACCATCACAGCCTTGTTGAACATCCCCATTTTCAAACTATGGGCATTAGTTCAAGTTCATCAATGTGGATTTGGTCCAGCTTTGGTGTTAGAACTGCTTCCACTCATCTGGGAAGGCTTTCCACTAGCTTTTGGGACATGATTATGGTGATTTCTGCCAATTCAGCCACAAGAGAACTAGTGATGTTGCACAAGATGCTCTGGTGTGCAGTCAGCGTTCCAGTTCATCCCAAAGGTGTTTTTCCACTCCAGACTTTTCATACTATGTCTTCATGGAGCTCGCTTTGTGCACAGGGGCACCGACATGCTGGAACAGGTTTGGGTCTCTTAGTTCCAGTGAAGAGAATTTGTAATGCTACAGCATACAAAGACATTCTATACAATTGTGTGCTTCCAACTTTGTGGTAACAATTTGTTGGAAGAACCACACATGGGTGTGATGGTCCAGTGTCCACAAACCTTTGGCCATATAGTGCATATCTTTCACCCGGAAATACGGACACTTTTAGTGTACCTTTAAAAAAGATTTAAGGTACATAATTGGACCATATATAGTTAGAGTGGATATAAAAAATCTACACACCCCTGTTAAAATGACAAGTTTTTGTGATGAAAAAAATTAAGCCAAGATAAATCATCAATGTATAAAAAATTAAGTGAGAAACAATCAGAAACATTTTAGGGAAAAAATAAAAAGTTACAATAACCTTGTTGCATAAGTGTGCACACCCTTTTGTAATGGGAGATGTGGCTGTGTTCAGAACGAAACGATCACATTCATTCTCATGTTCAAAAGTAATTATCATACAGCTGTCATCAATTAAATCATTCTGATTAACCCCAGATAAAGACCATCTGTTTCTGTAGGATTTTCTTGACATCTTCTTGGTTTCATCTGACTGCTGAAGCCATGGTCCGCAAAGAGCTGACAAGACCTGTACAGGGTCTCACTGTCGAAAGGAATCGATCAGTTGAGGGGTACAAAAAATTTCCAAAACATTAGCTGTACCATGGAACATCATGAAGGCCATCATCAACAAGTGGAGAAAATGGAGCACCAAAGTGACATTAACAAGAACAGGATGTCCCTCAAAAATTTACAAAAGAACATGACAAAAACAAAAAAGGCTGTCAAGAGACCAACAGCAACATTAAAGGAGATGCAGGAATATCTGACAAGCACTGATGACTCTCTGCATGTGACAACAATCTCTTGTATTCTTCACATGTCTGGGCTATGGGCTAGGGTGGCTAGACGGAAGCCCTTTCTCACAAAAAACATCCAAGCCCAACTGAATCACCCCAAACCATGTGTCAAAATGTGTTATGGTCTGATGAGACCAATTCCAAAAGGTATAACGATTCTATAATTTCAAAAAGCACATCAACAAAAGAACACCATACCCACGGTGCAGCATGGTGGTAGCAGCATCATGCTTTAGGGCTGCTTTTCTTTAGCCAGAACTGCGAGTTTTATCAAAGTGGAGGGAATGATGAATAACTACAAATACCAGTCAATTTTCACCTTTCAGCACAACAATGACCCAAAGCATACATCCAAATCAACAAAGGAATGGCTTAACCAAAAGAAGATCAATGTTTTTGAATGGCCTAGACAGAGCCCAGACTTGAATCCAACTAAAACTCTATGGGCTGACCTGAAGCAGGCTGTGCACAGGAGGTGCCTTTACAATTTGATGGATCTAGAATGTTTTTGCAAGAAAGCGTGAGAAAATATTGCCAAGACAAGGTGTGCCATGCTGATAGAGTCTTACCCAAAAAGACTGAGTGGTGTAATAAAATCAAAAGGTTCTTCAACAAAGTATTAGTTTAGGGGTGTGCATACTTTTGCAACTAGGCTATTGTAGGTTTTTTCTTTTTTTCCTATAAAGGTTTCTGATTGTTTTTCATTTTATTTGTATGCTTTGCAATTGCACATTAAATGTGAGAAAAGATCAGACATGATTTATCTTAGTATATCTTTTACTTCACAAAAACCTGCCATTTTATCAGGGGTGTGTAGACTTTTTATATCCATTGTACCTCTTATTGTAAAGCTTTAAAGGTGCACAATAGGCACCTTTCTAGGTGAAAGATACATACTAAAAGTACAAAAGGTGTATGCTTGAGACTACCACCTGCAGCAAGGAGTGGTAAAGAGTTCACAGTCTTTTTTCTGGGCCATTTTGGCCTAGTTTTTAAAAGCTGCAAAAAAAAAAAATAATAAATTGTGATAAATGAAGTTCTGTGATGAATCAGTTCTGACTGACAGTGGACAGTGTTCAACAATAAAACCGACTCTCATAATCTCAAGCATTTTTTGGCCCAGAATTATCTGATATCCGGATGTAGCCTGCTTTTGTCCATTTTCACAACATATAACAGTGTATAAAGTAATTTTTCAAATAAAACAGTACAGTATTTTAACAGTTACCAGATTCAGAAACCACAAACAGGTCTATGAGACTACAGTGTTAAAGCGAGTGTGATGATTTTGGCAAACATATTTAACATGATGCTACTTTGTGGTCATAATTATGTAGATCCAGTTCAGAACTAAGAAGGTAAAATTTGGGCACTAAATGCACTATATGGCCAAACATTTGTGGACAACTGGCCATCACACCCATATGAGATTCTTCCCAAAACTGTAACCACACAGTTGGAAGCACACAATTGTATAGAATGTCTTTGTATGCTGTAGCACTACAATTTCCCTTCATTGGAACTAAGAGACCCAAACCTGTTCCAGCATGACAGTGCACCTGTGCACAAAGCGAGCTCCATGAAGACATGGTTTGTCAAGGTTGGAGTGGAAGAACTCGAGTGTCCTGCACAGAGACTTAATCTCAACCCCACTGAACACCTTTGGGATGAACTGGAACACTGACTGCACCCCAGACCTCCTTGCTCGACATCAGTGCACTTGATGAGCACAAATCCCCATAGCTGAGTTGCCATCCTTCCCAGAAGAATGGAAGCTGTTATTAGCAGCAAAGGAACTGCATATTAATGGCCATGGTTTCAGATGTGTGGGATGTTTACCAAGCAAATATGAGAGTCATGGTCAGATGTCTACATATTTTTATCCATATAATGTCCGTTTTTTAAAAAGCATAATAATGTATAAAGTCAATTTAAACAGCACGGAAGAATATCATATAATATTTTTAAACAGTACAACAGATTTAGAAACCACAGGTCTGTGAGGCAAGTGTGATGATTTTGGCAAACACAGTTAGCATGATGCTAATTTGTGGTGTAAAGGAAAATAAAGAAAGGAAATTTAGACACTTAATATGTTCTGGCTACACTATTTTGGTCGTAGTTTTCTAAATAACAGACTACCTTTGATAGACTTTCACATGGACTTGACTTTAGGCTACATCAATGCCACAGTAATACATTTTGGAGTTGTTTTTGTTTTTATTTTGCCCCTTTTTCGTAAGAGAACAGGCTGTCCTCCTTACACTTCACAACAGCCATAATGGCTGAGGAGAATGTGCCAGGGTGGATTGATGGTGAAATCGTGAAACCGTCATTTAGCTGTGTAGACACACACACACACACGCGCACAATCCTGTCTCTCGGATTTGGCGGCAGCGCGAGTGCGTTGGAGCTACCAAACACCATTGAAACGACCTGACGTCCTCCAAAGACCCTCGTTTTCGATTAAGCACTGATTTCGTTTGCTCGATTAAAAAAAAGGAGGAAAAAGAAAACAGCTGCAGGAAAATGAGATGAAGTCGGGCGGTTTCTTGGCACGGGGGAGATTTTTGAGGATGCTGCGCGAGCGAGGAGGAATCGGTTACAGTAACGGTAACGGGCACGGCTCAGGGATGTGTGAAGCCAAAAACGAGAAAGCTCTTTCCACGAGGTGAGGTATGTAAACGCCTTTTTTAAATCTTAATATTATGTGTTTAATCAACAGAAGGAAGAGAAGGGAAACGAGCGTGTGCTGTTTCCCTCCTCTACCTGCCTAACATGCTGCTGACTAACTACAGCCTCATTAATGACCATCACAATGACCAACACACCCATCACCAATCTCATTAATGCCCATCACAGCCATCATCAATCTCATTAATGACCATCACAGCCATCACCAATCTCATTAATGACCATCACAGCCATCACCAATCTCATTAATGACCACCACAACCATCACCAATCCCATTAATGACCATCACAGCCACCACCAATCTCATTAATGACCATCACAGCCATCACCAATCTCATTAATGACCACCACAACCATCACCAATCCCATTAATGACCATCACAGCCATCACCAATCCCATTAATGACCATCACAGCCATCACCAATCTCATTAATGACCATCACCAATCCCATTAATGACCATCACAACCATCACCAATCTCATTAATGACC
>CM075020.1:9229528-9265500 GCA_037576675.1 Pangasius sanitwongsei | reverse complement strand
CATTGTGGTGGTGTATAAAGGCAAAATCACAAAAACTCTGTCATTGTCCAAATACTTCCGGACCTAACTGTATATGCAGGCACTACGCTTTCTACCTTTGACAAGTGATATGTGAAAGGACCCTGGAGTTGGCAGGTCTGTATTTGGATAGCGTTGTTAAAACAAAGCAGCTTTACAGAAATCCAGATGTAGATTTAGAGCAAAGCAGAGGCGACAATGGTGAGGAAAAAAAATCCCTGTGACGTGATATGGAAGAAATCTTGAGAGGAACCAGTTCTTAAGTACAAATGTACAGCACCCAGGTAAGATTATGCACTGAGGAAAAGGTGAGACTTGGGCATGAACTGTTTTTATCTTTAGGGTTTCCATGTACCATCCACACCAGCAGAAAGTGAGTCACAAGGGCAGAAAGATCCAAGCAGATGTCGAGGCAGGTCCATATACTCCTGATTTTCATCTGGATACTCCTGTAGGCTTGATTAACTGAACTCAAGCATGATAAATTAAAGGTCTGTAAATCATTTGAAACTAGTCAATGTTAGGAACCCTTTTTAACAAAGAGAGCAAATGGTTTTCCTGTGGAAGAGCGGGCTCACTGCAAACTAAAGGAATATTTTAGAAAAACGTCTTGTCTAAACTAGATGTTGTTTGTTGGCTAATTGGCTTAACTGTAAAATAATTTATAACCTCTAAAAATCTCTTGCTTTCATATCTTTCCAGTGACAATGCATTATAAATATCACATACATTGTGTTCTGTAATTTGCTTTGCAAAAAATAGAAACACTGAATCAAATATTCCTGTCATTTAAAAGTCAAAGTTTAAATGAAAATGAATGAATCTATTTATATAAATATGTTTACATTTAACATTAATTAGTGACTACCCATAAAACATTGTATAATCAGCAACACCATATATTGCTTTTTCTTTCAGTCATTCAGGACAGGTCTGCTTTCGAGAAACTGCAACGGCTTATGAGCGATTTATTCTTCATAATTTTACCTTCATACATTTTTCATCCATGAATAGCTGTTCACCACGTAATTGTGCTGATATTTCCTCAGCATTATCGCATACACAAAAGCAAACATGGGCTGCCTTTCTCGCAAGTAATTACCAGAGTATGTGCTGTACAACTTCATTAAACAATATCTCCTTGCCATTTCTATTCCCCAAGCATCCCGACGAGTCGTTGCTGCGATCAGCTGAGCCAGGAAATTCTTAATGAACTAAAATGTAAACGGCCATGAACACCATTATAGCTGATGTGCAGCTTATTTCCAGGACAAAACCTCAGTGGGAGAATAACAATTGTTATCGAAACGTATTATCTTGTGAACACAAAAGGCCAATGTTGTGCTGCTCTTGTGCGCAGGGGACTATCTGGGTTTTATTGCCATGGAAACATATTTTGTCATGTCCCTTTAGGGAAAATACTAGATGTAATACTAATAATAGTGAGCAATTTGAGTTATGTTCAGTCATCACAGTGCATGAACACTGTGTTCTGTCGTTGTACTGTGATGAGTGAATCCTGCAAGAATTGCAAGCATCAATAACAGTAAAGCAGACCATCATGTGGCTTAAAATCAGAATAAATCAGCGAAACTCTACATGTGCTAAACTCCACTGTTGGTATATTGCTAGCATAGCAGTAGGAAAATACCTAGTAGACCACAGTAGTGGATGAATGAAAAACACTTAAATCATTAAAAAAAATACCACCAGAGAACAGAACAAGACTCTACTGGAGTGTTATATTATAGAACAGGAAAAGAATGTAGAGTTTGAGACAAAGTCTTACAGAAAGCATGATGGAAAGGTTAAAAAAAAAAAGGAATTGCAAAATATAGCGACATGGGCATGGTAACACACAAAACTGTCACACTTGTCCTGATATTGTCATGTACACGTCACATAAATTGTGAAGTGTACAGAAGCATCTGAACTGGTCAGATCCAAAAAAGGCACATCTCCTTCATTGCCAAAAAAAAAGTGGAATGTTCATCCCTGCTAGTTGCTCAGTCTGGACCACAATGAGTATACATTCAGCTTACTGAAGTAAAGATTGTAGGAAACTGAAACATTTGGGGCAAGTTAGCTGGTAAAAGCCATCCATAGCCGGGAGCCAAGGGAGAAAAGTTGGCTGTGGGAAGCATGGTATACTCTCTCTCACTTCTGTGAGCTCAGGTATGTGGAAGAGGGCAGATAGTGCTTTCCTCCGTGTGTGTTACACTGCCCTGCCTGGGCAGCAGTTTAAAAAAATGTGGTTGGCTGGTTTCTTGTGGTTCAGAGGAAGTATGTGTTAGTCTTCACAGTGCCCAGTTGGTACAAAATGTAGTTAGCTAAGCAGAAATTTGATTAGGTTCTAACAAACCTGGACTGGTAGTGTGTGTGTGTGTGTGTTGCCTTGCAGTGTTTATTCTTGCTTTGTGCTCGAGTGTCCTTGTAAAATACACCAGAACTATGACTATGACTAAAATGAAATTCTTATTGAAACTGAATAAATGTCTTGTACTTAGCAACACTAGCTCTATGAATAAACATTGCAGAACTTAACAGACTGGTGCTTCAATAAAAATAAACCTTAAAAGTCTTTATTCATGACATTCCTCTGTTGTTGCTTTACAGGTCTGATTTACCACAGCTACAGAAATGGTGTATGCTTTGCCGATGGACGCTGTGAAGCCGTCTTTGCACACGACACTCCTGACATACCTGATGCCGAACAATTCGGAGAGGGACAATGTGTCGACTCTGCCAGCGAGTTTACCCACACCTGACTGCAATCTGGATATATCCTCGTTCCAACCTAACAGCACGCAGGTGTCCTACGAGCTCACTCCAGCAGAAGTGACCATTCTCGGGCTGATCTTTGGAGTCTTTTGGCTAGTCTCAGTTCTAGGGAATGCTTTGGTGTGCCTGGTGATACATCGCAGCCGCAGAACTCAGTCGACCACGAATTACTTTGTGGTGTCTATGGCTTGTGCTGATTTGCTGCTGAGCCTGGGCTGTGCTCCATTTGTTCTGCTCCAGGTCTCATCCGGGTATTGGCCCCTGAGTGCAGCGGCCTGCAAGGCAGTGCGGTACATCCAGCACTTGTGCCCTGGTGTGCAGGTCTATGTGCTCCTTTCCATCTGTGTGGATCGCTTCTACACAATTGTGTATCCACTGAGCTTCAAAGTGTCTCGGGAGAAAGCGAAACGCATGATCCTGGCTTCTTGGCTCTTTGACGCAGCCTTCGTCTCCCCATGCCTCTTTTTCTATGGATCTTCTTCGTCAATTGCGCAAAGACACTGTGAATTTTTCCTTCCAGGATCTTGGGATGGTCTGGCCTACGCTCTGACTCACCTCCTGTTTGGGTTCCTGGTTCCAGCACTTCTTATCTTATCCTTCTACCAGAGGGTAGTGCGCTACATCTGGCGAATTAGTGCGGACGGACGCACTGTGCGCAGGACTATGAACATTGTACCCAGAACAAAAGTAAAAACCATCAAGATGTTCCTGATGCTCAACACTGTGTTCCTCCTCACATGGATGCCTTTTTACGTAGCACAGCTTTGGCATCCTGATGTATCCACTGGCCCCAACAGGCAGGGGGCGCTGTTCTTTGTCGCGATCGCATGGATGTCGTTCAGCTCCACTGCTTCTAAGCCAACGCTCTACTCGGTGTACAATGCCAATTTCAGACGAGGAATGAGGGAGACGTTCTGCATGTCATCGATGAAGTGCTACCGGAGCAACGCATACACCATCACCGCCAGTTCAAGGATAGCTAAAAAAAATTACGTGGGCGTAGTAGACTTGCCTGTGCCGCCAAAAACTCTGATCAAAGATTCCGTTTATGACACTTTTGACCGAGAAGCAAAAGAGAAAAAACTGGCGTGGCCTATAAGTGTCAACCCACCAAACACATTTGTATAGAATAGCTTAGTGACGTGTCTGTCCAAATGTACTCAAAGGTGCTCAGGTTCACATTTTTTGGAACACACCTAGCATCGAGAACTGAAAGTGCTATACCTATTATTATTCTAACTGAAACAGACAAGCAGGACATGAGAAAAGCAAAAAGTTGCTCAGTTTAACTGACAGTAGCCAGGTGTCTAGCTCATGCGTTCGTGAGAAGAAGCACTTTTGTGTCATTTCTGTCTGTAGTATGTTACGTAATGTTAAATTCTTGTATGTTGTTTGTTGTGATCATAAATGTCGTGATGCAAAATGAAACCGTCAGGCTGGAAGACACTTGTTGAGAGAAAGCAACTGTGAGTCTATATTATCTATATGTTCATGCAGTCTAGATTTGTTCTATGGGTTTGTGAGAGGAATGTCATCTACCCTGCAATCGATGGATTGGCTTTCTCACGATACTACTGCTGTGTTGATGCTTTTGTTTATTACCATAGAGTGCTAATTTCTGTAGGAAACATGTCCTGTTCCAGCAAATGTCCAAAACTGTGTTGCATTAAACAATGATGAGCAAAGAATAAAAAAAAGAATCAGTTGCATATCAAATACAGGCTCAGTTTCTTAATGTTTCAGTATGTTTCTGTGCAAATCACTGTAGAGCAGATGGCATTGTTTCTGCTTTATTGGTGGCAAACAGTGTTAAAAAGATATGGCTCCATTACACAACGGATAATAAAAGGTACTTCAATACGAACACCATTAGTGTCTAAATGAAAACAGTGTGACATTTCCAGCATTAACTTTGCATGCTTTTGGGTTGTTTGACATTACTCTGTTTCATTGTCTGTCTGAGAACAAAACCTCAAATGAAATGAAATTCAACAAAAGACATTACACCAAATGACGTAAAATCTTTCACTGTAAAAGCTACTGTCGTTTAGCAAGACATAAAATTACCTAAAACATCAATTAACTATGGAAGTTTGGAAAGGCCACAAGATTTCTTGAGATCATGACTTATTTTCCTCATGATGTTGAGATGCATGATTGAGCATACATGCTTACATTCATGTTATGGATGAGTGTGTCCATTTTTACTTTAATCAGCGAAATAGCTATATGTTTATCAACGCTAGACAATTTCCGTCACTTGAGAAGGCCACTCTGCATCTGTACCGTCATGGACTCCACAGCGATCCTGAACAGATGATAGTGATAGTGATGATCAGTTTCACTGCCAGATAACTTGAGGAACCGGTACGTCTCCACGGTTGCCACATGATGTTCAGGATATTTTTTTCCACTTTTTTCAAAATCTTCGGAAATAGGATGTAATTACTGCAGAATCTCAGAAAAGCACTTTTGTTATCTTGAGCTCATGAGAAAGAGAGATCATGCAAACTTGTGATACGTTATGAATAATGAATAAGTTGGAAAAATAGAAATAACTCATAGCTTTTCTGGACTTCTGTAATTAACCGAATGTGCTGTGTAAATTGAGGACGCTGACAAATTTAAAAAAGGCACATCACTGACTTAAATAGTCAGGAGCACTGAATCAAAACCTCATAACCAAACCCAGTAGAGGAAAGAAATCTTTTTAACTGCTTACGCTAAGCAATTGCACATTTTTATTATATATTTTTCTGTTACATAGACAAATAGTTTCAGCTTTTGCCAACAGTTCTATACATACTTTATACATAAATATAAAAATATCCATATATTTCTGTGCAAAATAATGACATTGTTGGAAACGGACAGGCAGGAAATGGAGAAACATACACAAAACTGTTCGACAGCACATTATCGATCCATTCATTTTGCACTTAATGTTGATTTGTTTGTGTCGTCTACATAAACATCATGTCAAATGATCAAATTATTCATATTATCCAAAATACTGTATGTTTATCAACACAATCTGATCTACTGTGTCTTCAACTTGGTTTTGGTTTCGTACACAGAGTTAATTTTCTAATTACAACCTAATTCTTTCTTTCAGTGCACTGTCCAGTCTGAATATAGACAAGTTCCAAAACATTTGAAAAAATAAAATATCAGTTTGATTAATTGTCAAGTTAGATAGCACAATTAAGAAGTTGAACATGATTCCTAGGCATCCTAATGAGAACTTATTCTGAAACATTACAAATACAATAATATTAATGCAGAGTGTAATAGAGAGAGAGAGAGAGAGAGAGAGAAAGAGAGAAAGAGAGAAAGAGCAGGTGGAAATGTAAGTGAATGTGTCGACGTAATACAGACCGAGTATCATTTCGTAAACTTACAGACAGAAGATAGACATCAGATCACCAGTGGGTTATAGTGACTAAAAAAAGCTTATCCACGTTTTACAGTTGTGGAGAGACAAAAAGGAAAGTGCGTTATGTTTCAGTAAGAAATAAATACATACGAAATAAAAATAGATTTCACTCCGTAACTTTTCTTCACAAAATCAACAAGAATGAAGAGCTGTAACCCAGTGCTATGCAAATCTTCAAATTTCTTTAAAGTGCTTAGAGCTTAATCATTCTGACCACACCCAAAGTGTGCATGTGTCTCATTTGTCCTCTGACAGATATCTGTGCCTTCTTGCATAATTTGTTTTCTGACTTTCTGAAATCTGCAAGAATTCGCCACTTGCCTCACCATCGCCTTTCACTTTGTTCTAAATCTGAGAAGGGAATAAATGAAAATCTTGCCAAAATGATGATTGTTACAAAAACAATACGGTGGACTTGAAGAGATTTAGTGTTCCTTACCCAGTTTCCTCCAAAAAAAACAAAAAAAAAAACCAAACAAAAAAAAAACTTGTTTGTACTCTGTGTGACTGCTGCACTGTTCCTTCATCCTTCATATACACCATTCTACACAGCTCTATTCATCAGCCCCGTCGGCATCCGGAGCACGCTGGACTGTCTTTAAAGAGAAGCGTTTAACTTTCACCTAAGTCGTCTTGCTCTGGCTGATGCCTGATGAGTTGTATTTGCCGTTTTTGGGTGTTTTGGTGGTGCTGCTGCTTTGCGAGCCTTTCTGATCATCGCCTGTCAGGAGAGCTTTGATTTCTGATGGGATTTTTCCCTGGTCCATGGCAATGCACCACTGCTTGTACTAAAAAAAAAAAAAAAAAAAAAAAAAACACAACACAGAGAATAAATGTTAATAAACTGTCAGGGTTCACACATTTCCAAAATCAAAATGTCTGCCATTATGACCTCAGAGCCTTCAGACCTGGTATTAGCCTCCGTCTCAGGTGATTCAAGCCCTAAACAAGTACGAGTCTGAACAAATTAAACACGTCTTGTGAAGCAATCGAACCGATTTCAGTGGCAGTGGCAGGATACGCAACATGTAGTGTGAATGCTAATGCGCTTCAACACTGAGAGATGTGTAGATAAGCCAGGTAATATTCTGCCTACTTTAACAAAAAAAAAAAAAAGACTTTTTTGCTCAAGTAAATGTAAGTGATAGTAGGAGATATCTAAGAACAAAAGAAATCAACTCAATCATTAGATTTGACATCTAGAATTTTAACTTGTGATTATTTACTGAAATGTAAATTATTTTTCATTTCTTACTAGTAAAAATGATGTGGAAAAATATGTAGAAGTGATAAAAAAAATAATAGTTTAAGCCATAGTCTCAGAAAAAGTGTATTACATGGCTTTTAAAAAAAAAAAAAAAAAAACAGATTGTAAACGAATGAGCATTAGGTCCGGAATGAGCATTTATATTTGGATTGGCCTCCTGTCAGTCATTTTATAGACACGCCCCCAAAGCCCCTTCACATGCTGTTCAATCATTACGAGGAGAATTTTACATGTTTATAGAGTTGGCTATCACCCAGCTGAACGTCCTCGCTAAGGCTAACTATAGGTTCTGGGGGCGGGGCTTTGTGTACATGGATGGGAATTAGGGCAGGCTCAAAGAGTGAAGGGGAAAAAAAAAAAAAAAAACAATATTCATATTTTATTCAGCTCCACCTTTTTACAGTTAGAGAGCTATTTTTTTTATTATTTTTTTTTACAATTCTTACCTAATTGAAAACAATCATTTGAATAAATTTACATATTAATTAGTTTATAATATTAAACAGAGCAGACATGGTTCATTTAAATCACGAGCTGAAGATTGTGCTGCTCTCTTAAAGGTGCAGTAAAACAAAAAAAAACAATTCTAGTTTACACCAGAACAAGTGTATTATGTAGCTGAAAAAAAAAAAAATAATTGGAAACCTGCCTTCAGGTTCAGAATGTTTGTTTGTATTTGGATTGGCCTCTTGTCAGTCATTTTATAGACACGCCCCCAACGCACTTTCACATCCTCTTAAGCCGTTACTAGGAAAAGTTGCATGTCTATAGAGCTGTAACCTGGCTTTCATGCAGTCCGAGTGCGCCTGAAAGCGATGTCATGACATGTAGATAATCGTAGTTCTAGTCGAATCACCATACGTTTTGGGAGAGCTGGAGCTTCGTGTCCATGGGTGGAAGTAGGGGCAGGCCTTAACAAGTAAGTAAAAAACAAACAAACAAACAAAAATCTTTCTACTCTTATTCAACTCGACCCATTTAACCATTAGAGATCTTTTTTTTTTTAACAAATCTTACCTAATGCACCTTTAAGCAAAGAAAGTTGTATTATTATTAATTTTAATATTAACTTCTGAAGTACAGTATCCCAAATGGTTTTATATCCACTACATGTGCTCCCTACACAGATTATGCATTCCACAGCACTACATTGTCAGCAGAATGCCTCTGAGATTCAGCTACAGTAAAAATATATATGTACTGGGAGGAAGCAGGTTTTTGCCTTTACAAAGTCACTTAGATAAAAGTAACAAGTATCACTAAACTATTCTAACTAGTACTAGTCAAATACTAGCCAGAGCACATGAGAAGTTCAGATGTGCTTGCTAACTAGACTAAAAACGACAATAAGGATGATAAGTGAGAATCCCTGAGAGGGGTGAATTTATGTTTTTAAGTCTTTATCCTCGCCTGATAAATGTGTGGTGGTGACGAAGCGAAGCATACTGATCGAGTCTTTGTCTAACTTTCCTTTGACTGGTTACTGAGCAGCTGGAGAACATGAGGAACCCACCATCTCTAGTTCTTCTCTCAGGGCACAGATGGCTCTCTCTTTGCTGGACACCAGCTCCTCCAGGTACTGGTAGCGCAGCTTCTTCCTGGCTCGACATTCTCGCGCGCTCTGTCTGCTGCGTTCCAACTTCGCCTTCAGGTCGATCTTGGCAGGCTTTCGGCCACGTTTCCCCGGTTTCTTCACCTTTCCACCAACCATCTGCTGAAAAGGGGGAGGCTGACGTTAAGCTAACTGGATGTTAAATATGTTAACAAATGTTATATTTAGTAAAGGAAAAAAAATGCTGTTATGTAACAAAATAGAATAAATATATATATGCAAAAGTATAATGAATAAATAAAAAGTGACATTCTTTAATAAATAGACAAATTGTCAGTGTTGGAAAATTGCTGTGGTATAAGAGGAATAAAACATTTTGGAATGTGATGTTATAGGAAAATAATCAACTTTGGGGTGGTAATGCATCACACTATCCTGTAGTATTATCATAAGTAAAATATATAGCACTAATACCATGGCAAATACTACTACTACTACTACTACTACTAATAATAATAATAATAAATTAGGATGTGATTTCAATGTCAATTATTAAAATATTAAAATATTGTTTAAAACTATAATTCATTTGTAAAATTATTTGTTTTTTAAATAATTCTTTTTTTGAAAACCAATGTTAAGTAACAAAATGGGAATAAAATGTGTTGTGTCGATTTTTAATTAAAAAAATTAATTAATTAACTTTTAAAAATTAAATTTTCCTATAACAGCATGACATTAAGATGAAATTACAGAAATATATATATATATAATGTCATCTTAATCGTATGTCATCTTAATGTCATGTGTTTTGTGTTTGCTTATACGTGTTATAAAGATTTTTATAATTAAAATCTTAACATAAAATAAAAAAAAACATTTCTAAGAAAAGAGAAGAATAACATAATTTAAAGAGATGTTAATTTATTGAAGAGGAGAACAATGTTAATAACAAGATGTGAATAAGGTGAAGAGTATGATAAACATCTTTATGTAAGAGATGTGTAAATCTACAGAAATACACTCCTGACCTGAACTAAACATCTGGAGCTTAACAGATGTGAAATAAACCCATTCATATGCAGTGTCTCTGGACTGCTGTTTAATTCCATTTGGAAGACTAGTGAAAGCTAACTGACTAGCTGGTTAGTTGGCATGCAGATCAAAACAACACCAGTTCTCGCTCCTTTCAAACCTGCTTAACTACTACAACTTAACACAGTGACATTCCTGATCCCACACTGTATTACTGGTTTAGATATAAGAGCAGTGACCTGGTTATCTGAACTAAACTAAGTTCTCATGGCTTACCTTACTGTCATCCATTTTGGATGACCTGCACTTGGAGATCCAAACAGCTAGCTAGCTTGTTAGCTAACCAACCACCTGAACACTTCGTAATTAACACGTGTAGACAGTTTCTTTTCTTCACACGCGGTGTGGTGTGATATCCGAGAGTCCAAAAGCCCGATTTTAATCCGTGTCTTCTACAAACTCCGCGTCAAACACTCACACAAAACCCCGAGACTCGCTAATGTTTTTAGCATCGTTTCCGCCCCTTTTCGTTTTCATGGACAGCCGACTGCGCGCGAAGCATGCTGGGACTTGGTGTTTTATGGGGTTAGGGTTAGGGTTAGGCTTTTGTTGTGTCATTTTTATTTTGAGGGCAAGGACTAGGCTACTGGAAAATAGTCCACAAGCAGCAGTGTGTTATTCCTTTTACACCACAGTGATTTGCTCATGATTACACTTTTTAATTTATTTTAATGAACAAATTTTTAACCATTTATAGTTACACTATATGGCCAAAAGTATGTGGACATCTGACCATCACATACACTCATATGTGGTTCTTCCCCAAACTGTTGCCACAAAGTTGGAAGCACACAATTGTATAGAATGTCTTTGTATGCTGTAGCACTACAATTTCCTTTCATTGGAACTAAGAGACCCAAACCTGTTCCAGCATGACAGTGCACCTGTGCACAAAGCGAGCTCCATGAAGACATGGTTTGTCAAGTTTGGAGTGGAAGAACTCGAGTGTCCTGCACAGAGACTTAATCTCAACCCCACTGAACACCTTTGTAATGAACTGGAACACTGACTGCACCCCAGACTTCCTCACCTGACATCAGTGCCTGATCTCACTAATGCTCTTATAGCTGAATGATCACAAATCCCCACAGCCACACTCTAGCTCTTCTTTTTTTTACTAACTTTTCCAGAAGAGTGGAGGTTATTATAACACCAAAGAGGGACTTAATCTCTTGTGAGAATGGGATGTTCAACAAGCACATATGGGTGTGATGGTCAGGTCTTAGATTATGTGAACCCTCTGCTGTATTATGAGCTGTTACTATAGCAACAATAACGTATTATAATGATTAATAGCATTAATATAAACCTAATATTTATGTTACAGCTGGGACTACTGTCTGAGACGTGCTGTTATAGGAAGATAATGCACACCTTCTGACCAATCAGATTCGAGAACTCAACCATGCTGTGGTATAAATGGAGTTAAATTTGTGTCAAAAGTATCGAGCCAAAAATAACGCAGCTTATCATGCTACCAAGAAACCAGAATGTCCTGAAGACTCTCCCAAGGCAGAAAACTTTCTGACCCTTATGTGTTTAATGTATTAAAACAAGCACCTTATATAATATAAACCTAGAGTTTGAATTACATCCGGAACTACAGTACTGTCTGAGCCTTGCTGTTATTAAAAGAAAATGAAGATAATTGTCATAATAATCATTCAGATAATCATCTTTATACCATATAATAATCATTCAGATAATACCTTTATACCACAGCACGGCTGAATTCTCGAATGTGAATGGTCAGAAGATATGCCTTATTTTTGTACACCCATAGTTCTAGCTGTAACATAAAGAATATGTATATTAATGGTATATATATTAATGGTATATATTTGTCACTGTTGAGGGCAGATGTTTTGGTGTCAGGGCCTCCAAACTCTTTACCTCAATCTCTTTGACTTTCTTTTTCACTTTCCTTCTTCAAGGCTCATCTTAAAACCTGTCTCTTTTCTCAACATTTTCAATCTTCTCATTCCAGTTGATGTTTTTTCTGGTTGTACATCGACCTTAGGTATGAGAAATGTGCTATATAAATCAAAAGTATTATTATTATTATTATTATTATTATTTACACACTCATTCTATATTTTATTGTTTCTATAGTAACAGCTCATACACAGGGGCTTGTACGGAGGCCCTACTATGACTAGTAGTTGACTAGTCTAGTAATCTAGTAAAGAAAAATGTACAGTATAATTGTTGATGTGGTGAAGTTTTTAGGTTTTTTTTTTTTGGTTTGTTAGGAGACATTTATTTAACACTTACAAAAGGAGTCGAGGGTGTCAGTGCTTTGTAACAGTTAGGGTGCTTTGTAAAGTTTCCCAGTACGACAGAGCGAGAGAGAGAAAGAGGAACAACTGGTGAAGGAACAGCTGTTTATCACAGCTGTAATGTAACAGGAACTAACTTGTCTCGCAGATATTCCACAAATAATGTGTGATGTTAAATGTGTGATGTTAATAATAAATTAAACGAAGGCAAATCGCTGTGGTATCAGCGGAATTGCACACTCCAGACTGTGCGGTTATATGAAAATAATCCATAAATAACTCCTCTTCGCGTTGTGCTGTATCACACCACCCCGGCGTGGATTATTCTCATATAACCGCACTGTCTGGAGTGTGTTAATGCTTACATAATAACATTAATATTATTAGTAGGAGTAGTAGGGGTAGTAGGAATAGCAGCAGGAGTAGTGACTGATGTTACAGTTGTGATTAGTTTGTGACTGGAGAATAACCATTAGTGCCTGGCTACAGTGTGTCACTAAGCCCCGCCCCCTTCCTTCAAATCCGCGGCAGCCGATAGGGCCTGAAAGTCGAGCTGAAACACAGGACAGCAGTTTTCTCGACTACTTTAGCCAAGGCTCAGTAAACGAGTCGCTTTATTGAGTCTGCGGCGACACTGCAGGCAGGTTTTGAGGTGGAAGCCGGTGGGAAGTGGACTTTGAGGAAGTGCATGCTCGGTGTGGCCTCTTTAAGGCCGCCTCGCTCGGAGTGGGACTGGTTTCAAATGACGCCATCGCTTTATTTTTATCACCATGACCTCATCCCTGAGACGGAGTTCAGTGACCAGTGAAACTTTATTCAACTTCTTTTTAAGCGGGGTATTTTTGATTTGGTCCTATCTGATACTTATTTTCGGTGTCGGAGAAGATAAGTGAGACTGGAGGTTAGGAGGGGAAAGGACGTGGTTTCTGAAATGTGCTCTCTTTTCACTTGTTCTCTTTAACGGTAAGTTGGCGACATTTCGGTAATGACAAACTCGCCTTTATATCGCCAGAGGGCCTGTAACGCGCGCGCGCACAGCCTGCGTGTGTGTCTCTGTCTCTCTGTGTGTGATTGTGTGTGTGTGTCTGTCTCTTCTGTGTCTCTGTGAGTGTGTGTGTGTGTGTTTCTCCGTCTCTGTATGTGTGTGTGTGTGTGTGTCTGTCTCTCTGTGTCTCTGTGAGTGTGTGTGTGTGTGTTTCTCCGTCTCTGTATGTGTGTGTGTGTGTGTGTCTGTCTCTCTGTGTCTCTGTGAGTGTGTGTGTGTGTTTCTCCGTCTCTGTATGTGTGTGTGTCTGTGTGTGTCTGTCTCTTCTGTGTCTCTGTATGTGTCTGTGTATGTGTGTCTGTCTCTCTCTGTATGTGTCTGTGTATGTGTGTCTGTCTCTGTATGTATGTCTCTCTCTGTGTCTCTGTATGTGTGTGTGTGTGTGTGTGTGTGTGTGGAGGCCAAAGTTACACCATGTTCCAGTCCTTATGCCAGGCCAATGAGTATCTAGCGCAAAATAAAGCAGGTTAAAAAGTCAGGTTGTATCAACCTCCTGATTAAATTAGAGATGTCTCTAAATACAATGTATTTGTACTCCACTTGTCGCTACACTGTCACAAGAGACTTAAAGTGTCTCTACACTTAAAAGGAGCCAGCTTTCTTTCTTACACCTCTACTTACTAAAAGTAGTTTTGTTTTCACACAAACTGTGTCTCATTAGGTACTTACTTTAACCCCAGGTAAGTGTGTGTATATGTTTTGCTCAAATGTGCTAGTGTTGTTAACTCAAGGCTACTGTTTGTTAATATAAAGAAGACCTATTTGGTCATTGTTTGTATGTTTTTTAGTTATAAAACCTATGACTGGTTAATAACAGAGATATGAACACTTCTTCTTAATATCCTGTATGTGAGGAAGTGAAGCTTCTGGTTATTTATGCCAAAGGAAACTCATTTATTTATCAGTCCTACCGGGTAGGATGATATAATGAAATTGAAACCAAAGTTTTTTATTTGTCATTTGCACAGCTGACACTTGGAAGACTATATATTGAAATTCTTATGGTGGGTCCACTGACAAATACTGGACATATCTTAACGTATAACATCTACTAAACAAAATAGAAAAAATATACAAATGTAAATGCACACATGGGTTTGGTGGTATACCAGGATAATGCTGCAACTCAATTCAATTCAGTTTTATTTATATAGCAAGTTTAACAATGGACATTGTCACAAAGTGTAAGCATCAGGGTAATTTTTAAAAAAAATTTTAGTAGTGTTTTAGCTTTAATATCCAGATGAAGTTAATTAAGCAATATCGCATGAGCAAGAGTGCAGTTATACTGAATAGTAGGCTGAGTGTCGTAGCTAATCACAGCCATGCCGATATTTAGTATAACCGCACAATTACAAGTATGATATTACTTTTATACAACAGTTCTATAAACAAGAATTTAATATAGAGTAACTGACATTTCGGACACAATATGGCAATCGTTTTTGCTCCACTGGTGGAAATAGATCCCGAAGAAGCCAAACTCACTTTAAACCCCACCAGCTAGCTGGCTAGCTGGCTCACATTGAGTTGTACATTCCTGTTAAAGGTGCTACTGCTGAAATTGGCGTCCCGTCTTCCTTTTCATCTTCATGTGCCAAGCTTTCATGTATGAAGTGAAAAGTTGTATCCATGAAAAGTATCGTTTGCCAATTGGTTGTCTGCTGATGATGTCAATGACACTACTGTAGTAACTGTTTTAACTAGGAAGTGGAATTTTCCATGGTGAACACAGACAAGCGGAGTGATACACACAGTGAAACGTCCCAGTGTAAGGAAATATAAGCACTCTTGGCATACCTTTCAACCAATCAGATTAGTAGACTGGAACTATATGTAATAGTATAATCACTGTATAATAAATGAGGCTTGAGTATAGTTTCCAGAAAGTGCAATCCTTAGGCTGTCCAAGTGAGAACACTTACAATGCTATACAACAGTTACAGATACATTTATAGTTACAACTTTAAACTAATAGCCTATGTATTATTATTTCGATTTTACCACATTTCTCACAATTTGGTCATCAGTTCCTGCCCACTACCTCTCCCCTATCATATGACACTTACGAATTGGGGAAGGTGAAAGCTGATGTGTGCTTCTTCCAAGAAATGTGAAGCCAGTCATCTTTTCAAACTGCTGCTCACTGACATAACCAGAGGAAAGTGCTATCTGCCTTCTTCCGAATACATGAGCTCATAGATCCTCATGATTGGCTTGTGTCGCTGTGATTGACAGGAGAGAGAGAGAGTATCCCATCCCTCCCACTGCCAATTTTACTCTATTGGCTGTGGCATCATGAGGATTCGGAATCGCAGCCCAACAGTAGGGCCAACGCTTTTCTGTTGCACCACTCAGTAGCCCATTACAAGATTAAAAAAAAAACCTGGTGAGCTGAACCTTGCTAACAAACTACTGGATAGTCATACAGATATCTCTTGATGCATTGATGCAATAATAACATTGATGTGATGTCGTAGTCTCACATTATCTTTGTCCAGTCAGTGCACTAAGAAGATAAAGCGAGGAGGTGTGAAAGTCAGCAGTACAGTTGTCGGTTATGTAAAATGCGCATGACATCATCTCGTCGTCCAGTGTCTGAGAAACAGATGTTGAGCCTTCGGGTTCATATGCAACCTCCAGCTCACTGGCTCAATGTAACATCAGACCAGTAGTCATCATCTTCATCACCTTCATCATTGCCAGTGATAAAAAAAAATTACAGGACAGTTGGAAAAAAAACGACAACTGAACCTACACATTTCAGTGAGATGTGCTGTTAACAGTGTAGTTACAGCACTTGGAAACACACAATGAATTTTAATTGCCGACTTACTGTGTCGTTTTTAATGCATAATAAAAATTAATCCTGCCAGTGCAGTTTTTAATTATTAATAACCATTAATAATAAGCAGTAGCAGGTTATTTTCAAGATTAGTTATCTCTGGGCCTGGTGCTAGCAAACACAGTGAATTTATATGATCAGTATTTCTGATATAATTATAAATGTGCAAAAGCATGCATGATACAAATAGAATTTCATAATAGTATAATTAATCAGTTGCAAAAAAAAAGTTTTTTAGATTAATATTTGCTAAAGTAAGCTTACTGTCAAAAAGCAAAACTAAAATCCAAGCACTTTATACTGAGATTACTAATCCTTTTAGAATTATTATTATAATCCTATTATAATCTTACTCTGACAAATAAGGAATAAAATATGACAGGGCAATTTTTTATTCCAATTGTATTTTTAAATTTTTATTAATTAAAGATCAATATTTCATGCATTTATCCATTTAAAATTACCTTTAATATTGTGGAATGTCCATGAGTCAAGTTAGTTTCTGTTATCACTTACGTTACAGCGGCTGTAAAAAGTTGTTCCTTCACTTTCTCGTGAAGTTAATAAGACAAAAAGTGCAGCTTGTTAGAAATAAATGACAAAGTGCAGCGTCATCTGTCCTTTTCCGATGGCAGAAAACTCAAAGGAGCAGCTTTACCTCTGACTGCTACAAAACGCTGACACTGGAGACTCCTTCCACATATGTTCAACAAATGTCTCCTAACAGAAAGCTTCACCATATCAACAATTCTACATTTTTATTACTTAAATAACAAAACCTTTTTTAAAGTATGGATTAACACACCATGGGCTGTGTTGTTATACAAAAGAGTCCAGTCCAGGACCGTTACCACCCTGAAGTGATTATTTTCATCCAACAACATTAATAAAAACCTATTGTTTTTGTTACAGCTGGAACTACTTTGCTGTTACATAAAATGAATCCACACCTTCTGACCAATCAGCTGTTATTTAAAAATCTTTATATGTCAGACTCCAGTGACAGTTCAACAACTGCTGCTATTAGCCATGTCATAATTACTGTAGTTTGTAGCATGTAATACATTTAGTAGCACAGCATGTACATATAGTGATACGTTTTAGTGATGGCAGAGAATGTGAGTGTATAAAGGTCATAGCTTGTCCCCCTACAACTCAGGAACTCGGGAGGGTCTCCTTAACCCAGAGTTCAGCAAGTGATATCAAATCAAAATGGCTGCTCACAGCATTGACCTAAACAGTAAACAAAGTAGCACTTCTTGCTTTTAAATGGGTTATACTGTATATACAAGTATTTGCTTTAGATCAATCAATATACAGACATATTAACTTGCTAAATCTAATCTGGAATCTTTTACCACTAAAGAAATGGAAGGGCTTCTTATTATTTAGTAGCAGGCCTCGCTTTTATCTTACTGTTGCTTTGCACACGCTCGTGCACCCACGGTAGGGTTTTTGTGGTTGAATTCATTTTTCCTCTCTGTCTGATAGGATTTTCGTCTGAAATTCTGAAGTTTTCATCAGTCATCATTTAAAGTGGAATATTAGCACTGAATGTTTCAGTCAAGATGTGATCCATTCGAGGGTTCTGAAGTTTGATATTGAACCCTACAATGGAGGATTTCCATTTTTTTACAAAATTCTCATGTAGAACTCCATTAGAAAACTAAAACAGTACGTTATTTTCCTTTAGCGTAAGCATTACGCTCACCTCAGGCCAACGTCAGCCACATTTTACAACCACTTTCCACTCTTTACAGCATAAACAGTACAATTTTACTTTAATGGAGGAAGGGCACTCGTCAAATGTAAAAGAGTCGACTGGTTAGATAATGACAGGAATGTTTTGATCAGTGCTTCCTTCTTACTTACACACACACACACACACACAAACACAAACAGGCGAGTTAGGGAAAGGAAGTCGAGCCTCTTAATACTCTGCATGGGTGTGACACAGCAGTGAAAGAGCATATCCCGAATTAAACCCCTCACAAAAACACACCTTTTATTTCACCAAGATTGTTTACATATATATAAGGATGAGGCACTCGGAGCTAGGTGTCCAGTGACGTGTCCTGAATTAGCAGTTGTAAAAGTGGAAGTGGGCTTCCAGGGGGCAGGCAGTGCAGGGCTGCTCGCTGAAACTCCACCACCTCTCTGTCCATCTCGGAGCTGAATGTGTAAGAAACGTCTTTGTCTTTGTCCCTTATCTTTATAATAGTGATCCTGCGTGTAACCTTTCCAGCAGTATCATTTAATTTTGATAGTGATCTGTAGTGATCCGACTCTGATGAGAACTGATGAGAAGTAAGATTGTTTCGGATGTGACAGAAGGTCAGAATCAGTGTACATTTGTGTGCCAGGTAATGAAAAATCACTGTGTGATAGAGCTGTGTGGTTACATAAACCTGTTGTGTTTGTATGGGCATGTTTAGATTGATCTTATTTATGTCTTTTTTTTTTGTTTTGTTTTTTTAACCCTCTTGATAACTGATTTCTATTCATATTTACTTGTTGCGTAGTTGAAGTGTGTATTTCGAGCCAGAGAGATTCAAACATTTTTATTATTGGTCCAGAATATTTTTTTCCACAGTTGTAAAAAGACCTCGCTGATCTCAAACCACAAACACAAAAACAACAATGATCTTAAACCAGAAAAACAATGATTGCCTTCATTGATATGTCGTGTTGTTTATCATATTTTTACAATTTGGAAGAAAAAAAAAACGTGGCTCTATGTGCTCTAAGAAAACAGAATGCAAATGAATGTCATTTGTTATTTCTGTGCCTGACATTTGGGCCATCTGCCATGGCGGGTATTTATAACAACACGTATGACACACCATGTTCCAAAGTCGACTCTCTTGTCAGTCTTTAGCCTTTATTGGTCGGCTTCATTACTGAAGTCTCACCTGAACCTGAATTCAATGTTACCAAGTTGTCAGCCTCACTGTATAGTCTGCCGAGGTCACCACGTGTTTGTGTAATTTATTAAAGACGCATATACCACAGGGCTGTGAAGTTCTCGATTCTGATAGGTCTGATAGACAGGGACCTGTATGTCGGATGCTTACGTAATTTAAATGAAACAAATGGAAGGAGTCTCCATTGTCAGCGTTAAGTTTTGCACAACAGGGACAATAACATGACTGTAAATTTTCTTGTTCAAGAAAGAAAAAAAGAAAACGAGAGAGGGAAGAGCTGTTTATAGCTATAATGCAAGTGACTTGCTTTGCAGGTGTTCCAAAACATTAAATAAAACTATAAACTAATAAGAATCATGATGTGTCATTCGGTAATAAATAAATAAAAAAGTGTAATCACTGTGTAAACAGAATAAAACACTTTGCAACGTGCTGTCCTAGGACAGTAATAACTCTGTAGTGCTAACAGATCCGTTCTTAGTGTTTGTATGCATGTGCTATACTTTTGTGACACAAGTAGCATAATGCGCCAATCCATCACCAAAAAAACATACATGAAGATGGAACATTTGTCATCAACCACCCCCGGAAAATGTTTATGCACGTGTAAAAATGGAGAGGATGTTGATAAGGTCTTGACTTTCCCACACGACGTTCAGGGTTGCCATATTATGTGCACTGTTTCTAGTTCAAATCATGTAGTTTAAAACCTGCTGTAGTTCTCTGCAGTGCTGTAATGTACCTCTTATGTCTACCAGTTAAAGAAAACTTTTTTGGTTGAAAGTGATTAAATGTGTATCAATCACAGTGAATTCTGCCTAATCTGGGAGCATCAGGTTGTTTAAACACCATTTCTAATTCCATTTTCCAATTACAGTTTATTTTGTATTATATTTTGATGCATTGTATTTAATCTGTCAAAAGCTGAAATTTTTCTAATTTTTGTCAGAAAATTTGGCATATCTGTTTATAATGTTTTAGTTTGCATGTGGTTTTGGGTGTTTTGTCATGCTGTTTTTTTAAAAAAAATCTACCTTAAAAACCAGGTGGGCTAAATACAGGTTGTTGTCCTAAAAGATCTTACTAGACGAGGGAACAGGTTTATTAGGTTATATGCAAACACTTGGCAGTTGACGCTGAGCAGAAGCTGTAATGCCATGCTTTAAAAAAAAAAAAAAAAGCCAGCTGCTGCAGATCTGTAGGGGATGTTATTACGATCTGGCGCATGTCGAGTCCATGCCTTTGAAATCTGTTTGTTGTGGTCAGGAATCGCGCTGTGAGGAAATTGTAGCATGTCAGACGTGATTTTCCACTGTTACATACTAAGGAATAGAAGAATTCCCCCTCTTAAAAGTGGGAGGTTGTTGCTGTTGTGTTATTTACATTGTTTCCTATTTTTCCCCATTTACAATTTTTAAGTACAATCATCTTTTCAACATAAAACACGTGCTTGGATCAATTTCTCAAATTACTACCAAAAACATTTATAATGTTAGAGGTTAAATGTTAGAGGCTATTATTACAATTGGAAGATTGCGAATTCATCTGTATACCATTTTATAGATAGGCAGAAGTGGAATGGGGCTACTTTTGCATTCTTCCTGCAAAGCCGCATCTATCCTGAAAGATGGCTGAACTGCTCAAGAGAGGTGACCAGGGAAATGGAGACTTCCATTTTTTTTTAGCAGTTCCAGCATGACAATGCCCCTGTGCACAAAGCAAGCTCCATGAAGACATGGTGTGCCAAGGTTGGTGTGGAAGAACCTGAGTGTCCTGCACAGAGCCCTGACCTCAACCCCACTGAAAACCTTTGGGATGAACTGGAACACCGACTACACCCCAGACCTCCACACCCAACATCAGTGCCTGACCTCACTAATGCACTTGCAGCTGAATGATCATATATCCCAGCAACCATGCTCCAAAATCAAGTGGAAAGCCTTCCCAGAAGAATGGAGGTTATTATAACAGCAAAGAGAGGGACTAAATCTGGAATGGGATGTTCTACAAGCACATATGGGTGTGATGGTCAGGTGTCCACAATCTTTTGGCCATATAGTGTTTCTCCTTGGCCTTAGTACATTGATTGGCATCCATGCATAAAGTCTTGTATCATGTCGATGTTCGTCTCATCAGGTTTTAATTAAAATTTTTTTTTTTTTAATCAAAGACACTCATGGTTACTCTGTCCACCGCCCAGACTGGATCCTGGATAAGTGGAAACGTGTCACTTTTTAGTCAAGCAATATTTCTCATTCATTTCTGCCTTTGTCAACAAGTAAAGGAAGGTCAATGATTCCAAATTAGGAGGTCAACTTCCTCCTTGAGAACAAGCAGAGCCTCTGCCAAGACGCCCAGTGGAAAGGCACAAAGTTCAGAAGAACAAGGGCGTGTAGTCTACTTCCCTGTTTGTCACAGGCCTTATAGTGGGATTGTGTAATAAGTAAGGAATAAAAAGCTTTACATGCTGATGTAGTAAAATAATTAACAATGTAGTGTTATGGTACGTTACCACAACAAAGTGGATTAATTTCCTATAAAAGCTCATCCCAAAATGTTTTAAATGACTTGGCCTCCAGATCTCAATCCGATCGAGCATCTGTGGGATGTGCTGGACAAACAAGTCCGAACCATGGAGGCCCCACCTCGCAACTTACAGGACTTAAAGGATCTTCTGCTAACGTCTTGGTGCCAGATACCACAGCACACCTTCAGAGGTCTTGAGAAGACCATGCCTTGACAGGTCAGAGCTGTTTTGGTGGCACAAGGGGGACCTACACAATATTAGGCAGGTGGTTTTAATGTTATGGCTGATTGGTGTATATCCAGCTACAACCTAGCTGAAGGCAAGCATCTGGCTTATCTGAGACCCATGAAGGCAGCAACTGTATCTTTTCAAATTTCTGCCCATAGACTGTCACAGGATCACATCTGGTTGAAGATGTTTTGCTGTAGAATGTTAACACAATAACTGTAACTGTAATTATTCTAACACAAAATCACTGGTCTGGTGCCCTGAAACCCCGACAGACATAATGCTGCATTCAGCTTACCTCGGAAGTGGGAATCATGCCATTTCCTTGTACATCATTTGATCTAAAGCAACTACTTGTATATACCGTATCTCATTTAAAGGTAAGAGGTGCTACTTTGTTTACTGTTCGTGCTGTGAACAGCCATTTTGATTTGACATCACTGTCCCGAGTTCCCAAGTAGGAATTACGACTTGAGGAAGTGTTTAGTCAGACGTCTGAAATTTACGAGTTACGACTTTTAGTCGAAGTCCCCACCTATGTATGTGTGACCAAACATATGTCCACATTTGGCTGTACATTGATTTACACTGAGCCATCCAATTGTTTTTACTTTAGATCATGACCATTTGCGTTCACTTTGACTCATGGATGGCTATTACTTAGAGCTTATATATATAACCTTTTATCGAGGTAGCTGACAGTGATATATGCAGTATATATAGCATGCAGGCCTTCCTTTCCTGGGTAATCTGTAAAACTGAGAGGTTTATGATGGTACGTTTATGTTCTTCTTGCAGTAACAGCAATGCCATGCAGTTTTTATCCATATACATGTATACACTGAGATAAAATAGAGTGAGAGCGTAGGTGTTCTGGAAAACAACAGGAAATAGAAGCATCCTCAGAGTCACTTGATCATGGGACCGTTGGGGTTCATGGGACAATCTGCCTTAGCGACTTGTTATTTTTGTCTTGGGGTGCTAAGGTTTGACCTGATGAAACACAAAACCTTTTTTATTGGAAATGCTGGTGTATTTTTAGCCCATCGAAGTGTAACTGTAGGGATCCAGTGACTGTATTTCACTTAACCCTTCCACTGATTATGAATAATAAATGTAGATTTTATTTTCTTTTACCACTTATTTATATTCGCTCCATTTGGCCTGTAGCATAGTGTTATTGTGAAAGTAGAGGGGTTATGTGACATAGTTAGATTACGCCTACATGCAATAATAATAATGATTAAACTAAAATAATGGAGAGAACTGAAACACAGGTGACTTCCCACGCACATTTTACTCCCACGGCATTTTCATGCATCACCAGTCACAGCCTACAAACATGAATCATTTATAAGATCTTAATTATGTAATTTTGTCCGACGATTAAGTGTGGACCTGAACAGTTGCAAACTTTGCGAACAACTGCAACATTTTTGTGTTTTGTAGATTTTATACCATATTAATACTATAATATAACCATATTTTACTGTATTTTATACTGTAATATAACCTTAGTATCACTGTAAAAATGCACACACATCTTACGAAGAACAGCCATTTATGAACATTTAAGATGTAGGGAAATTCAGTTGAATGAATTAAATTGTGAAAAAAATGCACATTTTACACAAAAACTATACAAAATTTATTCCTTTAAAAACACAAAGTGTATTTATTTTACTGTGATAATAAAAAGTAATAAAATGAGATGGCACGGCACTTTGATTGTATCAATGACTCACGATAACATTACTGTGGAATCGTATAAAGAAATGATTAATCAAGATGAGCTCAAATATTTGCAGTTAGACAAAATGTTATGTAAGAATACATAATCTACTTAGCTACACACACAACCACGCAAGTCTTTTCAGTCTTTTCTATAACATACACACCTTAATTTCCACTAGAAATATGAGAAGCTTCAATGCTGATTATTAGCATTGCTGAGTTTTTGGTCTCCAAGATTCAGAGACCAAGAGGCTCCCAGACTAAACAAGTAGTCTTTGCCTGACGAGATTTTATTCAAGTGTTTGGAAACACACCAAACCAATGCTCCTCTGGTTTGATAGTTTGTCTTGGCGCATGCTATTGAACGGGCTTAGTGCACAATTTGTTTTATTGTCCTTGTGTGTGGGCCTTGCTGGAAGGGGGAACTCATTGCTGGGGGAATTTTTTATCACGTCTGCACCAAGGAGAAGAGAGGGTTTTTACAGCAACGAGGGAGTTTCCACAATACCGAACTGACTCGATGCCACCTACATCATTACTAGGAAGTTGGCGTTTCCCAAATCATACATTTCACATATCTGGCTTTTACCCACACAGCTCAAAACATGCACTGATTTCAAATGTCTCTGCATCTGAAAAATAGAATGCTACAAAGCTCCATGAAGCATGCAGTCATCCATTATAAACTATCCAAATGAATGTCAGTCCATTATTTCCATGACAAAGTCCATCTTGGGTGTCTTGTACAGAACGGTCCAAATTAACATGCGCTATGTTGCTTTTCTCTCCGCAGCCTAATAACCACTTGAGCATGAAGACGAGAAGCAAGGAGATGATGTAATGGCACTGTGGCCCAGGAGAAAAGCCCTCTTTTGTGTCGTCCGTGCAATGGTGTGAAAAAAGACACCCTCCTCTTTCCCTTCCCCAGCAAACCCCCAAAAACACAGTCGAGTCTGCTGGAAGTGGGCCTAAGTGATCTTACTGCTTGGCAAACACACACCCCATTACCACATCCATACTGTCTCAGACATGCACACATACACATAGTGCATAGAGTGGACAGTCTGTTTTTTGTTTGTTTTTTTATTCTGCTGTTAGTACATAAAGAAAGCCTGCTCTCTTTCCGTCCCTCCCATTTTTCCTCCTCTTTTTCTTTCTATTTCTTGCTTTCGCTTTTTCACTCGTTCGTTTTTTTTTTTTTCAAACTCACCAGCCAAACACTAAAAGAGTGACATCATCGGCAGCCACCACAATGGGGTCGTTCTTCTGCTGAAGGCCCTTGCGGGCCACGTCATTGCACCACAGGAAGAGAGGAGGTAACAGTCAGACAGATGGATAGAGAGGTCATGGATATGGTAGAGCACGGTGGGACAGGGGCTCTGGCCTCAGTGAGACTCATCGGGCCAGAAGGCCTCGTGGCCCTGCTGGAGGGTGGACTGGACCGAGTGCTTCTGATTGACAGCAGGCCCTTCGTGGATTATAACACCTCCCACATCCTAGAGGCGGTCAATGTGAACTGCTCCAAGCTGATGAAGAGGAGGCTGCAGCAGGACAAAGTGCAGATCGCCGAGCTTCTGCAGCATTCTGCCAAGAAGAAGGTGAGTACATGGATTTAAATTTGGCAGCTCGACCTTAAAAATCTTTAGTAGTAAGTGCAAATTTTCCATACCATGCCTGACTGTTTTCTCATTCGCCAGAGGTTAGGTCTCGGGGTCATTCAGGGTTGATGAATGTAAAGCACTTTGTTTACACTTGGTTGTTTCTTGAGTATCAGGATTGTATCCAGATGGAGGTTATTCACATAAAAAACATAAGAGTAAATGCATCCACATGACACACATGATCCCTGAATGCTGATTTTGCCACCTTTGGTGAGATAAAAATGCATGAAAAGTCACGATTTTTAATGCAGCATAATATTTACTAACTATTTACTGTCATGGTTATGCCAAAATTGGTGCTGGACTACGTTTCCCAGCAGCCCCAGCACATCACGTCTCAATCAGCCTCACCTGTGTCTCGTTTTTATCACCACTATTTAAGTTTCTGTTCTTCTACGTCTTATTGTCAAGCTTTTGTTGTTGGCTTGTTCGAGTTTTGTCGTGAGTGCCACAGCCTCACCCATAGTCTGTTTTGCCTAGTGTCCACTGTTTATGTTTATGATTCTTGTTTTTTCAACCTTTTTCAACCTAGTCTCTATTTTAAAGGTATAATACAGTAGGACCCCCGTATCCACAGGGGATCGGTTCCAATCCCCACGGATAGTAGCGAACACTATATACTACATATACATAACAGCTGGGTAGCGTATACAGCATGGATGCTCCGGACAAAGGGATGATTAATATCCCGGGCATTACCGCATGAGATTTCATCACGTTACTCAGAATAGCGGCCAGTATAAATTATGAATGTTTACTGTATTTCTGGAATTTTCTATTTAATTTTTACGGACCGCAGTCAACCGCAGTTAAGTGAAACTGTGGTAACTGAAACAGTGGATATGGGGGTTGTACTGTGGTATGTCATTATCTGTATCATTGCCATTAGTGGGATTTGAACCAGCTTAACTGGTAAGTCATTATCATTGAGCAAGTCATTTTTCACACACCACAAAAAGAAATTTCCAGAACAACTCCTGAACTTCTACAGTTTCTCAAACTCAGCTACATCATTTGAATTTATAATTGGTCTCAACACTGTGGAACTTTCTGGCGAACTGTCTGTCCAGTATGACGGAGTAAGCTAACTATCACAATTATCTCTCTTTCTCAAATCAGGGAATTGTTGTCTATATCAAGCTAATAGCCAGCTAATATTTTGAGCTTATTTTACTTCAGTTTTCGGGTTTGTTACATTCCAGAAAGAAAAGGTCACCGACACGAGATCGGAATCTACTACAAAGGTTATCTGCTCTGTTGGTTAGGACATGACCACGAATGATCTTCTGATCTTTTCTTTCTACTGAGAATCTTGACAAATTGTATAAAAATCATATTAACCTTATTTGCTCTTTTGATTGTTACTACTTTTACTGCTCTACTTGCTATACTTGCTATGGTTGATGCTATTGATATTGATTTTGTTTATTTAACTGCAAATCAATAAGAAATATTTCGGGCAAATACACACGCAAGTTTGATCCTACAGCTATGGCAAAGCTGAAATTGATGAATAAGAAAACTGTTGGTGGAAAATACGTACGCTTTTTTTTAATGAACATACATGACCTTGACGAATAAGAGCCATTGTTCTTAGAGCTTGTAATAATAAAAACCATCCTGTAGACTGATGAACCTAAACACTATAATGACCCCTACAACCAGTATAAAGCCGCACTTTAAACATACTCATGACATCATAATGTCATGATTATAATTTTCTTACCACATTCTATAAATAAATGTATTTTTTGTAATGTATAAATGTATCATTCATGAGATCATATCACTGTGAGTGACACAACTATCCGGCTTGACAGGAAGAAAGAAGAAAACTTCATAGAAGCTTAATTACTAGCCACCAGGATGTGAGACTTTCATCAGGGAGGACATGTTTTTTATTACAGACACGACTCGGAGACTCTAAACCTAAAGTGATATATATTTAGCATTTGGATCAGTATCTGCAGTGAGCTGTTCTAGCCCCCTGAGTGAGACACGTCACTCTGACGTCAGACGAGCCTCCTGATTGCAAAAACATAGCAGGTGTCTGTAGTGATTTTTATAATAATAAAAAAAAAATTTTTTTATTCTGAAACGTCATGTTGTGCTGTCTGTAACACTGCCGAATCGGAAACCTTTCCAAAAGCAACAGAAGACGGTTAGGTTGTGGTTACAGGCAGTTAGTCCCTTTGCAGCGCTCAGTTCATCTCAAAGAAGTAGCTAACGATCATATCAGTAAACTAAAAATGTAACAGGCTTAGCTTGCTAGTTAGCTACCACTCCTAATTTTATATTGCTTTAACAAACCTACGCAGCTCGCCAAGAAACTAGCTATCTAACACTAGATATCTGAGGAGGTGCCTATAATGGACATGTTTAGCTAGCTAAAAATTTGTTCAGCTAAAAAATAAGTTTATGGCATCTGCTTTGGCAGTAGCTCGGCTTTCAGTGCAACAAATTCCTCGATTGTTTTAATCGTAAACCGTTATGTCTTGACCGTTCCCATGAACTACAAAGCTGTAGGCATCAAGAGCCATGTACACCTTCAGTTTCTCTACAGTATAAACACTCTGAGTTTCTGTGAGATATCTACACATGGATCTTCTAGAGTTGTCTTTTAGTGCTAATCCATAATAATACGTGGATAACATTTTACCTCATGTCAAACCACTCCGTAAATAAAATTCTTTTCAGGTTCTTCCGGCAGATTATAAACAAGTAGCGTCAGGTTGCTAGTCCAGTCACGTCTTTTTGCAACCAGGTTGCGCTCACATCTCTTTTTGTTTACAAACACCGAAGGGGTTTCCATAGACTTTTAACATACCAAAAGTGGTAAGGACAAAACCATGCGTATTAGAAAGTAGTGAGGACATGTCCCTTGCGTCCGCAACAGAAGTCAAGCCTGTGCTGTCGTCAGTCTGCGATGAACGGTGGTATATTTCATTTCACACAAAGTTACAAACCTAGTAATTATAGCTTGACAGTGTATGATGGTGCAACAGCAAGGCAGTCGGTTAAATTAAGCGCATCCTAGATTAAATGATGATAACTTAAAGTACAAACTGAACTGAAGCCATGCTTCACCTACGCATTTTTTTTTTAGCCATAAATGGTAAAGTGGATGTGTGAGTGTGAATATGCTAATTCATGATTATACAAGTCTTAACACAGGGAAAGAAATTGTTCATCCTCTGAGGCCATCTCAGCATTTATAAATTTTCATAAACCCCTCACCTCTGATCCAGTCGCATTCAGGGGTGTTTGATAAACGACTGTGACCTCACTGCCTACAAAACAGAGTGTTCATGAAGTGGCTATAGCGAGCCGAATAATCCATCCCCACTCACGAGGGCCCTTGGGAGGCCTTAGCAACAGGTTGCCAAGTGACCTCATCCCAGTGCTATCTGTCTCAGTCCAGCCTTGAGCCTCCCTGTCTCCACACACATGGACACACTCAAAAAAATCAGGGCTGCTTTGTTTCCTCACTCTAACTATAAGCATGTTTTCTCTTATTTGGTGTTTTTCGTACGCAGACAAAAGCGGTCAGACACAGAACGAGATGCAGTGGCGTATAAGGGATGCTTAGGGGTTGCGTAATGTCAGAACTCGAGTGTTGCTCAATCGGGGATGACATCAAACCCAGAGCCATGCTGTCCTGTGGAATGCATGAGAATCCTGAGATAACAGACGGAAAGAGAGAGATAGCAAGCGAGGGAGAGAAGAGAGAGACGGATCTGGAGATCTGAGACAGCCATCTGCTGTGCTGATAGCATTGCATTCAGAAGACACTGTCACTGGAGAAGTCATTATTCTAGTAATCACACGTTATATATTATAGAATATGATCCTAGTTATATATTATTAAAGATCAGAGGTCCTAAAGGATCAGATTTTGTCACTCATTACTCCTCACATGTCACCACAGGAGCTGCATTGCATTTTTTTCCAAGCACCTTCGTTTTCTCCTTTTCAGTTTTGAGACACTTCAACAGCGATGGACACATCATTATTGACGTCTCTTTGCCTCGCTAGTTGTTACATGAGCAATGAAGTGAGGAAACAAGGAAAAAGAGCTCATGTACACTCTCTGACCTTGGAAACTCTATATGGAATGAACGTCATGTTTGGACAGAAACAATTACATCATCTGCAGATGATGAAGGATTTTTTTTTTTTCGCTGAAACGTCTTATTTCTCTGGAAACAAGACACTTAGTGTTGATATAACACAGCTGGTTAGCTGTTGTGCTCTGATACTGTTACTGACCTGATGTGGATTATTTTCCAGTAACAGCACACCCTGAAGTGTTTCATTCCTTTTATACAACACCAGTGTTCCCAAGATAACAATGCTCAATTTATTAAAGAATGACACATTTTTACATACACATTTCATGTTGTGGAAAGAACGACAACCCGGTTTCTGTTCTGCTGTCACTTGCATCAAAGCAACAGTCGTTCCCTCACCAGGCTGCCTTTTTCTCTCTCTCTTTTGAAATGAAGAAGGCAAAATACACAATTTTTCACGTTACCAAAAACACCAACAAGCGCAGTCTCCTCTGTCCTGACTTTCCCATGACTGACTGCCGCAGAACGTTGACCTTGGAGAATCTTTCCATGAATGTTACATACAACAGAAAGCTTATAATATCACCATATCATCGATTATGCATTTTTCTTGTCTTTGTTACATAGAAACATGTTTTTAATCCGTTTATAATTAGCCATATGAGCCCTTGGGAATGAAGTGTTACTACAGAAATGCTAACATAATAGAACGAGTGCATTAATATAAACCTATCATTTGAATTCCAGCCGGCACTACCGTCAGAGGTGGAACTATAGCATCATTAATTGTTAATTAATTACTATTCTGACCAATCAGATTTGAGAATTCAACAGCGCTGTGGTATATCCAGTTATCATGCCCTATGTGTTTATCACCACGTTGATTCAGACTTGTAAATGTAAATGCAGCCTTTAGTTACAGTAAACGAGTTAGCTTCATGTAAACGACCATGACCACTTTTACAAACAGGTTTTTATATTCCTGTTTTTTTTCTGCCATATTGCCATCCTGTTCCAATCTGCGCTACATCCAGCCCAAAATTATTTCACGTTGTAGATCTCAGCTTTAGGTATCCAGCACAGATACTACAGAGACCAAACATCACATGAGAACACAGCCTTATTTTCCATGGCTGTACCTGGACCTGGAACTGCGTGACAGTGGGTGACATGCGGTGTCTGTGTGTGGTGCCAAAGAAACCCAATACCCAGCCCTCACAACATGTTAGGTTAGCTGACACCGATTTCAGGGTCTGCTGGCCTGAATAAAGTGCTGCAGTTGGTTGCAGACTGCAGGTCTGGGATCAGGTGGGTTCTAACTGTTTGTGCTTGATATATATCAGTTAGAGATTTAAGGTATATTTAACTGATTGGAGATCAGTGTGAGGCCCAGCGAGGGGGAAAAATACAGAGCTGGACCAGCTCGAGTGGCTTCATCAAACCTCGAAATAGGTCAGCTTGTGCTGCAGAGATCTGATCTGGGATTAAATGTGCGTATACCGAGGCCTTGCTTGTTGCTAAATATATGCATACGGAGGGCGTAGATTGTTTGTGCAAATTTATTTGCCTCTTTGAGTTTGAGTGTCTGGAGTGCATAATGAATATTCCATGAATATTCAAGAAAGCTTTCATGTCACATGTTGTTTGTGGGTTTAGTTATCATTAATTAAGCCTAGAGACATGTGTGTGTATGTGTGTCTTTGTAGACTCACTTTGTAGCAAGTAGAAGTAGCATGGTGTTATTGTTTCTTTTATTGGCGTTGAACAGAGCAGTGACTAAGCTCACCATTTTTTGCATGTCTACTTTTGATGTATGAATGTAATAATAATAATAATAATAATATTGTTTGTATTTGGTGATTTAATTCCAAGAGGGAATATTAATAAATAATTTTGCAGTAACATGAGAGACAACACCAATGACCTATGTTACTACCAAACTAGTTTTGCGTCACCGGCCACTGGACACCGTCACGTAATCGTGGGTACGTCAACCAAAGAATGAAGCTCTCCATTACAGCACTTGCCTGCCAGTAAAAGTTAGAAGGCAGTCACTTTGAGTACATTCACCTGAACAAAATAAATCAAATACGTCAAGTTTTAAATAATCTGATAGTGAGAAAATAAGAAGTTGGCCAGTAATCAGAAATTTTTCAGAAAGAGGGAAGTGAAAGCATTGCCACTTTTTATTGTTAATGTTACTGACTGCTGATGACTCGTTGCTTCGCTGCTAAATAATTTGCTAAATAAAGCTTTTTTCTCTTTCTGGTTCTTTTTCTGGTGAGCGCGTTGAATAAATGAGCAATATGACGCATTTTGTCAGCTTGTAAATTAAATTATGCCATTCATGCAGTCCGTGATGATGACACGGCACGTGAATTAAGTTCAACACCAACTTGGCTCTCGAGTGGTGCAACAGAAACGTGTTTGCCCTGTTGTGAGGAGATCATGAGTTCACATCCCAATGATACCACACCCATCGGTGGCTGGGAGCCAAGTGAGCAAAATTGGCTGTACTCTCTGGGTGGGAGGGGCATACTCTCTCTCCTGTCAATCAGAGCGAGCCCCACCAACTGTGGGCTTCTGTCAGCTCATGGAAGTGGGTGGATAGCTCTTTTCTCTGGGTGTGCTCTTTTTTCACTTCAGCAATTCGAAAAATGCGGTTGACCGGTTTCACCTGTCTCAGAGGAGGCACGTGTTAGCCTCCCCAGGTGGTAGGTAATGGGTGGGGATTGGCAATAGAAGAAAATAGGTAGAAAATGGGAGGGGAAAAACTTTAACAACTTACGCCTTTTTAAAGGATATGCAAGTGAAAGCACTGCTTTTGTCTAGACTCAGACAAACATGGTGTTTCTTTAGAACATCCCATGAAATATGATGTATAATAACTTTTGTCAAGAATCTCAAGATGAAGAAATTCATCCCAATACTAATAAGTTTCCGTTACACAAATCATTATTGTCCAAGCATTTATGTGTAGTTTTTATTGAGCAGCTGAAACTGTTTCATTTAGCTAATTTGACTCTTCTCTGTGTGTGTGTGTGTGTGTGTGTGCGTGCGCGCGCATCAGTTGGAACTGCAGAATCAGGAAGTGGTGGTCTATGACCAGAGCTCGTCTGACCCCTCCTCCCTGTCATCAGAGGCCTTCCTCAGCGTCCTATTGGCCAAACTCGAGAGGAGTTTCCCATCTGTCCACCTGCTCTCAGGTCAGATATGACCGTTTACCCTCATTACACACAATCATAAAACACACTTCACTTTGACAGCCAGTGAAGCCAGATGTGTTAGGTGTATCCTAAACACCTTTTGGTAGAAGAGTCATTCTAACTAGCAATGCTCATTGAGAGGACCTGAAAGAAATTTAGACAATATCCTGTATATACAGAGTCACAAAGAAGAGCGGGTTAGAAAATGAGAATTCATTACTTTACAGTATTGTGTACGTAACACACAGAGCACAGGGACATGTTTAATGATGTGTAAATCAACACAGCACAGGGCCACTAATTAAGGAATATGACAAGGAGTGCTGTTACAGGAAAAATATGGCCTGCCACTGCTTATTGTTTGATTCTTTTCCAGTAACAGCATGTGCGGTAGTGTGTTATTCCTCTTTTACCTCAGCAGTTTATCAGCCATACAATTTTTTAAATAATCAATCATACTTTTTATAGGCACGTTTAATGTTGTGAAAGTTAGTTCCTCTTATCACTTACATTATAGCAGCTATAAACAGTCGTTCCCTCATCACTCTAATTTTTCCCCCTCTCTTAAAGTTAAGAAAATGAAAAAATGCGGCTTGTCATGTTACCAAGAAACTGGAAAGCCCTTCATCCTGAAGAGTTCAAAAATAATTCAAAAGTTAGAAAGTGGCTGTTACAAAGCACTGACACTGGAGACTCCTTCCACCATGCTAAAGAACCATGCAAAATAAATTTATGAGGTATTTTCTGTTCCTGTTTTAGCAGACAAGTTGTTTGATTTGTAATGTTTTCCTTAGATGTTATCAGTAAAGGCGTAAAGACTATTTTTGGGTCAAAGTCTGTATAGTGAGGCTGTTGCTGTCAAGGAGTTCAGCAACTTCCTTCTAAGCTTTTTTTTTTTTTTCGTAATGTCTATATACATTTAATTAGAGGTCGTATGTATATATAACAGGATAAGGCGAAACCACTGTCATACATTTTTCTTCCATTTTTTTCGAGTCAAGCAGTAGATGGGAACTAATTGCAGGTAGGAACCAAAGTTGTGAGAGGAGTTGGAAAGAAATTCGTTACCACACGCGCCATATGATTGGTCCAAGGAATCACTGGAGCCAGTCATTTGTATTTGTCACTTTACTGTGTCATACCTCATTTGAATAAATTTGCTCTCATATCACTTTGTCGCTGTCACAGGTACATAGAAAATGAACAGTCGCCTCTTACTTTGTTGCTCATTAGTATGAACACAGAGTAACATGGACATGGACTGGACTTGGGACTGGACATGCACTTATGTTTATTTTGTGACTAATGTAAGCTTGTAAATTGTAAAGTAAACTTATACACTCGCCTGCTTATAAATCCAAAAAAATTCTCAGATTGCAGTTAGACATTAAATCAACCAATACACGTTTCGCCTGCTAGAATTATGGGAATTATGGGTCCCGTGCCTATTGAGACTACACCACAAGAACACTGTAACCAAAAACGAGCATACAGCTCATATGCTCTCTAGCATTTGGGACATTTTGTAAAACAGCAACTAGAAATGATTCTTGTATTTTGCATATTTAACAACAGAACAATGTTGACCTTTTTTTTTTATACTGTTATTACGTTTTACACCTCTGACAAAAAAGTCAGTAAAGAAAAACGCTGTTTGTTCACTCTCTAAATCTGATAATTGTTCTTTTAAAATGTTCATCTAATTCCACCAGGTTACAGCACTATCTTGTGTAATATTGAGTATATTTATCAGGAAGAAGTTAAACATTGAACATCGCTACAGGGAAAGGCCGTCACCGAACTCCAGCTCTGTAAGATCATTTCATAATAAAAATGTTATTTCACCAATTTTATCCTGAAGTGAGTAAAATGAGTGAAAAAATATCTAGTAATAGAAATAAAAAAGGCAAAAAGTGTCAGTCTGGCCAGCTTTAGCAAAGTGCCAGAGACTTTTTCCACACATGGCATCAGATTAAGCCTCAATAAACACTGTGTAGCCTGAGGTAACCCCTCAGTTACTAAGTAACAAGGGTTTTTTTTGTTTTGTTTTGTTTTTTTTTCTTGGTGAAGTCAGACAGCACTTTAATATTATTAGCTCTTAGAGATACACACACATTTTCTTGTCCTCTTTCTGTCCCTATCTCTCTCTTTCTATCATACACATTACAAAGTCTCTTTCGAAGTCGTGTTGACTCAGATCATTTCAAAAGTTCACTTGCTGAACAGTTCTTGACACATGCAAGAGTTAATAGTGGAGCAGTTTCAGCTCCAGGATTACATCATCATTACATAAGCTGTGTGTGTGCGTGTGTGTGCGCGCGTGCATGTGTGTGTGTTAAAAGGAAAAGCTTTGCAAAAAGGATGTTGAAAGAGCACGGCTGTGAAAATTCTTATTCACACTATGACCGTCTCAAAGAGGGAAGTGATTCTGGTTTCTGAGGATGTCTAAATAATCCCTGTGTTACTCATGCTGTAACATGCTGTAAAAGCCCCAGTGGAGGAACGTATACACACACACACACACACACACACACACACACACAAAAAACAACCTCTCCCTCTTAAATGGCCAGTGAGTATAGCTGAAATGTACCTACTAAAGTAATAAACCTAACATGGACAGCTTTATCATGTCTGTCATAATGCTGCCTCCGCCTCTGAAGTAATGGCGGTGCAGTAAGTTAAAGGTACGAGGTCACTCCGTCTCTGTGTGAACATAATGACTGACAATCATAGTTTTACAGAGCACAGATCTAAAACATCACGGCACTAACGAAAGGTTAGAACACTTGTGACTCAACTCAGGGTGCTGGACTCAAAACCTCACACTTGAAAATATACACAACAAGATTATCTCCACTCTGATGGGGTTGAGCAGTGTGTTTAGCCTCATCCATTTTGTTTATATAGTAACTGAGAAAGGATTAGACAGTAACTAACACTTAAAAGCATAAAATAATTTCACTTTATACTATATGTTCAGCTTTTATAAATCTGCTTCCAAAGTCCAGGACCATTTTCTCATACACTACACATGGACACCTGACCATGACACTCATATGTGGTTTTTCCCCAAACTGTTGCCACAAAGTTGGCAGCACACAATTGTATAGAATGTCTTTGTGTTCTGTAGAGTTACAATTTCCCTTCACTGGAACTAAGAGACCCAAACCTGTTCCAGCATGACAATTCCCCTGTACACAAAGTGAGCTACATAAAGACATGGCTTGCCAAGGTTGGAGTGGAGGAACTCGAGTGTCCTGCACAGAGCCCTGACCTCAACCCCACTGAACACCTTTGGGAT
>CM075020.1:9196170-9229428 GCA_037576675.1 Pangasius sanitwongsei | reverse complement strand
ATACATTTTTGTTTGTGGTTGTAACATGACAAAATGTGGAAAAGTTCAGTGGGTATGAATACTTTTGCAAGGCACTGTACTTGAAGTTATGACTACAAATGTAAAATGAAATAATAAGATAGAGTATGTCAGACAACCAGAGGCAAACTTTGCTGAGGTATATTTGCATGATCATGCTGTGTGATATTTTGCACATTTCATAAATAGTCTAAACAACTACACTCACTGACCACTTTATTAGAAACTCCTGTACGCCTGATCAACCATTCATGTGGCAGTAGCTCAGTGGCTGCTTTTTTCATTCTTAATTTTTCCAATTTTCAGCTTTCCAGTTTGGGTGAGCCTGTGCCCACTGTAGCCTCAGATTTCTGATCTTGTTTGACAGGAGTGAACCCCGATGTAGTCTTCTGCTGTTGTAGGTTCAAAGTGTTGTGTGTTCTGAGATGCCTTTCTGCTCACCACGGTTGTAGAGTGGTTATTTGAGTTACTGTTGACTTACTGTCAGCTTGAAGCATTCTGATCATTCTCTTCTGATCTCTCTCATCAACAAGGCATTTCTGCCCTCAGAACTGCCGCTCACTGGATATTTTTTGTTTTTCGCACCATTCTGGGTAAACTCTAGAGACTGCTGTGTGAGAAAATCTCAGAAGATCTGCAGTTTCTGAAATACTCAAACCAGCCCATCTGGTACCAACAGCCATGCCACAATCAAAGTCACAGAGATTACACTTTTTCTTCATTCTGATGTTTGATGTGAACATGAACTGAAGCTCTTGACGTATATCTGCATGATTTTATTCATTGTGCTTCTGCCACATGATTGGCTGATTCGATAGTTGCATAGATGAACAATTTTTTTTTTTTTTTTTGTAATTTTTGTGTGTTGCAGGTGGGTTTGTGGAGTTCTCTAATCTCTTCCCGGGTCTGTGTGAGGGAAAGTGCATGCTGGTGCCCTCCTGTATCTCTCAGCCGTGTCTTCCCCTTAATAGCAGTGGCCCTACACGCATCCTGCCTCATCTCTATCTGGGCTGTCAGAGAGACGTGCTCAACATGGTGAGCTATAGTGGCATGAAAATAAATCAGATCAGTGTGCACAAGTGATGATCCTGCATGTGGACCAGGTGCTTCCCATATGGACCATTATGAAAGTGTATTTTCAAGTGTATTTTACTGAAAATGTGATTGTTTGGTAACAAATTTGGTAAATAATTTGCCTATACACACACATATATACATACATGCATACATACATACACCAATCAGCCATAGCATTAAAACTACCTGCCTCAAATTGTGTAGGTCCCCCTTATGCCACCAAAACAGCTCTGACCAGTCGAGGCATGAGGCATGGACTCCACAGGAGCTCTGAAGGTGTGCTGTGGTATCTGGCAACAAGACTTTAGCAGCAGATCCTTTAAGTCCTGTAAGTTGCGAGGTGGGGCCTCCATGGATTAGACTGCAGATGCTCAAGCAGATTGAGATCTGGGGAATTTGTAGGCCAAGTCAACACCTTGAACTCTCTGTCATGTTCCTCAAACCATTCTTGAACCATTTTTGCAGTGTGGCAGGGCACATTATCCTGCTGAAAGAGGCCACTGCCATTAGGGAATACTGTTGCCATGAAGGGGTGTACTTGGTCTGCAACATGTTTAGGTAGGTGGTATGTGTCAAAGTAACATTAACATGAATGCCAGGACCCAAGGTTTCCCAACAGAACATTGTGTAGAGCATCACACTGCCTCTGCCGGCTTCCCTTCTTTCCATAGTGCTTTCCTGTTGCCACCTCTTCTCCAAGTAAGTGAAACACACATCCAGCCTTCCAGATAATATCAAAGAAAATATGATTCATCAGACCAGGCCACCTTCTTCCATTGCTCCATGGTCCAGTTTTGACGCTCACATGCCCATTGTAGGCGCTTTCGGTGGTGGACAGGGGTCAGCATGTTCACTCTGACTGGTCTGCAACTACACAGCAAGCTGCAATGCACTGTCTGTTCTGACACCTTTCTATCATAGCTAGCATGAACTTTTTCAGCAATTTGTGCTGCAGTAGCTCTTCTGTGGGATCAGACCAGACGGACTAGCCTACACTCCCCACGCGCATCATTGAGCCTTGTGCACCCATGACCCTGTCACCGGTTCCCTGGTCCACTTTTAGTAGGTACTGACCACTGCATACCGGGAACACCCGACAAGACCTGTCGTTTTGGAGATGCTTTGACCCAGTTGTACGCTTACGACAGGTGCCATTGTAACGAGATAATCAATGTTATTCACTTCACATGTCAGTGGTTTTAATGTTATGGCTGATTGATGTGTATATATTTATATTTATGTGTGTATAAATATATGTAGATACTTATGGAAGGTTATGTAGACAACCTTAGGATGTCCTGCAAGTTCTGCAAGTTTTACACATACGATTGTCACCTAATCAGTGAAAGATATGCATCTGTGCATTGAACAAAGCCTCACACACACAATGTCTTCTCTCCGTCATAGGATTTGATGCAGCAGAACGACATAGCGTATGTCCTCAATGCCAGCAACACATGTCCCAAACCCGACTTCATTCCGGAGTCGCACTTCCTGCGTGTACCGGTCAATGACAGCTTTTGTGAGAAGATCCTGCCGTGGCTGGACAAATCTGTGGAGTTCATAGGTCAGCTGCCAGGAAGTTTTTAAAGAGATTTGCCTTTGAGGTTTGCCTCAGAGTCAGGTCTAACCACCAGTTTTGGGTATTGGGAAACTGACAACATTCTCAAATTACAGGGGATTTCTGAGTCTGTGTTTTACCTTCACTTGATAGACTTGCTTTCATTTTGATGTTCTGTAACAGAGATTTAAAAGACTACTATGTCAGTACTAAGGAATGAATCACAAAGCATTGAGCTATTATATAAAGCTGTATTGTCCTAGATACATAAAGCCAGATGAATAGCCTTGCTGTATGCTAACAGGTGTTAACTTACTTTCTCTTTCTTTTCTAGAAAAGGCAAAAGCTTGTAATGCCAGAGTTCTAGTCCATTGCCTGGCAGGAATTTCCCGATCAGCCACCATCGCCATTGCATACATCATGAAAAGAATGGACATGTCCTTAGATGAGGCATACAGGTGTGATTCAGACTTTAGAACTAGCCAAGAGCAATATTAGAATTTATTTTAGAACACTAGAAGTCCTCTAGCATCCCCTCATTATGCGGGACTTCACCCACTGTTAAAGCTGCTCCTGTGGAAAACTGTGACACAAATAAGTATCGAACCTTGTCTTTCCTAGGTTTGTGAAGGAGAAGAGGCCGACCATCTCGCCCAACTTTAACTTCCTGGGCCAACTGCTGGATTTTGAGAAGAAAATCAAGAGCCCTAGTGATGTGGCAGCTAAGGGCAAGCCAGTGCAGGCAGAACTGGCCGACAAGCCAAGCCCTTTGCAAGAGAATGAGTGTTGCGCCCCATGCTCGGCCAGCGGGGTCGGGGTGGAGAGATCTGCCCTGGCGCCACTAGAGCCTCTGACACTGCCTTGTGTACTGGCTGGGGTTCCTGAAGAGCAGCTTCTGGCTGAGGCACTGTGCAGCCTGCAGCTGAGTGAAGAAATGGAGGACAGCATGCGCTTGAAGCGCTCCTTCTCCCTGGACATAAAGTCGTATGGAGAGCCGAGCGTTGGAGCTCCTTTACGCACATTTGGCAGTGGAGATAGTCCAGACTACTACAAACCATCCTCATTTAAAGATCCATCAGTTAAACCGTGCCAGTTCTCCCCTGTGGAGGAGGTTTCAGAGCAGTCCACTCCTGAACAGAGTCCGGACAAGGAGCAAGCCGAAGGTCCCACAACCAGCAGCAACAAGTCCATCAACTCTGCCAAATCCAGTCACTCCAGCAACCCCAACCAATCCAATAAGCCCCAGTCTGCATCATTGAAACCCCCTCCTCCACCTGCCTGCCCCCAGCCACTGCAGAGGAGTGGTAGCATGGAGGAAACTGCAAGTGCTGCCAGCTTTCTGCTTGGCCTGTCACGCTCGCAGCAACAGTTGGCCAAAACTGGGTTAGGCGCACTAAAAGGTTGGCACTCCGACATCCTTCTGGCGCCTGTCACCGGTGGCTGGTACCTCTCATCTGAGTCAGCACGGTTCTACTCAACCTCAGCCATTTTCAGCAGTGGAGGCAGTGGAGGAGCTGGAGGTGCGCAAAGCAGTTTCACGGCGACATACAGCTGCAGTCAGGGTTTGGAGGCAGTGAGGAGGCGCAGCAGACAGAGGAGCAGCGAACGTGGAGACTCACGCCGTAGCTGGCATGAAGAGAGCAGCTTCGAGAAGCAACTGAAGAGGCGTAGCTGCCAGATGGAATTCGGTGATGGCATGACCGAGAGCCACTCCAGAGAGGACCTAGGGAAAGTAGGAAGCCAATCCAGCTTTTCTGGGAGCATGGAGGTCATTGAGGTGTCCTGAAAGAAAAAAATGAATGTTGCTCTTAAAGTGAATCTGACTTTTTGTAAGAAGGAAGATTTTGTGGGTTATTTTCCATGCAAAATCTTTTTCAAGTGCTTTCATGGACTATAAAGTAGTGGTGCTTCATAGGCTTTTCCCCACTGACCAAGAATATTTTTGTATTCATATAGCTGAATTTTGCAGGTAATAATGTTCACTGAATGCAGCTCCATTTTACTGATTGTCCAAGAGTGGATACATAAACACTTTCAGTTTATATATATTTTTTGGTTTATATTTTAGTTTTATTTTAGCTGAGCCTGTTTTTTGTCAGTGGATCAGTATTGATTATTTACCATTTTCCATCTATGTTGTGATTGATCGAATATGTTTGTCTGACTCCAGTACTGAATCTTGAGCCCGAAGCTGAAGCATGAATGAAGCTGAAATGGATTGAAGATTTTTCTGCATGCTCTGACATACCACAAAGGGTGTCTATGTAGCAACTATACAGTACCTCACGAATCCAAATTAAGGGCTTTTCTCTCTCTTTTTTTTTCCTTTTTTTTTTTTGCTTTTACTCATATGTAGCTTTCAATGGTTAAAATCTCAGGTCTTATTTTGAGCAGCAGGAAAAGACATTTATAAAGAAGTCCCTTTTGCTTTGAATTATGGCATTAAGATTTAAATGCCTGTAACGAGATTGTTCTCTTATGTCAGATGATCCACAATCATCTCTTCACATCAAAACACAAAGATTAAAAGTGTATGTTAGCTGAATGAAGTGTGGGACTGAACTAAGTTCAGGTATTAGTGGTGGAGGTGGAGCTGGAAAAGGCCAGGTGTTATGGCTTGTTGTGTAAACTGTGGGTTGTTTAAGCAAGTGCTGGGGAAGAGGAAGAGGCTGGAACTCTTGTTCAAAAGATGCAACTTGATCTTGCCTGAGATAAGAGCGGATTATTGTCTTCTCAAACAAATGTCTTTTTGAGTATAGAAAATAAACACCTTTTCAAGTTGTAATCAAAGCTACTCTGCAGTGTAAAACGTCGCACCACAGTGGTTGCATAATTATTGGACATTATAAAAAAATAAAAAAAAAAGACATTTGGCATCATGTTATGGCATCGTTCTCAGTTCTGTGCCAAGTTAAACTAGGTATCTGGTTTGGCAATAAAATATGCAGTGCAGCAAGTTCCCATAACCAGTAAACAAGATCCACTAGATACATTGTGGGCAAGAACAATGTAACTCCATGTACAATCAGGAAAATGTTCATTGATCAATCAAATTAAATTAACATTTATTTTAATACAGTTAAATAAATAAGTGTAAAAGAATATGTCAGACCATATACCAAATACCATATCAAGTGTTTGTGGGTCACGCAGATGTTCTAGTTTGAAAAATCTGTTTGTCACGTGCAACTCAAACTCAAGTGGCTTTTAGCGGTGTTGGGTCACATGTTCAGTTTCCAAAAAGCAGCACCACAAAATGATCATGTTTAAAGGGTGAGCAAGCATCCCACTGAACACATTTTTTCTGCCAGTTAAGAGCATATTAACTTTGATGATTTTGGGAAACTAGACCTAGTATACACTATATGGCCAAAAGTTTGTGAACACATACGACTGGTGGTCAGGTCACAAACATTTGGCTGGATAGTGTATTTTGCTCATACATCAAGCAGTACAGAAAATGCAAAATATAGCAAGACAATTGGTTGACTATTGGACCATCGTCATCACTACCAATTGTCAATGGACTATGGCTGAATTCAAAAATCATCCTTAATTACACAAATTCTTATATTTTCTAGCTACATTTAATATTGGATAATGCAAGGAATTATTAAGGTCCTGTCAGTATTGTAGGCTTGTGTGTTCTAGCTTGGCCTCTCTCATACCTTTATAAGAGTGAACAAACTGAGCCAGGACAGTGTTCATGGCTCTTCAGGTATTTAAACCTTTAATTTATCCTTTATCTCTTCTTGCCCTCATCGGCCCCAAAACAGGGTACTACCTGATCATTACCACTCAAACATAGATTTGCTTTGTTGTTAATCTCCATCTAATGTTGCTAATCATCTCTTCTACCAAGGAATGTTTTTGGACAGCGCCATCTACACCTTTTTGTACATTCAGTAATGAGCCAGAACCTTGCAGCTCAAAATGGATTTTCATGTTTCTTTCATTTCTCCACGTGTTTTATTTTAAACAGGACACAGACACAGGTGATTAAAGCGGTGGCTTATTCAATTTGAAAGCTGTGAAGATACTTCTGTAAATAAGTGCATTCTTTGTCAATAATCAGTGATAAATAATGATGTTTTTTATCCTCCAATGAAAATGTAAGAATCATCAGCTTTACTGCAGACTGGCTTTTTGATTGAACTATTTAGCCTCTTAACCAAGAGAAGTGTTTGATCATCTACTGCTTCTTTGAAAAGACTGCTTGCTTCACATACAAGATGTACAGCAAGTCTCAAAGCCAGGCCAAGTGAAAATTCCTTTGTGGCCAAATTACAGTATATTTTTTTCCTAACTGAATGAATGTGTTATGATCAAGCATACATAACAGAAGAAGCATAGAGGAGATGGTACAAGCACGTGAAGTGAGTGAATGGCCTGTGCTTGAGAGTATGATGTGCCTTTTCCTTCCACCGTATGCAGGTTTATGTGGCAGTCCTTTGATGTTGGTGGTTATTAGTTGTATGTCTGACAGTTGAAATAAACCTAAACCGGTACTCAACACATGCAGTGCTCTGTTCACATTTACTGTAGTTAGCTTGGTAGTGTTACATCCTGTGACACTTTGAACACACCCACCTGCCTTTCATATACAATTTGAGTAAAGAAAACAGAACATAAGTGCTAACAGAATTATGCCACTTGTGAGATACCAAAATATTCTACTGTAAAGCATCTTTTTTTTTTTTTTTTGTAATCCTAGGACTTGTGAGCTGATAGAAAACAAGTAGGCAGGACTCTGGCCTCTTTGGCTGGTTTAAAAAAAAAAGAAAAAGAAAAAAGAAAGGAGCTGATTAAGTAGCAGCACACCAGTCTTTTGCCCCGCCATTTCTTTGTGCACATAAGATAAAGCCATCTCCACCAACATTAGGGTTTCTGTGGTAAAATTCTGTTCTTCTGCTAGGATTTTCTTGTTGGCAATATTGGCACTTCTGCAGAAGTGGTTCCTCATCCTTATAGGTAATAGACACTGACTGAATTCAAAATAATTGTGGATTACGCTACACAGTTGAGATCAAACGTTTGCATACACCTAGGCTAGAGATATGCAAAAAATTGTTTCACAACTCCACACGTTTCATGTTACTATGCATTTCTTTTGGCAAGTCAATGAGAGCATCTACTTTGTTCACATCACAGGTCTTTTTAAAACTATTGAAACAATAATTTATTTAATCTTTAATTCACTATATTAGAATTGCCGTGGGTCGAACATTTACATGTGCTAAGTTGACTGTCTTTTTAAACAGTCTGGAAAATTCCAGAAATCGATGGAATGACATTTAGAAGCTTCTGATTGGCCAATTGTAGGAGTTAATATAAGTAGGAGTTAATTGGGAGTGCAGTTGTGGCTGTAAAAGGGCCAGTGCCTTTTTGCCACTGATATCATGGGAAAATCCAAGCAACTCAGCCAAGACCTCAGAAAAGAATTGTGGACCTCCACAAGTCTGGTTCCTGTTTAGGAACAATTTCCGAACAACTGAAGGTACCACAAGTATCTGTACAAACAATTATATGGAAATATAAAAATCTTGGGGCCACACAGACACTGAATTATTCAGGCAAGATGCACAAATTAACTCCCAGGGATGAACGAACTTTGGTCTGAACTCAAAGACAGCAACAAAGGAGTTGGTGGACATTCACCATTATGAAAGCCCTACATGAAAAAATGAAGCCCCATCTCCAAGACCTGCATTTAAAAAGCCAGACTGAAGTTTGCAGGTGATCACAAGCCTTTTGAAGGAGTGTTGTCTGTGGGTCATAATGATCATCACTATGTATGATGGGAAAAGGGTGAGGATGCAATCTGAAGAACACCATCCTAACTGTGAAGCATGGGGGTGGCAGCATCATGTGGGCATATCTTCCAAAGTTGTAACAGAATGAATTAAGACAAGGTGTTGGGGTGGCCACCACAAAGCCCTGATTTGAGTCCTATAGAAAATTTATGGACTGAACTGAAAAAGAATTTCTGAACAAGGAGACCTACAAACCTGACTGACTGACACCAGTTCTGTCAGGAGGAATGAGCAGAAATTCTATTAAAAATCTAAAAAAACGTATTGAGAGAAGCTTGTGGAGTGTGAGTATGATGATTCAAATTTAAGCACTTAAAACGCAGTGCTACCAAATACTAACAAGGGGTATGTAAACTACTGACCCACTGAAAATCTGTTACAGTAAACAAAAGCTGAAATAAATCTGTCTCTTAGTTATCATTTTGAAAGTACCTTGTATGCAAAAAATAAAGTAGATGCCCTAATTGACTTAACACGGGAATTGTATAGTAACATGAAATGCGTAGAGTTGTGAAAAAGTTTGAGTTTGAGTTTGAATGTCTTTAGAGTAGGTGTGTGTAAACTTTTGGCCTCAACAGTAATACCAAAAACTAAGCATAGACTTTTATGAACAAAATAAGTCAATGTTACAACTCAATATCACTATCCAACATTTCCGGTTCCATTCAGGAAGCCTACCACTGCGAACTACAGGCCTGTTTCCCTCCTGACATTCCTGTCCAAATCCCTGGAACGTGCTGTTCTCACACGGATCTTCTTGGGACCTCCTGAATACCAACCAGTCTGAATACAAGGCCATGCATTCTACGGAAGCTTTCTTTGATACCGCGATTCACTAGATCATCATCTCCACTCTTGCTGACTTCGGCACCATCAGCCACACCCTGACATAGTTTTTATCATATCTACAGGACTGAAAAGCAAATATGAGTTATTAAAATGTGTTCTGAGATGCAGAGTATTAGAATTAGTCTAGTTAGTTGACCAGTATAGAGATGTTCAGTTGCATTACCTGACAAGAGCTCACTACGGGAGTTTCCCAGGAGTTAGGCTTTGGCTCACTCTTGTCCTCCCTCTATACTAAATCATTGATCTCAGAAATCAGATCACATGGCTGCTACATTTCCTGGATTATCTGAAACTTAGCCTTGATTAAAAAAAAAACTGAAATTATCTCTCAACTTTGCTTTGCTGGATCTCTCAATCGCCAACACCCTCTCACACACAGTTGTCAGAGCTTAAGAATCTCGGCATGACCTTATAATATTTTTCCACTGGACAGTGTGTCATGGCTAAGCAAATTACCCATAATCCTCTATGTTGTCATGCTGAATTTGGCTACCTTTCTTACACAGGTACCCATGAGTGCCGAGCCAGGACATGCAGGTCAAGCTAAAAATACTACAGACCATGAGCTGGTCAAACAAAGTCGAAGAGATATCCTGATTAATGCCTCTGGCTGATGTCACTTCTCAAAAATCTTCAGTAAAAGACAACAGTTTCTTATTCTTTCCAAAAGTCCTTTTTATGGTGGATTTAAGATCAAAATCTCAAATAAACAGCAATTTAATGTTTCATTTACACGCAGTAATGTTTTCTTGTCGCTGTGTAGCTTGATCATATGTTTCTTTCCCTTGGTCCAAGTCAAATCCAAGTCCCAAATAACTCTGTTTGCACCCTACATAGGATACAACATAGAATGGAGTGGAATGCCCTACCTGGTGCCCTCATGCATAGGTGGAAATATGAGATTCAGCTAAAGACGTATGGTTGTTTTTTGACTTTCTCAATGTCGTCTGGTAAGGTTTGCACTCAAATGCAATCACTAAAGGTTCATGTTTTGGCACACTTGGCTGTGTTTCGTAGCGTGGGCAGCCATTAAGTGAACATTTGCTGGATATTGGATGTGTTCCATTAACACACAAAGTCACTTATTAATTCACCGTGTTTTGTGCCTCTACTAGAGAGAAACACAGCATGACTGGTTTTAATTTTAAATTTTGTGTATTATTTCACTACTTGTGCCTATCTCGCAAGTCACCACCCGATAATCTACTACTCTTACAAGTAGAGTTCTGTGAAGTGAAAGCAACACACACACACACAAGGTGATAAGGAGAAGCACTGGATAGCATAAGGACAGGGATAAGGGGATAAGGAAAGAAAGATAAGGATAGCACTGTGTTCAGATTTGTTTCGGGTTTAAAGATGTCAAGCATTTGTCCCTGTCCTCTGGGCTGTGGTTTTTATATGCGTGAGAAAGATCACCATGATACTTACTAGGTTTTCTTGGTGTTAGTCCATGGTAGGAGAGCTCTGACACAGCTTGATGCATGCACATGAAACCAAATCTATTGAGCAGTTGTGTGCAGCCTTTGGCTTGGAGCCAAAATCCCTGACCCAGCCTCCATAAGGATGTTGAGGTGAGGAGAAAGAAGTCCAAACATTTATTCACAGTCCATGACATTTATTCAGTCCAAAAACGATATGTTCAACCCTAAAACAATCTCTTGAACAATACACAGTCCACAGTTTGGATCCACCAGTAATTTCTGGTTTTTGGGGGTTTGGTATTTTAAAATTCTACCTGATTTGAGCAATCAGATTTGAATTTGAGCCACATGAGTCTGGGTGTAGATGAGCTGCATGCCCCTTCTGGTCCACCAGAGTGCACCACCACCTTACTCCCAGATCTAATTGGTTGGCTGCATGTATGCGGCACTCACATACATGTTGCCATGGGTAAACCAGGGCCAATCATGTGAGAATAGTTGAGATCTCTGTCTTTATCTCTGGTGTGTGTTCAAGCAGTGGTGCTTTTAGAGAAACCCAAAGCCATTCCAGTGCTCTGTTCTGACTGAAAAAGTTATCATTCTTTAAGAATTGTTGGAGCGAGTTGTTGGGAATGTCCATTAGAAGTGTAACACAATGCCACTCTCTGTATCTGTTTAGTGCACAAAATGTTTTCATATTCAGAGTTATACCAATGTGGGTATGGCCTAAAACAAGTGTTTCTTCATGTCAACCCTGCCACTATGCCCTGAAACACTGGAGAAAAAACAAAACAAAACAAAACAAAACAAAAAAAAAAAACAGGGCTGTTGGAATTTTCTTTCACAAATTATAACAACAAATAGCAATTTCCAGAATGTAAGTTTATTCAACTCTTGAACCAGACTTCCATCTTCTATCTAATGTGACAGAGTAAGCAAGCTAACTTCAAAACATCAGTGTCTTTCCTAAATTAAGAATCTGTTATTTAGGCTACAGCTGATAACAACAGCCATCTAGTATTTTTTTTTTAGGTTTGTTACATTCCAGACAGAACCGAAAAGACACGCTATCAGAATCTACTATAAAGCTCGACACACTTAACAGTGCTGCAGTGAGTCAAAATGTGATCCTTTATGATTTTCTGAAGATATTTACTGAGAGTAATGGGAGAGGATGGAGAATAATCATTTAAAATTATGGAACAACCACTGGAACAAGTTTTAGATTATTTTTTAATTAATTAAATGATTGTTTTTGGAGAGCATGCAGAATGCGCACCACTTATAAGTTGTTGCCCCCAAAAAGACTGAGAAAAAGACGTAAAATGCATCTGCGTTTCCTATATCCAAACATTTTGGGCTAGTTTCAGGTCTTTTTGTGCAGTTTTTGAGTTGTAGTTGGGGTGGAATTTTTGCCTGGCAAAAAAAAAAACCAACCAAAACTTGGCAACCCTGTTAATGTTAATGTTACTATTTACCTCTTTAAAGTGACCAATAAATTAAAACACATTGCTATTTGACAGATATAAGTTGATATTTCATTGATTTGATTTGATGCCCCATTTAGCTCTGTAGAGTTATTATTACACCTAGTGGTCAAAAATAGAAATTGCGCTAATAGAGGCCCACTGGGGAAACAATCACGCTGCCCCATGATCGCTCTATGAACATTTTCAATGAAGGAGGAGCAGTAACTCCTCCAAGTAAATTGAATGCACGTCTTCAGAACCGTGGTGCAAACCAACAGTACAGCAGCATGGTAAACAGGACTACATAAAGTGCAAATACAATACCGTGTAAGATGAGGGCGAAATATACACCTTAGCTAAAAGGACAACAGAACAACATTGGATAGATTATATGGAATGAGCTGAACATAGCTGTGTAGTTGTACGGTCAGAGCAGCATGTGAATAAAGACCAGTACAAACAATCCAGTTCAGTTCAGTTTTGATTTGTACAGCACTTTTAAATAAAGCAGCTTTACTGAAATCTGAGATTCCTAATGAGCAAACCAGAGGAGCCAGTGTCAAGGAAAAACTTCCTGAGAGAACATGAGGAAGAGACCTTGTGAGGAACTAGGGAAGCAATCCCGTTCTGGGTGACACCAGATAGTGGGATTATAATGTGTAATGTGCTGCATATAATGGATACATAACCATACACTATCGAGGAATTAAATCGTAAAACATCAATAACAACAATGCAGTAGGAAAACTTTCCCAGTAATGGCAGGATTTTATACAGGCACTGATTTTATCAACACAGAGAGAGGTTATTGTTGCACCAGCTCCCTGTATGCTGAATTGTCATTGTAGCTGATGAGGGCTCTCGCTGCAATGTCATCAGCAAACTTGAAGATGTGATTTCCGTTGTGCTTGGCAACACAGTTGTGAGTCAGCAATGAGCGCACAGCCTTAGGGAGTGCTGGTTTTCAGTGTGCTGGTGGAGGTGGTGTTGCTGATCTTGATGAGCTGAACAGTCAGAAAAGTTCAGAATCCAGGTACAGGGAAGTGTTTAGACCCAGCAGGCTCATTTTTCCCATATGTTGCTTTGGGATGATTAGTCTTCACTGAACACATTCTGTCCGGCCGCATATAATCTGTGTGTATCTGGTGTGTAGAAACTGTCCATGGATTTCTTTGTGCATAGTTGCACTTTGTCTCTCTGATAGCCCTTGCTTTGCTGACTCATCTGAAGCATCCTGGGTCTCTGCAATCATCCATAGCTTCTAGTTCGTGTGTGTGTGTGTGTGTGTGTGTGTGTGTGTGTGTGTGATGGTCTTGAAGGAAGTCACATATCACACATACCACATTCATCTCAGCATCCTTAAAATGCCCAGTCTATCTTTCTCCAAGTCAAATGAATTCCATTAATTTCGCAATTTTATAGGTTTAAAAGCTGAAAAAAGCAGTGGTGCGACAGTAAACAGTCCACAAACTGCCCCCTGACTCTGCATTGTGATTGTGATTGGTTGGTTTGAACCAAACCAAAGCATCTAGCATAAATGTTTCCAGAATCGGTAAGTATGCACTTACCGCAAACGGCTGTGCACAATCTTTGCCTGCTTGCTGCATGATATTTACAGGGATTTCTTATGGTGAATTACAGGTTTTATGTTTCAAATAGAGTTATCATGTTTATTTGTTATTTGAAAGATATATAGACAGTGATAGTGTATAAATCCTTAAAGTGAAATACTTGGTAGCTGGTTCCAGAGTTGTGTGAATGCTGCAACATGTCACAACCTTAGAACGCACACATAGACTACACACACAACATAAACAAATACACAAATACAATACAGACAATGCAAAACAAATATATAAATACAACTATTTGCACACGTGTGTGTGTATTAGATTGAATCCAAAACTGTGAACAGCAGAGAGAGGTTTGGATGATTGGAATCTCAGATGATATTCCTTGCCTTGTATCTATATAACTATTGTTTTATGTAGCGCCATGGTCCTGGAGGAACGTTGTTTCATTTCACTGTGTACTGTACTAGCTGTATATGGTTGAAATGACAATAAAGCCACTTGACTTGACTTGACTACTGCCCAGTGTGTATGTCCTGCAGATCTGGGAGAGTGCCACCTGTGATGCATTCAGCTAAGCAAACAAGCCTAATCAGTGTTTCACAGCCTTGTTTAGTGCTGTTCCCAAGCAAATAGTGATGTGCGTTACAAACCATGGTTTCTGGTTAGGGTACATTCGGACTGTAACTGCTGGGACAGTATGATCTATCAGTGATCAGATGAATCCCACCACTTCTTTAAACATACTGATTCCACATTAGGGCTGACCCATAACCTGGCAAAGCATGGCATCTGATTGGTTGGACAAGACCTCGGCCTCCCTCATAACTGGAGCTTCCTGTAAACAAAAGACATCCTTTCGTGGAGCTGTCCATGTTTCCCCCCCTCCACTTTACACATTGAACTGTGTAGGTTGAGGTGGGAAATGAATTATTACAACTTGTAAATTACCACTTATAAGGTACCACGAAACAGGAATAGTCTGAACAACGCCTCTGCAATACATTACAAAGCAATTTTGTATCATTGTACCATTATTATACATATTTATTGTATTTAGCAATTTGCACATTAATCACACATTACAAGGAATTACTTTATCGTTACCAGTTTGTTGTTTACTGTGAGAGCGACCGTAAACCCGAGACACTTTCCCTACGTGTTCAGGAATGCTTGGCCAATACACAAAGACACTGTCCAATTCTCTGAAAGACGGAAGTTGAAAGAATAAGGACACAGTTTACACAGTCTGCCACTGCGGCAACACTAGACACGCATCCTTACTATTTTTTTAAGGGGTTTCCAAAAAAGTGACTTAACCGCCATCTAAAACCACAAATTGATGACTGTGTCCTGTAGGATCTTCTTAAAGATTCTGTAAGTAGAAGAAAGTCAGTGAGAGTCCTCAGCAGCTGAAGTAACGCAAAGAAAACCACATGGGCCTCTCCAATATGGCCGTCACCTAGCAACAGCAGAGCACCAACCCCCCACCCCCACCAAACCCTACTTAACAAAAGGAACGAGCAATCCCAGGCACTGCTTACACAACACACTTTCCCTCTGCCTGTCCTCAGTGTTGATGTCATGGGTTTTTTTGTTCTTACCACAGCCTGGCCAATGGAAACCGGGAGCTTTGTATTTGTATGTCTCAGTCTACTGTCGAGTGCCTAAGAAAGAGGGGATGACAGGAAAACAGAGAGATGGAATCCACAAACTTCATAAGGCAGAAGAAAGAGTCTATAATTTTGCCCTCCCTCCAAAAAAAAAAAAAAAAAAAAAAAAAATCTTAAAACAACATTTCTCCAAAGAATGAAAAGACACAACTACACAAACATTTATTCATTAACAAAGTATTCAAACAAAAATTCAGTGACAAAGTTGGTGTATTAAACTGGTAGCTGTGCATGGTGGTGTAAGGAGCAGACAATTTCCCTTCAGTCTTATGCTCTGTCTTTAACCAACTTGAGATGATAATTCAGGAAAATACTAATCGGCAATGGCACGAATTGTGATCATGTTGATGCATTATATATGAAAAGTTATGAAACGATTTCTTCTGGTCTCCTTAGTGCATCATATGTGAATATTTTAAATGGCAACACTAATGAGAACAGAAGAAAGGGTTAAAGCTGTGAAAAAGTGGAATTCAGTCATGAGCTGGTTGATCTGAGGTGATCTGTGGGAGTTCTTTTTACACTCAAAACTATCACTCCCTCTACTGGACTGAAATAGAATTGTAATAGAATTACTTGGAAAATTATAAAAGCTCCTCTGAGGCCATTAACACCATAGAAACCAATGAACACAATTGGAGAAACTTTTTTTTTGCTCCATATTGTTGGTTTACTCGTTTATTATTCACAAAAGTGCTGTTTGCAGTGATCCACACTACTTTTTTGACCATCCCTGGTATAACATAAGTCAGGAGCCAATAATAGTACCAAGAAACACTATCTCTCTCTATCTCTATATACATCCCTTTCATATTTTTTATATATATATATATAAATATAAAATACAACAAATAATAAGTACAAAAACACATATGTAGTTGAACTCCCATTGGTTCCTGACTCTTCAGACACCCTCAAGTAGTGGATTCATCACATGCAGTGCTCTGTATATCTAAAAGGAAGGCACTTGAAAGTCTCTATGTGCTGAATTTTAAAATTTTGAATTTTGGTAAAATTTTAGTTAAAGGTGCAGACTGTAATGTTTTAAACCCCAGTTTATGCAGAGTTGCTCAGCTTATGTTGCATTCCATATATCTCATAAGTGGTAATTTGCAGGTTGGAATGATGTCATTATTTTCGACCTCAGCTCATTTGATATACAAAGTGGGGTGGGGCAAAAACAAAAACAAAAACAAACAAAAAAACCCCACATGGATAGCAACAAGCTAGCCAGCTACCTGAAATGAGTGATGAATATTTTCCTCTTCAAACCAGTGAACTGTGTAGTCAGTGTTATAGATTTAATAAGTGATCATGTCTGTATGTTGATTGATCCAAAGCTAATACTTACAGAATAACTCGTTTAAAGATAAGTGCTACTGTGTTTACTTCAGACTTGAATTGACGTCACGACGTAAACTGGGAAGGAACTCGTAGTTGAGTTGAAATTTCAAGTAGAGGGGCCGTTTTCTTTGCCTTTTCCTGGTTGGAGGTGGGAAATTAGAAGTTGTGACCTCGAGTCGAATGCAGCAAACCTATCCAGATTTGGGCAGATCAGGGAAACAGAAAGGCACATTAATGTACATGTCCATGCAAAACACGCACCAAAAATATGCAAATTAAAAATATGCAAAGTAATCTCAATTATGTCATGATTACCAGAAATCCTGAGAAAAACATAAACATGTTTAACAGCATAATAATATATAATATACAATATATAATATTGTATAATACCAGTGTTAAATATGGTCTAAAATAGTGTGTTTTTTCCCCAGAAGAGATTCTTACTTTTTGTTACTATTGCACTATTCATTCATGTTATAACTAACACACACACACACACATACACACACCTCTTCAATACAGGAAAAGCCTCCACCTTAAAACTTCACTCATTTTTATTAAAAAAAATCAACATTTCATTTGTTACAACAGCTTATAGTAGTTACTGAATGGGCTGTACATGTCCATTTTATACAATGTTTACATGTAAAGCGATCAATGTACAAAATAGTCGAGTTAGTGGAATAACGAAATACATGACTCATTACTAACCAAATGTTGGTCACCTTGGAATATATCCTTGCAAAGCACCATGGTATTAAAAAAATGAAACGAATGATAATGAGAAAATAGTCTTACATCAACAGGCCCCACTGTCCTTCACTCTCCATCTCAACTTTCTGCTATGATCCTACATGCAGGAGCCAAAGTGCTTAATGTTTTACCCCTCCATGGCAGCATGAGGCAGCTAGCTCTTTGACCATCATTTCAATATGTCCACCACAGACCTTTAAAAACTCTCCCTCCATCTTAGCTTCCAAACTTCAACAACTCTCTGACTTATTTTTCAAACATCACAAGCTCTGCTGGCCAGAGAAAAAAATCCTTTGCTTCAAAACCGATGAATTCAGGTGAAACAGTAAGGCTTGATCCTGATAAGAGTTTCATACCTTTGGTAGCCCCTTAATGTTTGATTTAAAAAAAAAAAAAAAAAAAAAAAAAAAAAGAAAAAAAAAGAAAAGGATACATTGCTACAACCATGAAAATTACAATGGCACCTAATAAAATGTTGATTCTTTGAGAACTTTGTCACACATTCACGCAGGTTTCAGACTTGCGCGTTGTCGTACCAGTAACTAAGCCGAGGTACCCTAAAGTGCAGTAGGAGTCTGAGAATATTGCCTGACAGCAATGCTGGTTTGACTGGATGGTAATCAAATGACGGATACACCGAGAAGGGAAATTACCCAATTGCCCTTGGAGTAGGGAGAGACCATCAGGGCTTAACAGGACAAATTTGTAAAGAATGTAAACGGATATGTATCTGATTGTACCGCAGGATAACATTTCAGATTCATCACAGTGAAGATGCAGTGGATTCTGGGCACAGGAAAAAGGCAGCAGCGTGACTGGAACTGTACAGAGTTAAACGCAAAAGCCAAATGAAGGAGAAAAGAAATCAGATTACCTGCCATCACAGGCAGCGAGGATTTTAGACAGGGCAGCTAACTGAACAAAAGACCACCTCAACGCTGCATGCTATATTAAACACAACTGCTGAGCAGAGCAGATGCAACATGTTGATTGTCTACATAACCTGTACATGTGTAATGCTTCTTGTGTGCAGTCTCTCCAAAATAGTAAACTATTTGTGCTGGTGTCCCTTATTTGACAAAAGTAACAGATAAAACCATTAACCACACTCACTTTTGCATGATGGTATGAAGAATGATGAAAAGCAACACGGGCCAAATAATAATGCTTAAAAAGTTCCGATTCAGCCACAAAATGAAGATTTTTTTTAAAAAGACACATAGGTTTTTATGTATTAAGAGCGTCAGAGCTGATTCATCGACACTTCTCTGTCCTTGAAAAGCATGAAAAAGATTTAAAAAAAAAAAACAACAAAAAAAACAACAACTTTGCACTAACACTCCATGAATATGCCAGGACTGTGTGCTTAACAACACACTTAATGGGCATAAAATAATACCAGGGTATCTGTAAAACTGGACTTTTCACACTAACGGGACAGACACTTGTGAATCGACGTTCTTCGCCTTCTGACGTTCAGCATGGATTGTCGTTGTACTTTCACTGTCATACATTTTTATAGAAAAATAGAACAAAGCATATATTGAAAGCATACTGGTAAAGCACTGCAAGGATATCATGGAGAGATTTACAAGTTTTCTTCCTTTTATAGCTTATAAATATGGTATCTATACAATATGTGGTACAAAAATATTTTGACATTTTATGGGCACTGGTAGTCTAAAAAACAAAACAAAAAAAAAAAAACCAAAAAGAGAGAGCTGCAAAATGATTTAAAAGAGCTTTCTAAAAAACTGCTCAGGCACGATAAACTTGTCCTTGATTGTGTACTGAATGTTTGTGATGAATATCTTAATATATAATTCCCAGAAGGAATAAACAGTGCTGATGGCTGGTGAGGAGATGGCAGGGAGAAAGGACAGAGTATGAGAGACGTGCTCCGAGTTGTGACTTTCTGCTAGGGACTTGTCTGCAGTTGCAGTCAGGCATGAGACGAGGATAAAACAAACAAACAAACAAAAAATTAATTTGAGGCAAAAGTGAAGATTTTGGTTATTTGCTCAAGACCATAGAGTGGTGTTTCCTCCTCTGTCCTGGAGCTCACTTTTAGAGCCACTGGAGCCAAAAGGAAGTTGTTGCTTCATCTTGATGACTAAATCAGCAGCACCACACATCTGTCTGACCATCTGTCATCTTCTTATTGCTACATTTCTGTTAGCTTTTCATTTTCCAGTAGAACCGCGCTGTGCTTTACAAAAATTCAACGCAACAACGAGGTGGAAAAGGTCACCAGAAGCAACACGTTCTTGTTTTAGCTTGTAGGAAAGCTCTAGGTGGACTGGCTGATCAGAAGATCTAGTGGTTGAGCTTCAGACAAAATGGCCCCACTGAACAGAACTGACCAGTGTAATGCCAGTGAGAGCCACAGGGAGGCCCTGTTCTCCTTCTCCGTCCGTTCTCTCCGCCTTGTTTTTGTTTTGTTTTTTTTTTTCTTTCTTTTTTTGGCATCAGAAAAATTTGACAACCTGCAATCCTCTCCCCACGTTTCCCACGAGTGCTTCAGCCTCGTAACAGGTAGCTTGATTACGCACTCTTGGATTAAGGCAACATGATGTCTGTGTGAATTTAATAAAACTTTCTTCTTTTAAAAAATGTACAAATTTTTTTTTAGCAATACAAAGCTCTATGGCATAACCAATAAACGCTGTATAGAAATTATATAAATATGCTTTCTTTTCTTTCTTATTTTTTTTTTTTTTTTTTTTACAAGTATCCGCCACCTCTGCACGTCAAAGTGTCTTTTTCCCTAAAAACCGTTTCTTGTTCTTTACAGAACAACATACACATCACTCACTCTTCTTTATTTTAAAAAAGTCATTCTATGCACAAATGCTATTTACACCGATCGAGATGGCGGGGTGGGGTTAGGGATGTGATTGGTGGGGCTCAGGACGAGTCGGTGCAGGGCGAGGGAGGCGGAGGGTAAAGGTGCTGCGAGTAGCTGCGTTCTGTGTACGGTGAGGGCGGGCAGCTTTCGCAGTTCTCCTCAGCCGACAGGTACTGGCTGCGAGGCGTGGGTGGTGGTGGGAACGGCTCCGAGTCATAGTTGGCGTCGCTTGCATAGCCCTTGGCCATGACAATGGAGGAGACGGGCCGCGCTCTGCGGCCTGGGGTGTAGTCGCTGTCACATACATCTGTGCTGCACGGCGTGGTTGGAGGAGCAAAGTGCCGGTAGCTGTATGGTCTGTAGCTGTAAAAATGAGCAAATACAGAGGACTCAGTTTACTGACGCACACACCAAAACAGACTTAGTACTCTTAGTAGTCTTTAAGAAGTAAAATAATAAATGAATAAATAAAAAACACCTTAAAGCTCTTTGGATCTCCTGATATCAAAGAACAGTGTCGATTGAGCCATTTTTAAAATGATCATGATACATAAGCATCTCAAACCCAGCTCTGGCACACATGAGAAGGAGAGCTGATCATCTGCAGCACTTCTCCTTCCACTAAACTACGCTGTCATGACAAACATGTTTAATAAAACTGGCACGCCTCCAGTGAGTCTGACTCAAGAGCCACCGTTTTAGCTGAATGGTGACAGCCATAAAACGATTTAAGGGATTTAATATTTAGAATGTTTCTACATCTGTAAAGGTCAATTTAAGCAATATCACACAAGCAAGAGTGCCGTTGCACTGAATATCAGCATGAATGCCGCAGGCAATCAGAGCCGTGCTGATATTCACTACAGCCGCACAATTGCGAGTGTGATGTTGCTTTTATACAGTTCTACAAACAAGAAATTAATATCGAGTGACTTCAGACACAAAATGGCCAAATATTTTGTCTGTCAATGAAAAAATTTCCCAAAGAAGCCACAGCTTGATAGAGCATTGCGTGTTGCCATGGTAACATACAGACTGACTGAACAGCTTGTAGTAAGTGTAGTAACAGTTTCAATGTACCAAACTATCGCTAGAATTGGAATTGTATGTAGTGAACACAGACAAGCGGAGTGATACAATATTAGCACTCTTGGAACGTCACGTGTGCTAACAAATTAGTGGGCCAGAACTAACTGTTGTATACTTTTCTTTACAGTGCCACGGTGTTAAATTTGTTGATCAAAATGAAGACGCAAAATGTTCGCCATCGACCTTTTCCAAGACGAAAACTAGACTATAACTATGTAATTCATGACTACATACACGTGCTAGATAGACTTGGACCTGTTTTCTCGCATTTGCGTAGGTATGCTGACTGAGTAGGTACGCTAACAATAATGCGGTCATACTCGCAACTTGTTAGGCGACATTAGCAATAGTGTTGACTATAGTGACATCTCAAATGTTAAAAGTTTTATCCCCTAGGAAAAATGTGTATTTTGTCAATGAAGTCACTGAAGTTAAGTGTAGACAGGGTTATAAATGCACTTATCTGAGTAATAATATTAAAAGGCACGCACTAAGATCTAAGGTCATATGTGGACACACTAAGGTCATATGTGGACTCAGACATATGACCGTATACTTTCTCCACACATCTACAAAAAACAGAAATAGACACTTAACAGGCTTAGCAGCTCCTCCGAGATGAAAAGAGAACTTGGTATCAGAAAACCTTTGGAATCTGTGTGCTAAGATAGATTGCTAACTTCAAGCGATTTCAAGAGATTTTTTAATTATTACATTATCCACTGTGTTTAATAATGCTGAGAATGGGAATTTGGACATTTAAAAAAAAGATTTCACTAAATTGTTTTTACATGTTCCAGGGTATTTTCAGTAGTTCCAATAATCTGCAACCACAAAGAGCTTGGTTAAAATTTCTAAAACTGCTCATACATTTGTTGTTCTTTTGAACTATCAATGTATCTGAAAAGGCTCAAATAGTATTCACACTTTTTGTTCAACTGTGAAGCTCAATCATGACTTTGTATTTGATCACTACCTGTATGAGCGGTGTGTGGAGGGACTGTTCGACGAGTAGCCAAACTCCATTGTGTACTGAGAGCGCACTGTAGCTGGAGAAGGAGGAGGGTTCAGGATCTGGGGGGGGACAGACAAAGAAAAGGAACATTAAACCTTGGAGAACAATCTTTTTCTTTTGCGCAAAAACATCTTAAAAGGTAATTATTCTTTATTGGGCCCACTAAAAGCTAGTTGGGAGCTGCTAAGAAGTTCACACACTACAGATCCAGAGGTTTCTTGTTCATTATGGCGACTTGTTCATAACAATGGAAATGGAGTGCTGGAACTTTTGAACAGGGGTGAGTCACAGACAAATGGGATATTTTTCTGGCGAGTGAGGTAAGCCTGTGTATGGCATCCGCTCATCCACCCTCCAACAATCTACACCTTCATATTGTTCTCTACAACCTTTGTATTGTTGTGAAGCAATAAGAAGCACTAGTTTATACAAAGGACCAATGACTGGTGCATTTCTGGACAAAGAGATAAAACTACAACTGGTTTTAGAACAGTAAAGTGACCCTGGACATTTTAAAAATGTAGAGAATGTTTGGAGCTGATGCTTCATTCTGCTTACAGGAGGAAAGTAAGTGCCCTTAGTGCTGGACGAGCTGCTGGAAGAAGCACCCGTTACATGAGCGCGATCGTATGGCGGTCCACTGCTTCCACCCATAATGCTCAATGAGCCAATCACAGATTTCCCACGAGACATGCCTGCAAAAGAGTGGACGCAACATTAGGGGAAATGGACAAACTCTGTTTGCTCACACGCATTAAAGCAGCGCGTCAGTCTCACCTGGAAGAGAGCCGGACAGGGAGCTAGGATGTGGCACGTAGCCCAGTGGCACAGAGGATGGCCCATGCACAACGAAATCGTTGGTCATGGTCTCGCCATCGTCCTTCATCTGCGGGCACAGGACACGCTGGCACACAAAGTACACGGCGCCCACAACAAACAGCGTCATCACCACACCGACAATGGAGCCGATGGTGTTGGTGGGCTGGCGGTTAGGCTCCTCTGTGGGGTCTGTTTATAAAAATTAGCACATTAAAGGCTGTTCCATAGCAGTCAAAAAAAATACTGTACAAAAAATACCAAAAGTGAGCTTACAGCAGCCAATTTCATCAGAGTTGTCTGTGCAGTCCATGTTATGGTCACACTTCTTGTGTTTGCCAATGCACTGACCATTGTTACAGGTGAACTGATCCTGAGGGCAATGAACTGCAGGAGAACGCAAACATATGGCTGTTGGTAAATGAAGCAGTAATGCACTCGTACTCAAACTACATTCAGGCGGAAACTCGAGTCAGATTTTTCACATGTAGACTTGCTAACTGACCGAGATCACTTTCAGTGTAAAACTTCTGACCACGAATAGATGAGTAGACGAATAGATGAGTAAAATCACTCGTAAGACTCCTAACGCATGTACCATTAGAAGCATACTGTTCGAGAATATATGAGCATGTAATAAATCTATTGCTGCAAAATCTAAATATACAACCAAAACAATAATAAATGTACAACAATAATACAATTGCTTCTGTTGTACTTTGTGCTTTACATAATATTTAGCTAGCTAGGTCAATTAATAAACGTAACACAACAGAGCCTACGATTAAGAAACATGAGCCATACCGTCGCATTTGTTCTCGTCTGAGCGGTCCTGGCAGTTGATCTCTCCGTTGCAGCGCAGCGAGAGGTCCACGCACTGCTTGCTGTCGCACTGAAACTCGTCGTCCGAGCACACAGGGCAGTCGTGCTCGTCGCTTTCATCTTTGCACTCGACATATCCGTCGCAGCGCCAGGCCTGCGGAATGCAGTCCACCTCTCCTGAGGTGCACGAGAACTGCTCTGGGGAACACGTGGGCGGCTCTGGAAGGCACCAACGTGAATAAACGTGTTATCATTCACGGTCTAAGGCAGCTTTTACAACTAACATCGCCCAGTCTGCTAAGTGCTTATATCTACAAATATTAGGTTCTATACTTAATGGTAAATGTGTTCTATAGGAACAAATTAGCGGAGCATTAGGAGATGTCTGAAGATGAGCTCACACATACAGAGGAAATGCAAACTGCTTGACACTAACTGCAGGCTTTAAAGCTTTATAAAACATTACCTCCACAGGAAAGTTCGTCTAGCAGAAGAACCAGGTGAACAGGACAGGAGCAGCGGGTCGTACCATCTCCCTTCACTATACAGATGTGGGAGCATCCTCCGTTGTCTAGGGTACAGGGGTGTTTATCTGGAACACATAGGACGAGAGCTGTAATTCTTGCTCTTTGTGGCAGATTAATTCTTGTTTTCTTCACATATCAACTTTATTTCACCGGAATGGATGCCTGAACCCTGTGGAGATCAGGCAGTGTATACTTGCACTTCACAAAACCAGCACTTCATTAGATACACATCCCAAATTCTAAATTTTTCCCAAAATTACTGCAAGCACTGTCTTTCACCAATAATTTTCCTTTTTTTAGGCAAGTCTACGTGTAGTCCATTGCTCTTACAGCATACACTGGATGCAGTAAATCTCCGCCATCCTGTTTATCAACAAGATCATGCATTCAGCTTCAAGAGGCTGGGTGTTAGCACACGTTCGCAAATAAACTCAGTGTTTGTCAACTGACTCACTCTTTCCATGAAAATGCCAAATAATTTGGCGCTAAAGAAAGCCAGGATCAAAGACAAAGGGTGCCTGGCACAGACCTATCATCATCAGCATTGCCTAGCGAGTGAGGAGTGTGACTTACTGTATTCGTCCATGTGAAGCTCGTGGACTGCATGGATGTCTGTAAGTGCTGTAATGCGGGCTTGGATTTTAGTGCGGCCCTCTCGCGTCGTCTTGTCAATGCGCTCAATCATCTGCTGCTGCCGATCGATCCAGTAGAGATGATTCCCGAACACCGTCAAGCCCACTGGCTGCAGTATGTTGGAGTCCTCAATCACAATCCGATTGGCGCCTGCGTTGGGAAAAAAGGAAAAAAAAAAAAAAGTACGAAGGAATGGAAATTGGTGAGGACTGAAGGGAAACTACACCAATTCTTTAATCTAGCGTGTACGGGAAACAGAAAGGCACGAAGAAAAGAAAAGAAAAAGATTAACTGCCAGGGAAACGGGATATATTTGGACTAGGAAAAGTGATTTATAGTGTTTTGGCACTGTAGAGCATTTGCGTAACAATCTAATGTGGGACAGCAGAGGGGAAATGATTTTTGCGTGATGAGAATAATGGGGAAAATGTGTCTGAATCTGGGCCAGACCTCGCAAAAAGCTTTCCAGCAGAAAATGAGTGAAAACACACAGTCAAAACGGACTGCACAGAACACTACTTGTTTCTTCATTAGAGGTAGAAGGAGTATAACCACCATGCTTTGAGCTATGCCTCCCATTTTCGCTGCTTTCTCTATTCTACACTGATGATGAAACCTGTTAGCGATTTTACACTTCAAGGTTTGGGACGATTAAAAACATTTAAAATAAAGTCGCTATGCTGAAATTAGAGCTGAACAACAGAAAGGGAAAAAAAAGACAATTAAAATGGCATTACAGGCTACGCATCACCTGATGTCACACTCCGCTGTGATTTATACTCAGATCGATGTGTGGATTTTTAGAAGGAGAAAATAATTCTTTTCATTTCGTTTGCTTTTCCCCCTGGCTTTTTATGTGTGATCGACCGAGTCATTCATGTCTCACTTCTCCAACTCTCCAGAGCGAGATCAGACTCAGACAATCCTTTTGTTCAGTTGTTGCTTCGCTAGCGTAAAACACTTGGAATTAATATTGCACACTTGGTATTAACAAGTGATCAGCACTACATACAGGTGTGAACATGGGCAAATGCCTTCTGAGATATGATCACCTGGGCCCTGTCCACACTTGGTATTAACATCCGTCTTGAGTGATACCATCACAAGTGGACAGCCGAGACACATGGCCGTTTACACCTGGAATTCTGAATGCGTCTCCCATGACCGCTTGTGATCAGATTTCATACATCACTTATAAGTGAACAAGAGATGAGACGAGTCCTCAGCCCAAATGGAGATAAGGCATCTTGTATCGCTGATGATCAAGCCACGAGCAATGCTGTTGACACACGTAACATCTGAACTTTTTTTTTTTTTTTTTTTTTGTCCACAGCTTAGGATTTTTGAACAGACTACATTACATTAACTAAACCTCTACATCCTCTCACGTATGTTTTCCATTCTCAACATAATGTCTGATTTTTACTATAAATGCTGGCTGTTTGTGAAAGTGAATCAGTCTACAGTTTTAGCTTTATTTAATAAAAAGGCTTTAAAAAAAATGAAATACTGCTCCTTTAAGCAACCATATCACTGTTGAAACTCTGGTTGGTCAGAAGGTGTTGATTAATTTTCTACAAAAGTACAGCTCAAACAGTAGTGCCAGCTGCAAGACAATAATTCATTTTTATTACATAGGTGAGTTTTTGTTAATAATTGGCAAATTGGCTGTGGTATAAAAAGAAAAACACTTTAGGACATGCTGCTACAGAAAATATGCTTTTGATTGTTTTCTTGTTACCTTCAAAGCCTGTTGTATTTTATTCCTTACATTTATGATGTTAATAATTATTATAACTTGTTATAATTATGTACATTGTGCATAACATTCAGATTTTGGGTTTGGCAGCATACATTTGGACATCAGACATCTTTGTTAAAGCAAATGTTACATCACTGGACAGAATTGCTAAATTAAAGCCACCAAGTGCACAAATGGTCATCATTGTTTGTGTGAGAGTAGCAATGTGATTACGTGAGCAAATCCTGCACAAAATGCAAGCTGACACAACGTGTACAGCTTTTATCGACCGGTCAGAGTGTCCAACCATTTAATTAGGAAATGAGATCTGTATTGGCTTGTATTTTTTGGTCTGGGTTTTAAAGTGACATCGGGTTGCTTTTGTCAGATTTGGCAATGCTCTTACTGACAAAATGGGATCATATGCGATCATAAGATCATAAATGCTCAGCGGGGAAAAAAAAACTTTACACAACTGCTGATTTTTGAAGACTGTATAATAAATAACTAAATCACTGCCCCAAGGCATATCAAACAGTTATTGACAATTTTCACATTTAGTCACATCATTAAGAGAGAGAGAGAGAGAGAGAGAGAGCCAGGAGCTTATCTACTGATTTCAAAACTCACCAGATAGATCACTGCTCTCGATGCGACGCAGGTCCATGTCGGCCCAAAAGAGTTTGCCCAGCTCGTTGTCGATAGCGAGGGCGACAGGTTTGCTCAGGCCACTGAAGAACAGCACTTCTCGCTCAGTGCCGTCCAGAGCTGCCCGCTCGATCTTAGGAGAGCGCTCCTGCAGGTTGGTGAAGTACATATACCTGTGGGCGACAGAGCAGGTAGTTTCGACATCAGTGACCAGTGATGGTCTGCTAACAATGCCAAACTTTTTATTTCATGCTACCTAATCCTGTGTGTGTGTGTGAAAAGTTTAAAACTGCTACCAAACAGTTAAAGCCATAAATGTATGCACACACAAGAATTTCTTTACAAGCAACAAATGCCGATTATGCTTACTACTTAACGAATGACATTCTAAATGACAATTCCAGACAAACCCAAGGGTGTTTTCCTGTAAATGTTTCCTCTTTCGGAGCAATAGCAGCTTTTACTGCAACTTGGAAACCTGAACATGACCTTAAAAACATGTTCTATCATCAGAAAAAGCCCTGCAATCTGAGTTCAAGCACAGTTCAGAGCACAGCATAATGGCAGAACTAAGACTCGAGAGATTCACGACCTATTACCCAATGCAGCTGAGCATTCAAATGATTTAAAAAAAAAAAAAAAAGGTGCTTGAAAAACAAGGAACCAAAACAATTGTTCTCTTTGAGCGAGTGTGAAAATCACTCACCCTCTCTCGGGGTTAACTACAATGGCGCGGGGCTTGTCGTGCTCTCCACGGAGCACCACTCCAACGCGAGAGCCGTCAAGGCGCGTCACATTAATTACGTTGGTCACCTCGCTGGTCCAGTAGATGAAGCGGCTGTAGATATCGATGCTCAGGTCAAATGGCTGCAAGCCCAGATTGTGGCCCCCCACTGTGTTGGACACCACGGTCATACTCTGAGGAGCCAAGATTAAAACAGTCTTAATGCAGCAATACGCAGCAAAAGTACTCACTGCAACTGACACCCGCTGCAATATTACTGTGTAAGCAGGTTGTATATAAACAAGAGGACACAACAAAAACAGAACTACACAAACAGAAAGAGACCCACATAAACGGATGCGATGCAAACCAGAAGCACTTCTGCAGTGCGCAGTGGATGCATGTCGTTTACCTGATTGCCATCCTCCTGGGCACGACGGATGACATTCTGCTTCGAGTCGATCCAGTAGAGCTGCTTGTCGATTGGGTCGTAGTCGATGGCTCGTACATTGCGCAGGCTGTGAATGGGTAGGATGATGTCAGGGCTCTGCTGCTCATCCATTACCATGCGATTAATAGCTGACTTCTGGCTGAACAGTAAGAAAGAGGTGGGTGCTGAAAGAGGCAAAGAAGAAGAGAGATTGTGACAAACAACTTATAAAGGTTCTTCTATTCAGTTACTAAGTTAACAGAACCTTTTGGCCAAACATTTGACACTGACAGACACCACCTTAAATATTGAGATACTACTACTGAACAACATACCAATAACAAATGAATAAAAACAAGCATGAGATTTAAACACCTGCTCAAAGTAACTCTAAAAATATTATACAGAGAAATTCTGATGTAGCGTATTAACCAAAAAACAAAAGCACATTTCACGTTTTTGCATAAAGTTAACTGATTTCAATTTCTCCCACTCAGCCCCACGTTTTTAGACTAGGCTTGTGAGATTGTGTGCAACACGCCATCATTCTTTCGTGCCCCCTAACTGTCAGTGAAACATAAGTCAGTAGCTGTAACTACATTCAATGTACAACTGAAATAAAATTACATAAACTGTACGCACAAGTTTATTAGCACTGGTTCTCCAATCCTTTGGATTTATAGCACATTTAAGCTCATTTACGCACTATGAAATGTACAGAATAGTTCTACGTGTGACCGTGTTCACCCAAGTAATGACATTTTTCAGTCGTCATGGTACTTATTACAACACACACACACACACACACACACACACACACACCTCCCAGGCGCAGACACAAGCGTGCACGCCGTGCCTCTTGAGGCTCCCCTGAGTGAGCCTCAGCATGTAGTGGAGTGTTTTTACTATGTCAGACATGGCAAGGGAGCTGAGGACGGCTTAAACCAGGCTTTGGTTTCTCGCTGCCTGCCAACTTGGCAGTGGCCTAGGCGACCGAGAGAGCTTTATAAAGCTCAGCGCAAGCATGCAGCTGAAAGTTCCCCCTCTCAGAAGGCCTCGCTCAGCTCCAGGACTACACACTCCTCATAACTCCCCATAACCTGATCTGTTCAGAGCTGCTTCAAACCTCACACAGCCTCACACTCACACAGCCGTCAAGCTCAACAGGAAGGAGTGTGAGCAACTGGGGCCTGAGCACTAAGCGTTGCGTATGTACAAAAAGAGTTGTGAAACGTGTGCATACATCTGGATTTATAAATAGCAGACTTAACATGGAAACGCACACACTGCATACTTTTCTGTGTGTATATACACACACAATGGAAATGTTTATGCTTTTAGACAACGCTGCCAATGTCGTGCTAAAGAGGGAGTGTGGGTTTTTGATTTGGCTTACAATAAGCTGTATTTGATTCCTATGTAGCATCCTCTTGTATATTTTGACTTAGAGCCAGCACTGGAGAGATCATCAGAGAGAAATCACATGATCCCTGATTATATCTTTACACGTACAGACAGTCTGGGGGTACTTTGGCATTAAGTATTTTCCAGCAGGAACTATATGATGATTGGTCTGCTGTCACTCAGACCAGTGGTTCTCAAAAAATTTGAAAAATGTAAATAAATGTTCATAACAAAAAATCCATACTGAGGGGGTCTGTGGAATTTATTTCACAGTTAAAGGGGTCCCTGGCTACAAAATATTTTGAGAACCACTGACTTAGACATCCCTAAGCCACACCGTGGATGTGCATGTGTGCTTGATTTCACCCTGGCTCGGATTTATAAAGGGGATTGTGCGCAGAACACAGAAAAAGCATATTTCTATAAATATGAAACTTGTACAATGCAAGCATGGCAATGGAAGAATTGGCTAACCATAACTACACTTTTGGTTTAGTCATATACAAATTAATCAGACTAAAATTGCTTTAGGAATTTTTTTTTGACAACAGACCTAAACCAAGCCTTCAAGCCATTCTTCTAACCATGCTTAAAATAATTCTTTCTTGAATGCTCTGGCACTGCTAGACATACAGATTTCAACATCTGCCCTCTCCGAGCTGGGTGAAATCTTATATATGTGTGTGTGTGTGTGCGTATATATATGAACGAATGAACGTGTTCGTATATAGCTCACCGCTGCAGGTCTTGTTGTCGTCGTTGAGCGAGTAATGCGCTGGGCAGCCACACACGTAACTGCTGACGGGCACGGCCAGGCACAGGTGCGAGCAGTGGCCGTTGGTGGAGGCGCAGGCGTTCCAGCCTCCCTGACGTGACGAGTGGAACACCAGGATGTCCATGACATAGTCCAGATGGCCCTGGATGAGTGTGCGGTTCTGCCCGCTGGTTTTGTTAGCACGCTCGATGCTGCGCTGGCTCCAGTCCGTCCAGTAAATGTAGTCTTGGTATTGCGTGAGACCAAATGGGTGGGGCAAGTCATCTGCTATCACCTCACGCTCGAGTCCTTAAGCACGAGCGGTGTAGTTGGAAAAACAACATGTTAAGCAAAATCATTCGAAACAGGAAAGGAAGAAACTGGATTAAAGGCTGTGGCAAACACTAAACAAATATATCTCCATCCCAGGTAAGATAATGTGATAAAAAGAAGTTATTCTCTGTCACTGAGGGTATGACTTGTGTATACAGACAAAGAATACCAAACTTGAGACCCCCCCCAACATGTCAGTGCCTGTACCTTTACTTCTGAACTCATATTCACGTGCTTCATCTCTAAACCCTGTTAATGTACCAATTTATACAACCTGAAGCAGTAGAATTTTAAATATCAGAAATGTGACTGGAAATCTGACATTTAAGCTACAAGTCATTTATCCAAACCAAGTAAAGGTTTAAGATGAACTGAAGATGGCTCTCACCAAGCATGTTGGAAGATTCAATAAGTGTGGTGTCCAGGTCGGTCCAGTAGAGCCGTCTCTCTGCGTAGTCAATGGTGAGCCCGTTAGCACGACCCACGTTGGGCACCAGCGTGATGCGGCCAGTACCATCCATGGCTGCGCGGTCAATCTTGGGTCTCCCACCCCATTCAGTCCAGTACATGAAACTGGAGAAGAGGATGCAAAATTGAGAATTAGTGCTGGACGCTTGGTCACACTCTCACTACTATATTGTGCTACTGAAAAGCAGTATCTAATACACACACGTATAAATATACTAAGAGGTGACAAAGTGGCTCTCTGATGCAGAAGGCATTATGCTGCCACTCCAAATCAACAGAAAGTTATTCTAACTAATCACACCTTTATCCTATGATGAAACATTTCTATCCTGATGGGAGTGCTCTTTTCCAGGATCACAAAACTCCCATCCACAAAGGCAAGCTCACTCACTGAATCGTTTGATGAGTATGAAAATGATGTAAAAATCATATGCTACGGCCATCACAGTTACCAAATCTAAACCTAAGTGAACACCTGGGGGGATTCTGGAGCAATGTGTTACCTAGCGCTCACCACCACCATCATTAAAACACAACTGAGGGACATCTTTTGATTATCTTTAAGATTGGTGTTTATTCATCCGGTACAGTTCCAGAGACTTACAGAATCAATGCCACGGCACACTGAAGCTTGTCTGATGGCTTATGATGACCCAACACCTTACTAAAGCCTATTGTTGATTTTTCCTTTATAACTTGTCACTTGTTTGTATAAATACATAAATCTGGACTTATAATCCTCTACTCTGGCTGTAAAATGAGAATAAATGCCTGCCTTACCCTTCAGCAGGGTCCAGTGCTAGAGCTCGTGGACTGTCCAGGTCTTTCCACACCAGAACCTGCCTGTGTTGGCCATCCAGCTTTGCCACCTCAATGCGGTTAGTGCCAGTGTCAGCCCAGTACAGGTTCTTGCCTAGCCAGTCCACCGCCATGCCCTCTGGGTAGTCCAGACCAAACTCCACCACATGCTCCAGGGCACTGCCATTCATGAATGCTCGGCTGATGGTCTATTTAGTGTGAGGGAAAAAAAAAAAAAAAAAAAGACAGCATTAAGCCATGACGGCAAAGAAAATGATATGCATATCAATATCTATAATTAACATGTGATCTTCAATGGCGTCCAAGATTTATTATAATGAAATTTTGAGTAGATTTCTATGGTTTAAATTTCTTTTCATTGTCATGCCCACCTATTTTCACTTTCACTTAGAGGATTCTTATGCGATTCAACCATCTGCATGGTGGTTTCAGCTGGAATCAACCGTTTCATGGTCTCTACTCAAAAAGACCAGTGCTGCTGCACTTTATCATTTGGCATATACAGCTCTAACACTTTCTATGTGTATAATATCCATGTAATATATATACAGTTACGTCTGGAAGTATTTGGACAATGACAGAGTTTTTGTGATTTTGCCTTTATACACCACCACAATGGATTTGAAATAAAA
>CM075020.1:9173938-9186009 GCA_037576675.1 Pangasius sanitwongsei | reverse complement strand
CCGCACCTGGTCAATTAACTTCTTGTCAGTCAATTGTCCAAATAGCTTTGAGCCCCTGAAAATGGAGGTACTTTGCTTAAAATGGCTGTAATTCCTAAATGGTAAATGGCATATTTTTGCGGAACCTCTTAAAATAAAGCTGAAAGCCAACACTTCGATCACATCTTGAGTGTTTTATTTCAAATTCCTTAAATGATTGTTGCAATAAACTCCACAAGCGGGCATCCTGCAATCACACAGCTGTGATATTAATCACCACAGCCATAAATTCTAATAAGGCAGCAAGGAACATTTTAAACTAAACAACCAGTGCCATAAGCATTCAGGGCTTACTGTTAAGTATGTGAATGCAGATCAATCCAGTGAGCTTTTAACACATTTCACATGGCCATATATTGCCATATATCGCTTGTAAAACTGAATGAGGTAACGCTGTTTCTCACAAGGTGGTCTATGTTGAGCATAAACTGTTTAATAGAGCCCAGGAAGGGCAACATCTGAAATGCATTTCCGACTGGAGAGTACGTAGCACGGCTTCAGAGTCCCAAATCCTCCGTTAGTTGTAAGAAAATACTTTGCTTTGCCTCCCATTAGGCACACTGGTTTCACAAACCAGTCAATGAACAACTCACCATATCGATCACACATTTACGGCAAAAATTCATATAAATCCTGTCTTTCCTACTGTATACCCATTTATATGACTAATTTCAAGATCAGTGGCCCCCAAACAGTACTTGGACACTTAAGCCACACTTACAAATGTACGAATTTCACTGCATTAGAAAACAACAGGGCAACCACGCAGCATTTATTTTAAAGAATGACACCACAAACACACTTTTCAAGCAAATAATTTCCCAATACTGTTTAAAGTTAGACAAAAAAAAGTATTTGGACACTTAAGCCTACTGGTTGTCATATTTAATACATAGTTAATGTGATAAACTACACCATGTGGCTACTCTGCTAGGGTCGCCTGTATGAAACTGAAGGCAACTGACTACATTCATCCACTATAAGTTACTTTAGGACCAGCTGGTTATGTAATAGGAAGAATAACTAAGAAGAGGCAAAGTGAGTTTTGAAAAAACTCTAGCATCATTTATTTGCACAAAGAAAGCCACTCTATACACCAGATCAGGAAAACTTGCAAAAAAGCTAAAAGATGAAGGTCCTGTGGACGAACACAGACAACATACAGACAGACCCAGAAAGTCACAGGTACAGAGGGAGACTAATGAGTTGGAAACCAAATATTTTTTTGTCTAATTATGAGTCATGTAATTGGGACCAGAATATCTATTATTTTTACATTTTTAAACAATCTATTTTTTGAGAAATGTTTTGCTTGTGAGATCTTTCTTTTAAAATACCTTTTGGGACTGCGGTACGTGTATGAAGGTATGTCTAAGCCCTCAGTATATTCTAACTAATTCAATGCTAGAGCTTACACTTCGTTCCAAAAATCACCATTGTAGCTTTACAAGTGTTTGAGAGAAACCTGTTCCTGTAAACATATTTTGTTACAAACAAATACAGCTGGCTTACAAAGTCCAATCGCTGCTCTTCATTAACAAATATCCAAAACACTGAACTGCTGTGTTGTCTGAAACTCCCTCCAAGTCTGACTTCTTGAATAAAACTGAAATTCAGATTGGCAAGAATGTAATTATGTCAAGCGAGGTAATGGAAAAATTTAGCAACAGATTTCTCATAAGGCATATGTAGCACCTGGGAACGAAAACACACACACACACACACACACACACACACACACACACACACACACACACATACACAGACTGAAAGTGAGAGGCATCGCTCTGACTAGTGCTATGAGCATGTCCCTGGCTTTTCTCTCAGCCATGAGAAATTCTCTGCATTCAATCCAAACAGGGCCTCCATTGTGCAGCCGTGGCGCAGAGGAGCATAAAGGTAACTGTGCCATAATCATCTCTGCAGAGTTGTATTACCAAAAAGCCACTAGAGCTTTGTGCATTATTTCAAAAGACGTCTCTAAAAGATACCACATGCTACAGTGAGCCCTGACTCTTGAGGTTGCTTTGTGCTACATTTCACATTAAAAATACTGGTTGATTTTAAATTCCAGTAACGTGCTCAGAAAGGCTTGCGACTGCCGCTCAATGTGTAAAGATCTCCACACAGGATGTTAACTGTTTACCCGTGAGTTGTCTCTTTTGGCTGAAGACATGAATGTCCATGGGCGAGAAGATGTTGGAGTGGATCTCGCGGCGCTCCTCCCCTGTCTGCTTCTGGCACGAGTGGATAGAGTGCGTATTCCAGTCAGTCCAGAAGAGCGTGTCTTCGTACAGTGTTAGGGCAAACGGGTGTGGTAGAGCACCCTTCACCACCACCTCTCTAAGAGTGACCAAACATGACAACAGTGAATACGCAAGCATACATCTCATTCAAAATGTAGTATTTGCTGGGTTTGAAGTGAAGGGAATTTGGGAAATATCACAGGAGACACATGTAACTGGGAAAAGTGAGTGGCTTTGATTAAGGCCATGTGACAATTACAAAACACACAACTAAGTAAAACATGGCAAGTATAGAGAAAATGCTTAGAAAATGAAGAGAGAGGGAAGAAAAATCCACATATGAAAACAGGAAATACATATTTGATCAACTTTGGTTTAAAAGAAACAGATGGCCAGAAAGCAAAATACTCATGAAGATCATTTAACATCACATGACTTACCTCCCTGTGCCATCCAGATTGGAGCGATGAATAAAGTTGTATTTGGCGTCGGCCCAGTAAAGCTTCTGCAGATTATAGTCCAACGTGAGCCCGTTGGGCCAGTAGATCTCAGTGTCGATGATCACGGCTCGATGCGTGCCATCCATACCTGCCCTCTCAATCTTAGGGATCTCCCCCCAGTCTGTCCAGTACATGTACCTAAAGGAAGAAAAAAAAAGGGATGATTTAGTTAAAAAAAAATTACCACTTTGCGCACCTGGCACCCTGCGGCACATCCTGGCAGTGAGAACAGCCTGTCATTATCCTTATCTCTACGATGACCCTGCTTCTCATCTGGATGTAACCTACCTCCTGGCCTCACTGCATCTCCTCACCTTCCATGACTGTAATTAGCAGAGCTTTAGTTGACTTTCTTAGCAATGAACTTGGCTATAAGCTGTATACAAGACTGACAGCCTTATAAGTTCTTGAGTCTGATCAACCGACAGACCTATTAATCCTGTTTATTCATTATTCAGTAATTAATTGCTCCATTAGACCCAGATGTGGGCATTGTCTGTTGTCTAGAATGCCTTTGTAAACTGTAGTTTTATAATATTCCTTCACTGGAACTAAGAGACCCAAACCTGTTCCAGCATGACAGTGCCCCGTGCACAGAGCGAGCTCCATGAAGACATGGTGTGTGAAGGTTGGAGTGGAAGAACTCGAGTGTCCTGCACAGAGCCCTGACCTCAACCCCACTGAACACCTTTGGGATAAACTGCACCCCAGACCTCCTCACCCAACATCAGTGCCTAACCTCACTAATGCTCCTGTAGCTGATGGTCAGGTGTCCACAAACTTTTGGACATATACAAACGGCCCTCCACATTCGCGGGGTTTAGGGGCACAGGGCGCTGCGAATGTAGAAAGACCGCATATATCTCTAGGCCCCATATTTAACACACAAAAAGTAAAACAATACACTGTACTGCAACATATGGTTTATAGAGTATCAGCAATGTAGTCTAACACACACAGAATGAGAGGCAATACAGTACACGGTACAGCATGTGATGCAACACACATAGTATTTATATAACAGTAAAATTATTAACGTTTATAACCCATGATGAACGTTTTACAAAATTTAACTTATAATAAATTTGTGTATATATTTATGTATATTGCATATTTATAATAATAAATGATAAATAGATTAATAATACATATATTTTATGCATTATGACTTACTAAATATTGCAAAACGCCAAAAAAAAATTCCCATTTAATTACCGATGGCAAGCTTGAGAATAATCAAATCTGTGAATGTGGAGGGAAAAAGTACTGTAAAAAAAAAATACTGTACTTTTGTTCAACTACAGATGCGTACACGAGAACAAAATTGTTCAAGGTGGGTAATGCAGCAGCTTGAACTTTACCTACATTACAGACTATGTAAGGGAGCAGAAGCAGTCTATACTGTGCCACACACTCCTTGAGTAATGGGTTTAAAATAACACAAGCTCAGAATAGTAAAGGTTCAGATGTAAAGTTAGGATGCAATGCATTTCTAATCTCAGCCGTGGCTCATCACATAACAACCAAACAAACTCTTGATCTAAATAGTAAAAAGAGCATAATAGTCCAGAAGTAGCCAATAACAACACTGCGCACACTACAGATCACACACACAGGATGTTGTTTGTATGTGTGTCTTTCTCAAGGGTAATGCTTGCGACTCTTGAGGAGGAAAATCCACCTTCCATAAATCAACATCATGGCCACAGGGGAACACTAGACCTTTCACCTTTAACAACGCAGGGTGCCAGTATAGGCATGGTTATGGTCATGGGGCTGTCAAAGACCAGGGGGAAGAGAAAAAAGGAAAAGGGGAAAAAAAAAAAAAAAAAACCCAACATATGATGATGTTGCTAAACATGGTCCGAGTTTAATTATTTAATTTTAATTAGGGAAGGAATAAAAATACTTTATAATAAGATTCTCTTAGTCTTCCTGACAATCTGGATCGCGTTTTAGCTTTTTTTTTCTTCTTCTTGCTGAGCAGGTACTCGCTCTCAAATTTACAGGAAAGCAAGTGACATTCAGTCTGTGGTCTGACCCTGAGCAGCCCGCTGTGAGATTACAGCAAAGAAACTTTTCATCCTTTAAAGGTGTAACAATTACTCATTACTTGTACAAATAACCTGGAAGACATGCAGAACATGCTTAAAAAAAAAACCCATCAGATTAAGTCGTGACCTTAGCATAAGTGTATCAGGTCTCTGTGAGAAAACCTGCTTGGGAAACTGAATTCTGGTCCAGAATGCTTGTTTGTGTTTGCATGCACCTCCTGGCGTATGTGTGGATGTATATAACTGTTAGATACATAATCTTGAAAGAGAAAAAAAACAACAAAAAAAAAAACTAATCTTACCTAATGCACCTTTATTTCCTCAATTTCCCTTCGGGGATTAATAAAGTTTATCTTATCTTATCTTTAACCAAAGCTAAAAAGGTGGCTAGTTCATTCTGTGGGTTATGAGCGGTTTATGATGGCGCAGAATGAGCATCATGGCAGGTCAGTGACGCACAAACGGTGCTGCTTGATCAGGCAGTCACGCTAAAAGCTAATCAGTTGATGGTAGATAAAAGACAAGCTCTTGTCGAGAGGTTTTGCTCTTTCTTCTGGTGCTCGGTCACTGTAACCCGCATTACAAAACATTCTGCCACAAATAACCTGGAACGCCACTTTTGTACCGGAGAGGATGAACTTCCAAAATCCTTGCATGCCCACAGGGTGGAGGAAAACACTTCAACGTGCATGTCTGCTCTAGCTGGTTGGCGTAAAGCCGCAGGATCCACTCTACACATGTATATTTAGGGCAGTACACGGTTCCTGAGCAACTGGGAGTTGTAAACAAACTGACACAAAGCAAGGAAGAGGTTATTAAGAGTTCAAATATTCCTGGTTACGCCAATTTCACCTTCCTAAACACAAACCCACTAAAAAACATTCCCTCGCATTAGAAACACTAACAGGACAAATCCTTCTGGACGGTCGACAGCTGTGGTTGGCTGAGCGCATGGAGTCCCAAAGTCAGGACAGGGCTCTGAGGATTCGCGGCAAGTGAAAGATCAGGAAACAATAAAATATTTACTTTTTGCGCAAGACATGAGGTGGATCCAAGATGTTGGGCTTTTCATAATGGACACACACCTTACACTGGAATTTATTCATAGGAGCACATCTATTCAAACTGATGCAGATACTGGATCATATTTATAAATAATGACACAAACATAAAATTTATAGCTCAACCAGTTTCAGTAAATAATGAAACTGTTTTGCTAGTATTTCATACATTTTGCTACTTTTTATGGTACCGATGCAAAAATATCAAGTCCCTTAATATCAAGAAACACTACATAATAATATAAGACTAATATCACACCTGGTATTAACATCTGTCTCGAGTGATCCAATCGCACATCTGTTTACACCTAGCATTCTGACCACGCCTCCAGTGACCACTTCGGACTAGATTTCATACATACACGGTTTGAAAAGTCAGATGAACAGGTTTATGTAAAATATAACACTGCATTACAACCTAAGTGGTAACTCACCAGTCGGAATTACATCATCTTTCGACCTCGGCATGTTCAACAGACAAAGTGGGAAAACTGCCGCCCCATGTTCGTATTTTGTTAGCAACAAGCGAGGCGGCTAACTCGGATGAGTGATATCTATTTTCTTTCTCAAACAGTGAACTGTGTAGTCAGTGTTTTAGATTTAACAAGCGAATAATGTCTGTATGTTGATTCATCTAAAGCTAATACTTGCATATACAATAAAACTCATTTAAAGGTAAGAAGTTTTACTTTATTTCTGGTGATGTACGCAAACATATTGATTTGATGTCACTCTGTAAATGGGGAAGGAACTCGGATTTCAGAAGAATACCCAAGTTGACTTCTCAGTTGCAGTGGCTTTTCATGTCACGAAAGACGTGGTCCCCGTTTACTCTGTCGAGAAAGAAGGGTTCAATAAGCTGTGCAAAAATAGTAACCATGCCATCTATAGAAAATAGCCTTTTTAATATCTTTTCTTTAAATATTCTTTATTTAAAAGAACCACTGTTTGCACTATTTGCTATAGATGGTGCTGTTACTATTTTTGCACATCTACATTTTCCAAAGTCCATTCTAATCGAGAATTTTTTTTTTTGCCCTAGTCTACAGCCAATCAATGCCTCATTAATATGAATGTGTACTCGATGCGGATGGGGGGGAGGGGTGCACGTGTGGGCCATAACAAAGGTGTCCGCCTTTATACGTAATGTGAACGTGTCAACTAGGGGGCAGAAAACAAAAAACTACACAATATTCTTCGATTTTACTTAAATAAGTGGAAGAATAAAAACAACAACAACAAAAAAAAAAACAACACTACTCATTTCGAGGTCAGTATGAGATTTTTCAGATTCTCTCCACAGTGAATAAATAACACAGAATATATAATAAGCATCTACTGCACACTGTCTCAGAAATGCAATTTATTGGTATTTTTTTTTACTCAACACTAAAGCTGATTGCAAAAAGACAGAGGATCCACACTACACATGTATATTTAGGGCAGTACACGGTTCCTGAGCAACTGGGAGTTGTAAACAAACTGACACAAAGCAATGAAAAGGTTACTAAGAGTTCAAACATTCCTGGTTACACCAATTTCTCCATCACCGCCCTAAACACAAACCCACTAAAAACATTCTCTCGCATTATAAACACTAACAGGACAAATCCTTCTGGGCAGTCGACAGCTGTTGCTGGCTGAGCGCAATGTCCGAGACAGGGCTCTGAGGATTCACGCTAAGTGGAAGATCAGGAAACATTAAAATATTTACTTTTTGCGCAACAAAAGGCAAGAGTTGGGTTCAAGCTGTTGGGGAGAAAATGGCATAAACTTAACAAGCACCATTAAATAACTTTTCCCTAACATAAATAACATGAACAATATGATGCTCCCACCACCATGCTTCACTGTAGTTTGGTGTTTTCAAGGTTATGAGTTTCCACCAAATATAGTGCTTTGGTCCAAGGCCAAGAAGTTAAAAAAATTTGGACACATTAGACTAGAGAACCCTTTTCCACATGTTTGCCATCTCCAACATGCCAAACATCTCCAAACAGGATTTCATATGACTTAATAAATAAAGGTTTTATTTGTCCAGTGAACAGTTTCTCACCTGAGCTGTGGAGCTCTCCAGCTCCTTCGGAGTTACCCTTGGACAGATTATTATATTGCAATGGCAATACACTGTGTCTTGTGCCCATAAAACAAACAGCAACTTAACTGGAAAACATTTAAGAATTTAAGGATCAATGAGTGAGGAAAAAAAGCCATTGCTAAATGTTCTTCTAAACAAGCAGCTAAACAACACTTCTGCTTCATCTTTTTGATGCAGAACATCTGGTAGAGTTTTATTCTGAACATCGATGCAAGAGTAACTTTCCTCTGACCCGTGTCAAGGGCGTTAGACAGCATGTAAACCATCACTTCATGCAGAGTATTACTTAATCCCAAAATCTCATGAGTCAATAAACATCAGGATGAACAAGTAACTCGTACAAGACACGCATTGTATTCAGTACCCAAAGCACTAGACAGCTCTGTTAAAAGTGTCCCAGTGATATCTTCCAGACTGGACTTTTTGTGTAGCAGATTTTTCTGGAAGTTTGCATCAGCTAACCTGAATATTTTTAGTGCTCTGGATGCTACTATAATGGGAAAGGAGCATCTATACACCTTTATCCTGATAAAGAACGAAAAGAGGTACTGGAGTCTCAATTAACTTTCTCATGCATTCAACGATTTATTTACCCAAACCTGACAGAACACAGCATATCAACCTGATAAATGGGACTTCACTGTTTAGGCTGTCTTCTCCAGCCCTCGGTGGTCTTGGTCTAGCTGATCTGGGGTGCAATGTCTACTACAGACCTTCCTATGGGGTGAAACAGTGAAATGGTTGTGACGCATGTTTACTAACCATTGCCTCCTTGGCTCACTGTGAGCTGAAAAGGGACCCAGCAGTACACAGTATGTTTTATTTGTTTTCTGAAAATGCTGTTTTAAGTACCTTAAGGAGGACATTCATATCGATGTGTTGTTATTAAGGACAGGCCCCTGTCTCACTGTACTGACTTAAGTAAAACAATACTACCGGAAACCCGAGAGCCGCACTATTTGAAAACGGAAATGCGTCACTGCACCGAACACAAGTAGCCTGTTACAAATATCAGAAAGAGCCAACAATTAAAATTTCCTGTTTTCTTTTACTTACTCACCTAATACAGTTCAAGTGAAATGTTAGCATACTCAAGCAGATCCTAGGAAACAGAAATACTTTACAATATTATGTGAGATTTATAAGTATGATTTCTGAAAATGTTTCTCTCATAGAACCTTATCAGGTCCTATCACACAAGAAAAAAAAATCATAAGAGTCGTGTTTGTTAAACAAACGTGAATGTAGCTATGTACAGTATTTGCGCATGGAGTTATGGTATGGTAATTATGCGTGTGTGTGTGTGTGTGTGTGTGTGTGTGTGTGTGTGTGTAAGTGAGAGTGGGAAAGAGCCACAGTGTGTATGAGTAAGTAAACGCAGGGGGCCAAGCTGCAGGCCAGCTCCTCGAGCAGAGGATCAAACGGGTGGCACACGTGTGAGCCAGACACCCGCTGAGAGCCATTAACACACACACACACACACACACACACACACCTCCCAGACACTCCTCTCACACAGCACTGCAGATGGAGTGTTTGCTCTCTTTCGTTCTTCCTCTCCTTCTCCTACTCACGTTATGGGCAGTGTGTGTGTGTGTGTGTGTGTGTGTGTGTGTAAGGCTATGGGTAAAGACAAAAGCCAAGGTGGAAGTAATGTGGCATTTTGGGTCTGTTATAAGTAAGTAAGTAAGTAAGTAAGTAAATAAGTATGATGTCCTGTTAAAGAAAAAGTGAAATGGTAGTGGGGTACTGAAAGCTGTTAACAGTTGTGCCACCCTGCAGGCTGAAAAAAGAAAGACAACACCACCCGCTTTGTATTAAAGCCATCTTTGAGACAAAATACCTGGCATGATTTTGAAGCAGAGTGTTTACATGAACACTACTAACTGTTGTCTGTTATCAGAGTCTTCCAGCAGTCGTGTAAACAATGCACTACTTTATTGCATTATCTGATTTCTTAACACTCGGATTTTAGCCCAATATTCACGTTATTAATGTAATGTACAGCATGAACCTGAAACCTTTCCATTTTCTACATCAGCATGTGGGTGATCGACCAGAGAGGAACAAGTTCGCAGCCAGATACTCACCTCAGACAACCATAACGTGTGTCGCGTACATGTCGTGTGTCATGTACATCATTACGTAAGCATATCAAAAAGAAATATATAGCTTATATAGCATAAGTTTTTTTTTTTTTTAATTATTTTAGATTACCCATTAACAAGGTCAGCAGTGGTGAAAAACTGAAGTCAGGAATGTAAATACATGTAACAAGTTATTGCTGTAACAAAGCTCATTATAAAATGTAAATATTATATAAACTCTGTGCATGAGTTCTGTGTTAAACAGCAGTGGAGATACTTATTCAACTCTTGTACAGTGAAGTCGCTCTGATAAACAACACGCCATATTGTTTTCTGAATTTAAATCCCCATTTAGACATTGACGGATTTATCTGTTATCTGTTCAGCAGCACAGACAAGGGAAGCTAAGGCTACGTTTACACGACAACGATGTAGTCAAAAACTTGCGCTTTCAAAAAGTGTCACATATACACAACAACGTTTTCAAAATGATTCACGTCTACACATAATCCGCGATAACGGCCAAAAACGCTGTATTACGTATGCCAGGCCAGTAGTTGGCTCGCCTTTACAATAGACACGTACTGTGCATGTCTACGTACCTAACACGTACTACACGCGCATGACGTCACTGTTTTCAAAGATTCCCGTACTGGGTGTTTACATGGAGACGATAACGGTGGCGTTTTCAAAAACTTGCACTTTGAAACCCGTTTTCAAAAATATGCGTTTTCAGTCCCCAAAACGCCGTTGTCGTGTAAACGGCCCCTAAGATGTGTCAGAGAAAGGGAAAGAGTTTTGCTGTTCTGCACCAAAGTCAGACAGTGGGTTATTAAGGTTTGTACAGGATATAAAATTGGCCAAAAGTAAACACATATTACGAGATACATTTTGTTTTTGTTGATATTAAAGCTGCAGACACTATGTTTTCTCACGGGCACTTAAATCACCCGACTGATAGATTCCGACTATCGCGATGGCTATCAGTGATTCCCAAGACTTTTGCCAATCACCCTGAGCCTAACATCCCGTTGTTTTATTCCTTTCTTTATTGTTTACAAGTTACATAATTTCTGAAGTGCAGATGCTCTACGTGACTAATACAAAAATGACAGCTTCCCTACGAGAGACCGTTACATCCACTTTAGCGAGTAACTTACTGAAGTCAGTAAAGACAGCCTTAAATTCAGTTACATTCAGTGATGTTCGTCCTGCTACACTTTTCTGTTAGACAAATAAAATAAAAACTGCTGCTGCGTAATGACTAAGATGCCAAATTACTGTAGGTAAATAAATAAAAGTTTATCATCACCTTTTTGTGATTTTCTTCCATCTGCAGCATTATAAGATTATATATTGATGGTATTTAATCAGTATCTGACTAACTACAATTTAAATGCACTTTTTAAAGGAAATGGACGGCTAATCTAAGATAAAGCTAACTGGCGCTGTCTCCTAGGTAGATAGCAGATAATGCCGTGCATAACATTCTTTCACAGACAATAGGTATGTGTTGTAATATACAAGCTTCTTTTTTCCATTTACAGTGAATGTCATTGCTTGCTCTGACACATAAATCTTGAGTAATGAGTAATGGCCTCGCTGAAAATGGGTGTTTAAACTAGACAACTATCTCTTAAGTTAGTTATTTGGAAGAGTTTAACTTAATTTGTACTAGTAGTAGTGGCAGCTACTTCAGTAAAAGAAATCTTCATTGCTGAGTGACTTGTGTAAAAGAAATAATCATCTAGTCATCAAGCTGAAAGAAGTACTTGTTAACAACATACCAACCCGAGAGTCTGCCATTTCTATAGAAGTGGATTGAAGTGAAACCGAATCATTATGTTGCATAATGCTTAGAACCTTTTCATAGTACCTGAACTAAATGTGGAACTACCCACTTTTTGGTGTTTTCGCACCTCCGGAACTGGGTGTGATTTTAGTACCGGACTGCCTTTTTCGAGAACCAAATTAGCTCCTACTCCG
>CM075020.1:9149800-9173838 GCA_037576675.1 Pangasius sanitwongsei | reverse complement strand
AATAGTTCGCGCAAAATCGCCCGGTACTTTAGTACTGTACATTTAGCTCTGGAACTAAAGCGGTGCGAAAGGCCCTACTGTTCACAGTCTGAGCAGCCATGTTGATCTGGCGTCACTCCGTAAGGAACTGGTAGCTGAGAAGACTACCCCAAGTTGATGAGTCCAAATTTCAAGTTAAGGGGGCAGGAGGCAGAACAACAACAGAGCTTTGTGAAGAACACACAACCAATAAAACTGGTATTCTGGAAAACAAAATGAGGAGGAATGAAGATTTAAATAAATAAATAAATAAATAAATAAATAGACAGATAGATAAAGCAGATCCCATTCAATGGGACTTTTACCACGATGAGCCAGAAGATTCCATGTGTGTGTGTGTGTGTGTGTGTGTTTGTAACTGAGCATTGCACATCATCTAATTTTGGTGATTACTGCATTTGACAAAACGTCGTTCAACGTTTAGTTGAACGCAGCATTAGACATGAGTACTGAACCATGACATCAGCTCGGCCTCAAGTCACGGGCTTATTTACTTTACATCAATCCCACCCTACTGAGATAACACTAAAAGTCAAGCCTTGTACATGTACCAGCTTATGAGGCTTACGAGGCCAGGTAGTGCTGGGAGGTTTACTGGTTGGGCCGCCATGAGATGGTGGTTTCCAAACATTTAAGGCTGTTTTTATTCATTTTACTGCCTACCATACATACATTTCCTTTGTTTTCCGAAATGCTGTGTGCAGAACCTGAGTGTTGAGGTTCAAATTCCTTAACCTGTGTTTCCCGAACATATACAAGAGATACTGGCATCCCCAAAGTACACATCGTCCTAATTTTACAAAATGTTTATTTATCTCATTCAGAGAAAACAACACGCCTTATTTACAGCTTGAACTCAGCGCAGGGTCGGGGGATGGGGAGAGATAAAGGGGAGGGGGGACAGAGAGAGAAAAGAGATGGGGGGAGATATATAAAGGGGGAGGGGCAGAGTTGCAGAAACACTACTGCTGCATTTGTGGTAGCTTACAAGTTGCAATTTGCAAGTAGTAATAATGTAATTTCCCACCTCGGGACCCTCAACATGTGAAGCAGAAAAAACACATGGCTGCTTCCTTGAAAGCGTGTCTTTTGTTTGCTCTGTCAGAACACAAAGCTTATAAAAAGCTACCACACTTTTATAGTTACAGACCTGAGTGGCTATTAGTCATGTTCTACTGTAGTGGACTTCAAACATTCATGCAACATTTTGGACTGAAATCGCAGTACAGCAAGAATAGCAAGTAGCTTAGCAATAAAGCCAGTCCGCTAATACTGGTGATAGCAGCCATCTGTTATCTGGCTACATGTTTTTGACAAACCCAGTAAAGCTATCAGTGTGTCTGGGACGTGCTTGTACAGACCACGACTACAACAGCTAGCTAGCTAGTCTATCGGTGCTGTGTTTAGGCCCGTCATGATAATGACATTATCGACTTATCGTACGATATGTGGACCTGACCTCGACCGTTTTTGCTGACCTCAATACTGCGCATTGTGTTTACATGCGTATTTTTTACATTAGAATGAATGTCACCAATATTTCAGCCATTCGCGCTGCTTCTGTCTGTTAAAACTTCGAATATTCGTCGAATTTAAGATAAAAATGCACAATCGCTGCACCCTCGTGTGGACTACTGATTTAAAAATCTGGTGTTTTTTGACTTTCCAATTCCAATGACTGAACATTCTTATGAATTTAAAGTTCACTGCTCTTTAAAAGGGCATCTTGCATTTTTATGCTATTATATTATCATTATATCAGTGGCATAAAAAGGTCTTAAAATGACAGTGCAATTATTTCTGGGACAATATACCGTTCAACAAAAGTAGTTATCGTGACAGGCCTAGCTGTGCTCATTAGCAACTATGCCAGGCAATCAATTTAAATAAACTAGATAGGTAGCAAAGTGTGAAAGATTTAGCTAAATAATCAAGTAGCTAATCAATGTTCAAAGTGACAACTAGACAGGGTAAAATACTGCGTTTGATTTACCGTGGAAGCAGGCAGTCCGAGCTTTGGAATTATGTTATTTTTGACCTCCGGATGCTCGAGCTACAAAATGTGGGGGAAAAAAAAGAAAAAAAAAAACATGGGCCATGGAAGAAGTGCCACTGTGTTTACTGTTGATGCTGCGAGCTGCCATGTTTATTTGATGTCACTTGCTGAACTCTGGGTTGAGGAGACCACCCCGAGTTCCCGTGAAGGGATTCTGAGTTGCAGAGGCATTGGGAGTTTCTTCGTTTTTTTTTTCTAGTCGGAAGCCTAAATATGAGTTTTATTCAAATGCAGCATTAGCACCTTTTGCAGCAATTTTTACACAAGCATGTCTGGACATATTACAAACATTGCTGATCATCTGTCACTGTATTTTATGCTGTTCCCTAGAGATGAAGGTTGGGGGGGGCGACGACTCACTGCAATGTGTCTAAATGAACAGCTAAGACTAACTTCGAGCAGTCACCTAAACAGCTAATATAATTTGCTGGGAATCAGACAGCAGCTATCAGTTCTTCCTGTTAGTGAACCAGGAGAATTCTGGTTGAATGGATTATCTGTTTCATGAGGTTTAGGAAGGAACTGCTTTAATCAGTTAGACTCTAGATTCTGTCCTAATCTCTAACCTGTTGACCTGATCAACGTACTTCGCTCTCAAGACGGATATATCTTGAGACACAGTAACACTTCCCTGTTGAATCATGCAGTAACTCTGAATTATTTTTAAAATAAACTTTAACTTCTGCTTTCAAAAGAAAACTGCCTGTTTTCCACACTGTGACTAATTTGCTCTCTGAAATTTCCCCTAAAGTACAGAAAAGAAACGTACTTTACCAGCTCATGCAAAATGCCACCAAGATGTGGGAATACTTATATAACGCAAATCTGTGTTAATTGAAAATGTTCAAATGATTATTTTTACAAAGTGACTTGCAAAAAACAAGCCCTGTCTGAAATATTTCAATCGCTCTGTCTGTTCAGATGAACATACTGCACACCGCCCCAGTCACTACTCAACCACACAAATCATTTCAAACTTAAACACCTTGGACTACTCAAATCAGTAAAATACAGTAAAGTGCCACTAAAGACTACAATCCCATCCTTGAAAATTATGTGGCTATTTTCAATCTGCAACAAAACCCTAAGAGAATGGCCAGAGTAATGGCTTGTGCCTTTGTTTAACGTGTTCCCTTTCGCACACGCACAAACACCACGGCCTCAGTTTAAATCAAACTAATGAATAGATTAATGGTGGACAGAGCCTTTCATCTGCATCCTCACAAATTTAAATGCAAATGCACCTCTCGCTTTGGAGATGGGAAAATGAGAGGAAAGTGAAGGGGTGGACAGACACACACACACACACACACACACACACACGTCTGATGATGTAATAGGGTCCATGATTTTATCAATGGATGTGGTCCAGCTCTCATCTTCCATTTGTTTGAGAGGTTCAATTTCCAGCAAACATGAAGCCTACTCATGCGTTCATGTAGGGGAGGGCGACGTGACTGTCTCAGAACCTGGTGAGATATTACAATGTCTCCTGTTTTTACAGAGAGATTGCGTGTATCGTGGTGTTTAAGGTTTTACACTGATGTGATATGTAGAAAAACTATGGATTAAGCTGTGGCTTTAGTGAAAGTTTATTAATTTGCTGAGAAAACCCATTTAGAAAACTGACTTCCAGTCCCGAATACTTGGTTGTGTTTGGATGTGCCTCCTGTCAGTCATTTTTTTTAATACCCAATGGGGGTGGGGCTTCATGAACATGGGTGGCAATCATCCAAATGTCAAATCCACCTAAACATTAGGAGACCCAAACTTGGGAAAGAAAAAGTAAAAAAAGAAAGAAAAAAAAAAAGGATTACCCTAATCTTACATAATGCACCTTTAAACACAGATTGTCAGTGGCACGCAAAAAAGAAATAAATAATTAAAATAACAAATAATAATAAAATTAAAAAAAAAAAAAAACACACTCAGACATGGCATCAACACTGATTAGCTGATTAACTGCTGGATTTTACACGACAGACACAGCACAGGTGAATATGCAAAGGCAAGACTGGCACGTCGAGGAAACATTTTACCACCAAAAAAAAAAGAAGCACCATAAAGAGTGTACCAAAATCTAGATCAGACCTAGTGCGCACGTGAACGGCACCGCAGTCAGAAACAGCACTGTAAACAAATGCGGCAGAAAAAGGCACACGAGGTACCGCTGGAAAGACATCACTGAACAAACGAGGGTTTTAGGCAACTTCTAATAATAGTTGATCCTCATTACAACTTAGTGAGCCACAAATATTTTTCTAACACTGCCGTTCCTTAGCTGTACACAGAAAGCTGAGAGAAGTGCAATTAAAAGAACAAACGGAAAACACATCGCTTATTTTAAAAAGAATGTAGAACCAACTCAGCTACTGTATTCAGTGTTTAAACACTGACTCACCTGTCAATCACATTTCCATTTATTGCACTTTTAAATACTGAAGACATTAGCAGAGATGATGTACTTTATCCAAAGAATCCATGATCCAGTCTGGGGAAAAAAAAAAAAAGCTCATATGATAATTTTTTTGCCAAATCACCCCTTACTCCTGGTCAGGGTTGTGGTGGATCCAGAGAACACTGGGTGACTTTCTAGGGAGAAAAATAAGCAGAGTCGCCAGTGTGTGTTTTCTTCACCATAAAGTTGTCAGATGTATAGACACAGTCAGCATAAATTTAAAGCGGAAGTAGAAGAATACAATCAGTTGTGACCAAGCCACAGACTGTCTAAACAGCCCAGACACATGAAGGTATGCTCCAGACTCGGCTGATACACATCTTCATAACTTAGTGCAATGTGTCTACGTGATGGTGGATTAATCAATAAGGCAAAATTTCTTGCTTCCAGACATTAATACTATAAAATAATGTCCTAGACATAAAGATTCTGATCTACTGGTGTAAGGAAAACTCTTTTGTAATGGTACACGGCTTTAGTTTAGTCCAACGCACAGTGTTCATTACGAGTTACACGAGTCAGCTAGTCTTTCATGACGTGTTGACGTGTCTAGCTCATCAAGTCTTCTTGATTTTCTAGGATAAATATTTCTGAATCTAAGGTCAGACTTTTAGATTTAAGACGCAGTTTAACTAAAAATCAGAATGACACCAGGACGTTTTAAAGAAAGACAGAGCTCAAATGTCGCTGTGTATGCAGTCGCCAAGCGTTGCAGTCGCTTTTAAATCTTCCAGATGTACATAAGACATGCAGGTGAGTGTGTGAACAATGCCACTGCTTCTTCAAAGTCATGCATCAAGTATAAACAGGCATTTGAAAGCAACAGAGCGGCATTTTGGTAAAATTCTGTGTGTGTGTGTGTGGTGGGGGAGGTCTGAGAGGACCACTAGACAGCAGTGTCAGGTTACCCATCAGGCTTTTGTTCTGCCGTGGGGGGTGGAGTGGTAAGGGAAACACTCAGATTACATCTGCACTCATCCGGTTCCCGAGGATTGCAGTGCTCCTCAATGCTCAGGTAAATCACAAGTACGAAACGGCAGCTGGTTTTAGGAGACGCTTCAAAAAAATCTCTCTTTATAAATACAGATTTTTAATTTGACACCTTCAGTTAAAACACATCCCTAAACTGCTTTCATTTCCAGGCAACATGTTATATAGTTTATCATTCTTATTAGAGATTTAATAACGTGGCAGGTCATATTGCACTGGTCAATTCTATACGCCTGCGCATCAAACGGTACATTCAACTAGTACGCTACTCATCATAAAATACTGCTTACAGCATAAGAGGTTTAATAAACATTTCAACTTAATAAATCCCACACTCCTTCCTCTGAAAAAGGTGCTTCCTCTTTATCAGGAGGAAACAAGAAAGAAAGAAAGAAAAAAAGGACTTTCCGTAACGAAGTTCCGTAAACTCGTTGTCAAAACATAATAATACCACCGATAAAGTCTTTCTGACTGTTACAGTGCCTTTGGAGCGCTCATGAGACGATTTCTACCTAAAACGGATGATGTCAGAGTGTTAAGGAAGAAAAGACTATAATATCCAAGGTGTGCTGCTGTTTTTCACCTGTGTACAGAAAGATGTAAGCACCTAAACAGCAGGGTAAAGGACAGATATGGTGTTCATCCATGACGCTTTATCCTGATCAGGGTTCCAGTGATGTCTGATGTTGCTTTAATTATTTAAAAATAAATTATTTTTAGATATAACTCTGAAATACGTAGCTTGTGTCCCCTACATGATCATTTATTAAAACAACAATGAAAAAAGTTTCCATCACTCTTTTTCCACCTTCAAAAACATGAAAACTCCCCCCCCCCCCCCAATACGCAGTGCCTTGCAGAATTATTGGCACCCTTCATTAAAATATGCTCAAACAATGATTATTAATTATCTAATATAATCATATGACTGGTTTATCATTCCTTTTGGAACTACTTTTAAAATAGTACTATTTTATTCTCAAATACATCTGCACCAAAATTACTGATACCCTTAAGGAATGTCTTAAACTGTAATTCTTGAACAACTTATCTTTTAATAGCTCTCATTCCACAGGAACGCTGTTACTGCCTTTGCCTATGCCCTGTATCCTTGAGGTATTGATATGAAGTTGCACACATGTAAAATCACCAACAGGAGACAGAGGATTGTTGACCAGCACAAATCAGGTCATGGATATTTCCAGCGACGTTCATCACCGATTATATTATTTTATCAGGTGAGAAAGCCTGATAAATATTGTGATATTTTACAATTGAAAATCGCGATCAGGTAAAAATCCTTATTGCACAAGCCTGATCAAACTTGGAAGACTGTAAACCTGGGTTCACATCACTCTGTACGAGTCTTACATCAAGTAGGACTGGCTTCTAAGGAGACTCTGCGGTATGGCTGAATACGAGACAGCCACATACCTGTAGCTTCCTGGAAAAACCAGACAAGAGAAGCTCGTTCTACGCAAAAACATGCGTTTTCAAGCATATTAGAAAATCACATCTACAGCTAAACAAGCAAGTGCAATTTCAAGCAAGACAACGATCACTGATAACCTCACCGAGACCACAGAGCCATGCTGACTGATCTACATTATGCTCCATCAGGCTGTTGAGTGTAAACTACCAGCTGACAAGACAAAGCATTCACAAAGTTCAGCTTGAATCTTTTCCTGAGCGTTCAGCACAATCCGTAATCACAGCGGTCTGCTTGTCTTCGCTCATAACAGGCACATCTTTAGTCCAGAATAAACCCTATCTAGAACTGTTAGCATTACATCACCACTATTCACCCTTCTCAGGACATGACAATATCTCATTTGTAACTCAACCACAAACAGAGCAACAGCATGATTACAATTCAAAAATAATAATAATTTCCCCACTCACCCTCTGCGCGGATCCAGAGCAATCGCTCTCGGCTGGTCCAGGTCCTGCCAGAAAAGAACTTTCCTGAGCGCCCCGTCAAGCTCGGCTACCTCGATGCGGTTCGTTTCTGAGTCTGTCCAGTAAAGTTTATTCCCCAACCAGTCGCACGCCAGGCCGTCGGGCGATGCCAGACCCGACACCACCGTGCTCTGGGCGCCGGAGCCGGAGCCGTTGAAGACGGCCCGTTTGATGGCCTCCTCGCTCACATCGCTCCAGTAGATCAGACCGCTGCCGTAAACGAAGTCCACGGCCGCCGCATCCTCGAGGCCACTCACCACCACCGTGGCGTTGCCGCTGCGTCCTTGGGCCGCATCCACCAGCCGCAAGTCGCGCCTGTTGGCGTACAGGAGGAGGGGCACGGCTGCAGACGACACAACACAACAGTGTGAGCACAAAGTGAACTACACACACATTTCATTTCTGTTCTTTCTAAGCTAGAAAACATGAAACAGCTCATGACATCTTGCTTGTTTAATAAGAGTGTTTTTTTCTCGTTCTTTTTTTTTTTTTTTTTTACTTCTAAGAGTTAAAAATCAGATATAATGGTGCTGAGCAAGACGATGATGTAATATCGATATCCTAATGAACACTTTTCTGATTTGTTGTGATATCCTTTTTTTTTTAAAATACATTTTAGAACCTTTTTAAAATAACAATTACAAACTCTGGAATCAAATTTGATCAATATTTGATCAGTAAAAAATTATAATAATAATAATAATAATATGTTAACAAAAATAAATCAACCCTGAATTAATTAATTTTATCCTTAAATGTAACCCTACAGTTTAGCTGGCAGTTTGTTAGGAAACCTAGATACTGAGATGCGTGTCGTATATCACAGAAATGCCTTGAAACATGGTGATGTAATAGTTTTGGCCGTATCACCCACTAAAGCTGCAGAAAACCTAATAAACAAGAACAAAGATTACAAAATAACATATAAAGAAAACATTCACACAACCAACCATGCTCATAATTAAATATTTTAACTGGCCCGGTGTACTTAGAGACACAACTCCAGGTTGTTGTCCATCTATTATTCGATGCATCAGTTTTTTTGTTCAGAAATTCATTCACTGCTACCTAGCTAACAGACAAACTTTGTTTAAAGACGGATAAATGTGGACATCATGAACATCATTTACAAACATATAACAGAGCAACACTTCAGTTCATGGCATAATTTCCCTCCTAACGCTTCAGTTAGTAAATTCTCACACATCATATCGACGCTATTCAACACTACACTTGAAGTGTACAGCGTGACGGTTGATCTGAGTCTGTACTGTGGTCCCATTGTGGAGCACTTATACACAACTTATCACAATAATCCACTGTTTCACTCAGAATTAGAAAAGAAAAAAAAAACCTGGTGAGCTGCTCGCTCTGCATGATGCGATATTTATTTTCATTTATAAAAATAAAACACACAACCAGTAATGATGACAAACTGGGGTTCATTCAATGTAGGAGTGGGCCACTTAATTTAATTTGTTTGTTTTTACTTTTTCCCGCATCAGCAACAAGAATTATTTAAAAAAAAAAAAAAAAATTCCATGGCACTCATGACTACTATATTATACTACGATATTTAAGTAACTCTTCCAAATTAGCAGAGACCTGAGCATGTTGAACGTGTTTGGGGGAAATAAATGTAAAGTATTACTTCTAGTCTGATCTGTCACACTTAGTTAAAATAAGAGCTGTGTATGAGAGAGTGTAAACTGATGGCAGTCAAAGTGCTACACTGTGTAGCTGACATCTATTTACTCAACATTTCTAATGAGTGGTGAAGATACTCGGGCGCCAACAAAGTTTACACACTCGCACGCTGCGAGTCACCAGGCACAGCGGAGACAACAGTAGAGGTCCACTAAAGCGGACACTTTCCTTCTCATAACCAGTTTCGTTGAAGTCACCAAACAACTCAACTGCCTGACTTCCTCTGAAAGCCATTCCTGGCCCATTTATTTCCTCCGTCTCCATTTTTTCGGCTCGTATTTATTCAGCTCTGAAGCAGTCTGACCTCAAGAACTTCCTCGGCTCTGTAGCTTGTACCTCCGCAGGGCTTTTGGCACAGACTCAAACCTCAGTTTGACACATCGACCACTGCACGCCGGTGCGTCGCTCTCGAGGGCAAACCCTGAGCTCCTGGCCTCCGGCTGCTAGGATGTTTTTTTTTTTTTTCTTTTTTTTTTTTTAAACATGGGGAATTTCCTTTCCCAAATATTTAGAAATTTGCAGAACAGCAGGACGGCTCACTGAAGTCCGTCCAACACCCTTCGCTCACTCGAAGAAGTGTAAATATAGGAAACGTTGCCCTTTTTTTTTTTGGGATACTTAATGCTTAGCTGCTGATAATATCAAGTTTTCTTCTTTATTTTTTTGGAGACGCCCTTAGCACATTTGTAACCTTCGAGATCAGATGTTCTCACACAGGTATTCTGGGATCGTTTTATTATATTATTAGTTAAAAAAAAAAAAAAGAAGAAGAAAGAAATCTTAATATTTACGATGTCTCATTAGTGCCTTGATTGCAAACACTGAAGCCTAGTTGTCATAGAAACATGAATAAATGACCACTTTATATGAGTAAAGCGTCATACGGTGATCATGTAGATGCTTTTTAACAAATGACAAAATATTAGAAACACACAACTTTATACTCAGGTCATATATACATACATAATAGCCAACAACCAGTATGCTGAGTACTAGGTCTGTTTTATCAGTGGTGTTTATTTATTTTTATTTATTTATTGGGGGGCTCATCAATTTTTTACTTTTTGCAGAAAATACACCAAATGACTGGTGTAGTTTCTTTAAACAGCTACCTAAAGAAACTTTTAGAAATATTATCTATTTTGTGCAGCTTGAACAGTAAAAAAAAAACAAAAACAAAAAAAAACACTTTTTTTTCCTTTTTTTTTTTTAAACTTTAAAAGTTTTTTGGAAAGCCACGCCATAGTTTTAACCTCTTCAAACTACAGGCCCAAATCACTCACTCACTCACACACAGCAAAAATAAATAAAAAAAAATACAAAAATAAAAAAAACAAATCCAGAAGCACAATGTCACATTATTTTAAAAAAATAAATAATTAAAAAATAATTTAAAAAAAATAATAAAAACACTTCATAGCTGAAAGACAAAGCAGTAGGGTAAACCAGTGTTTAAGTGCAGCAGTAATGCTAGCTAGCTAAGTAAGAGCAGGCTAGCGATTCACAACAATGCAGCGCGGCTAATGAAAACTAGCACTCCCAATAGAAACCGGACTGATATAAAGTGTCAGCGGAAATACTGAATAGCATTACCGAAAAATGTAAGTAGCTAAAAGACCAATAATTACGCCGTGAAGTAAAAGTAACAAGAAGAATAAAGAGAAAGAATGAGCGAAAGGCGGTTTAGCGAGAACATGCGAGCGAGCCTAAGAGGAGACGCAGACTTTTTACTGGGATACTGCAACTCTTCTCATACAGCTTCAGCCAAGAAGGAAGAAAAACGCTGCATGCTAGCTCACCAACAGCCTCCTTCTCGCTACCACACACCTATCAGCTATTTCTCAACTTTCCCAGGATAATACCAAGACGAGCTCAGTCCAAACTCACCGCGTATATGCAAACAAAAAGTACACAAAAAGAGACTCCGCAGCACTGCGCCCATGTTTTTCCTCCCGTTTTCTCGCCTCCGGTGCTCCCTGGGTTTCATCGCATGGCTGCCTTTTTAATTCTCTTCTCCTGCACAGGTTTATATGACTCGGGATTTGGTGCTTTCTTTCCCTTTCCAGTTGTAGGAATTCGCCGTAGTTATAACGCAGACGCGATTATTCTCCGCTCCATTCCCATTCCCATTCCCATTCTCTCTCTGTGTGTGGTGGCGCTGCGATTCCGAAATGGTTCCCTGACGATGCGCCGCTTCCGAGTCGTATCCTTCCGCCGGGAAAGGAAAAAAAAAAATGGCACCCCTCCTCCTCCTCCTCCTCCTCCATTACTATTCTCTCTGTGTGAAAACACTCGAACGCCTGCTATTGTTGTACTGCTGGGTATTTATTTATTCCTCCTCTTCAATAACACTAAGAGTAATCCTGCAGCACAAGAAAAAAGAAAATCATATTTAGTTTTTTTAATTAATTTTTTGGGACGTTTCAAATAGCGCGAGACGCATTCCAGCGGGACTACTTTTTCACGGAATGAGCGGAGATGCGGCTCACCTCAGCTCAGCTTGCTAACTGTGTGTGTGTGTGTCTTGAAGTGATCACAGCAGTGCTAGGAGTTTGATTACTGAATTCTCTGTTGTATAAATGAATAGAGGAATGTTTATGATGGTGCTCTCTGAGATTGCGTTCTTTAAAAAAAAATCCATCAGATGAAATGAAGTAAACTGAGATGTTTTGAAATATGAGCCAGTGCAGCCATACAGGATATTACCCAAGGCAAAGTTCTGTTCAGTCCCAAAACATAATCATTACACTGTTATATAAGCATTTTGTCTAGTCATCTAGTTCAAATGTACAAATATAACGTATTGAGTTATGAACATCTTTTATAGAGCATGAAACATATTCTGTTTGTATCGCCTGTACTTTATACACTGAACAATATACACTATATGGCCAAAAGTATGTGGACACCTGACCGTTACACTCGTATATGGTTCTTCCCCAAACTGTTCCCAAAGTTAAAAGCACACAATTGTGTAGAATGTCTTTGTATGCTGTAGCATTACAGTTCCCCTTCACTGGAACTAAGAGACCCAAACCTGTTCCAGCATGACAATACCTCTGTGTGCAAAGCGAGCTCCATGAAGATATGGTTTGATAAGGTTGGAGTGGAAGAACTCGAGTGTCCTGCACAGAGCTCTGACCTCAACCCCACTGAACACCTTTGAGATGAACAGGAACACCCACCCAACATCAGTGCCTGACTTCATTAACACTCCTGTAGCTGAATGATCATGAATCCCCACAACCATATTTCAAAATCTAGTGGAAAGCCTTCCCAGAAGAGCGGAGCTTATTATAACAACAGCAAAAAGGGAACTTAATCTGGAATGGGATGTTCAACATGCACGTATGGGTGTGATGGTTAGTTGTCCAAAAACTTTTGGATATATAGTGTATCATTTGGTGGAGTATAGACTACTGATATCTCATACAGTGACATATGCAATGTATTCTTAGTAAATCATATAAATGGGTGGTGGGAGATCCTGACCAAGCACAGAGCTACAGGTGCGTTTATATGAGCTTTTTTTTTTTTAAATTACAACCACATTCTCTTACAAAATCATTTTGGTCAAAAATAATGTTGGCCAATGTTCAACCATGTAACGGTTCATCAGTGTGTATTGATATTATATCTGTTTATAACATTAAGTCTATATTAAAGCACATTGTCAGAACACCAGTCATACCTACCTGGAAGTTAGAGTTAGGCTTCATATATTCATGCCTTTTCGCATAATTTAATGTTGGAGCTATTTTTGATAAAGTCATATAGTAATAAAGTAGACAAAATGTGTTTTATCAAGACGTAGGACTCCACAAGTTACCCTGCACATGTATATGAGTTTTGGATTTAGCCATTATCACTACAATATCCTGTTCTCTTTACTGCTATTCCAGTAAACGAAAATATACAAATCTTTTTATATACACTATTCATTTACCTTATTACCTTATTGTTTATTCGTAAAGAGAAATATATTTTAGTCTTAATATTTGGCATTTACAAAGTCTAACAAATTATTGGTTATTTTAAATTTTTTAAAAATATCTGTATAATCCTATAAGTCAGTATATATTGTACTGTTTGAATATGAGAATAATAAAAATAATACCACCACCACCACCAAACAACAACAACAATAATAATATACATTATTATTATTATTATTATTATTATTATTATTATTATTATTACAACATAGCATTATTGGTAGTTTTGCCATTTTTACCAGAACCTTCAAACATTTCTTCAAAGAATTAACGGTTTATTTTTGCCAGAGAAAATAGTAGCCTACATTAAATTTGAATTGTTAAAAGCAACCACTCACAAAAACAAGACCAAACCATCACCACCTTATATATACAGTGATATTAAAATACAAAAAGCAATTCAAGAAAAACATGAAAATATCTGTGCAACTTAACCGAGTTCCTTAAAATGGAGCACAGGAGCAGGAAGGCGGCTGCAGGTTCAACTGAGTGACTGCTGCCACCTCTGGTCAAAAATTGCAATTACAGCTAATTCGATGTTTCGATATATGCCAGGTGCGTTTTAAAACAGTTTGTAACAAGCCCTGGTTTGACTTCCCTTCTTCATCCAAGTCGCCATCATAAGGCCCACTGTAGTACTTCATTAGCTGAAGTCTGTTAGCTGAGTTTGGGCCCCATAGGAGTTGTGTCAATATCTATAAATTACAGTAGCAGAACTTGTCCAGTTGGCTTTGCAAATACCTTTAAATGGATGGAGTAGTTTATAATAGGTATTAGTATTTTAAAAGTATAATATTAGCTTTATGCTTTAGTTAAACAGGTAGTGCTGAAAGCTGTATGAATTAGTTGATACACACTCCCAAATAATAGGTGGAAGTCCACAAAGGCATGTTAAAAACCATACTGGGACACAGCGAATATTGCAATTGGCATTGTCCATGCATGCTCTTAGCAAGTGTTACAGTTAACTAGAGTAGACCACCTCACAAACGTCTGCATACACCTTCACACGCCTGCTCGTTATCAAAGTATTGATGTGAAAATAGTGCACATCCAATGTAATTTACCACCAAGAAGTAGTATTTGTTTAGACACGAAACAGAAGTGCGGCACAATGTGAACAGTGCATGAGAGACTTTCCTATGGATCGGTGTAATAAATGTAAATACATCAGTACAACATAGTGGAAAATAAAATCACAAAGATTCAATGTACAGCAAGTAAATACAGTTTGAAAAGCTGTTGTTTTTCGGTAAGGAAGTCCTGAATAGATATGGCCATATAAAGGTGCTTGTGAAAGTCTGAAGAACAGAACCATCTTTTTCAGTATATCCTGTCTTTTATTCCTTTATTAACACCCTGCAATAAAGGCATTATTCACTGAAATTGTACTAATTCCCAACCAAAAACAACGAATATGTTTAATCTGATAGGCAACTGAGTACTGTTTTTGACTTAGTTAAAGTAGTGGAGTACTGGTGTGCTAGTGGCATGGTTTAACTTCATACCTAAATCAAGTTATACACAAACAGGCCAAAGTGACTGAACAAATGAAGCCTCAGAAAGGAGTGACTTGATTATGCAGCTGTTCTTATATCAGCTTAATTATTGATTGACTGGTCTTACACAGAGGAAATGTTAATGATTAATACATTACCATAACAAAGAATGTCCAACAGTATTCTAGTCCTAAATTTTTTAAGCTTCCTGAGGTCTTTGTATTGCTTTTCATTCCCCACAACCCTAAACTCTTGCTTAGTCTCCATCCTGTTACACCCCTCCAGCAGTTACAACATCTTATGAGTGGGGAACATGTGACTTTTCTCAACCCAAAATGTCGCACATATCAAAATATTTTGTTTTAGTGAGCTGACAGGGAAAAAAATAAATTTCAAAATTGAATGGGATTGTCTCTTTGATCATCAAGGATTTGGTTGAGCTTTAGATCTCATAGTGAAGGTCGTTGAGCTCCAGTCTCGTGTAGTGTCTCCTGTCAAAGGATTCCATGGCTCTGCGGCCCAAGACGGCCACGACAAACATGAGAATGATGAGTGTGAGCACGACCAGCAAAGCCAGGCTATTCTTCCACATCAAATGTGACTCCTTAGCCTTATCCGAAGCAGAACCTACTGCTGGAGGGTCAGGGCCTGAATCTCCATTTTTCAGATCATTCTCCATCTCTACGACGACTATCGTTGTCCTTTCAGTGGTAGTTGTGGATGTAGTTGTAGTGGATGTAGTAGTTGTAGTGGGACTAGTAGTTGTAGTGGGAGTAGAAGTTGTGGTTGTAGAAGGAGTAGTAGTTGTGGTTGTAGAGGGAGTAGTAGTTGTGGTTGTAGAGGGAGTAGTAGTTGTGGTTGTAGAAGGAGTAGTAGTTGTGGTTGTAGTTGTAGTAGTAGTTGTACTAGGGTTGGCAGTAGTAGGTACCATAGTTTTCTGTATGGCTTGTTTCTGTAAGGTCGGAATCTCAACTACTTTAGCATTGGGTTTCCCATGGGGCTCTAGCTTTTTTTGTGGCCTGATCTGCTTTTTGGAAGGATTGGATCTGATTGGATTTGGGGGTGGCTGTGGTGGTTGGACTGGATGTGTAGTTGTGGTGCTCGGTGTGGAAGGTACCTTTGTGGTTGTAGTTGCTGATTGTGTTGTTGTTGTTGTTGTTGCTGTTGTAGTTGCTGTAGTGGTTGGTATGACTTCAACAGGCATCGTAAGGAGGATAATTGCCAGCTCTGTGGGTGCTATCGTGGAGGTGGTTGCTGTAGTCGGAGATGTGGTTGTAGAAGACTGTGTGGTACTTGTCGTAGTGGTGGACTGGGTTGTGGTTGTTGGTGTCGTTGTTGTTGATGTAGATTGAATAGTAGTAGGTTGTTTTGTTATCGTAATGGGCATTGTGGGTACTCTCTCCTTTCCTTTTGTAGAAGGGTGTGTCAAACCTTTTAAAAAAATAAACCATTAGCACTAGTCACATATGACAGCTGTGGTTCTATGAACACATGTGAAGACAGTGAGAATCACCTATGTACCTTCTTATGTGCGTGCACACACATGCCGTAACCTTCCAACAAATATGTCACTAAAAGATGTATGACACAGTGTTTGCAATAAATACCACTGTCAGTTGGTGATTCATTCAAATGGAGCTTCCTCATGTTGATGAATGACAGGGGCCTGTGGTCATGCCCTTCATGCTGAAAAAAAGACACGTCTCTGTTTATGGAATTTGGGTTCCAGCTGTAGGCTGATAATCCACTTCTGAAAAGACTGTAGTTCCAGAAAACCCGAGGAATTACTGTTGTGGCTGCTGTGAACAATTTTAGCACTCTCAACAGTACCACACATATCAGCCTGTCTAAATATGATTGGCAAGCATAATAATGCTAATAACCATACTTTAAGTTGCCAGGGTGGCTAGCATTCTTAGTGAATCTAGCTTCACACTGATGAATTGTGAGATCTGTTTCGGTGGTAAAGTGCGTTTTCTAAGTGAGCCACAATGTGTTCTGCATAGGTGTTGTGAATGGCCTGCTCCTTTATGGGAGCCAGTCATCGAAGTACAGCAGTATCCTGATGCCTCTGGCCATCAGGGTAGACAAAGATCTCTTGCATACATCATAATAACACCCTTGGTGCTAGAATCAGGCAAAGGGTAGAAACTGACCTTTTTAAAATCAAACATTAAAATCATCTGTGCACTTAAGCAATGGGGACATATGGGAAAACGGTAAAAAATAGGTGTACCACAGGTCTACCAACATGAATCAGTCTTGTTGTCCCATGCCATGGATTACATCTTAGCATATGAAAAAGAAGGACATTTAAGAACCAGTTCAATTGTTGCCCTTCTTCTGGACAGAATGAACATCTTGTGTTAGAGAAACAGCTAGGTTTGAGTCTGATACTGATTACAGAACTGACATTGAAATCAGGACTCACTGATCTGATGTAGTCTCTGTTCGATGGCCAATGTTTTTGGATGTTTTGGAACCTTCTAATGGAAGGTGGGGGAAGGTATATAGCTCCCGTCCCACAAGATGGACTGGGGTGGGTGGGGGTGGTCAGACTGATGTCCCTGCTTAAGGCTTGTGCAATGTAGGAAAGCCCTTTGTGGGCATTTGTGTGCAATGTAGGAAAGCCCTTTGTGGACATTTGTGTGCAATGTAGGAAAGCCCTTTGTGGGCATTTGACCGGTTTGCAGTGACCTTAAAATACCTAAAATGCTAGTTTTATGATTCTGAAACCTGCATTATCCTCTCCAGGGCCTCTTTAGTGGCAGGCCAAACAGAGGTTTGATTTGCACACATCCAGCCTCAACAGAAGGATCAACCTGTGCAAACTGAAATGATTGTTCCAACCCTAGGAAAAATCTGGCTAACGTATTGCCAGGGTTGGCATGTGGCCCAACCTGACAGCTTGTGATCCTTCATATTACCTAGAACACACTACAGGCATAAATCTGCCAGCCAAGCATGCCATCTCATTGCAGGGGAATTGTAAGCCAGACACCACATCTTTAAGACGGTCAATGTCAAGGCAGTCAGCACATACCTTGTGCTTCAGGGGATGTATACACTGACTACACAGGTATGGATTGGTGAACCATTTTGTGTATTGTGAAAATAATCAGGGGTCTATTGGTGGAATCAACTCCAGCTCCAGGGCTACGTGTTAGCAGAAAAACACCAACTTAGTAAATTTAATAGTGTACAGGACATGGTATAGCTGCTCGGCTAGATGTTGGGGGATCTGGAATATCCTGAGCAGAAAGATAATGCAGAGGGAGAACCCAACCCTGCTGAAAAACTGAGACGTTTGCGATGCTAACAAAGGAAAGCCAACTTGAAGCTAGAAGATGCCACAGAGTTCTATAGTAGAGTTCCACTAGAAAAGCACTTCCAATGTATAAATATACTCTCACCACAGCAGAATAAATAATAGGAGTTTGTTGCCAGCTTTGGAGGACAGATTACCTGTAGCTCTGACCATAGCCACTAGCTGCTCAGTGGATAGCTCTATATGGTGTATGCGTGGTCCGACATGTGCGTGAGGCGAGAATAAGGCAGAGAAAGCTCTAAGGGATAACTTTATGCTCTACAAGGATAACTTTATTGCAAATACTGAATCATACGCCACTTTGTGACTTTGGTGGAAGGTGCTGGTATGCAGTCTGCATGCGCACAATGTATCGAGGTAACGCTGAATACCCCTGGCAGTTAACAGGGGTGAAATACAACTGCCAGTAGTAATCACCACCAAAAGGGATGACATCAAAATCAAGAGTTAATCTAAAACAGATAATCTAAAAATTACCCAGGTACTGATAAGGCAAGGGTCCTCATCTCTAGTCATGGGCATCCTGCATATTATATAAGTTTTCCCAATCCTCAATACAGTAGGGAAAACTTTAAACTGTGCAGGGCAGTGGGTCCCCAGGACTGGAGCTAAGAACCAATGCAATAATGTGCTGTTTTGCTTTTATTGCAGAAACATTACCTTTGAATATATCATAAGTGTTAGTCCCAGGCTTGGCTGACATCAGAGGGCAGTCCTGCTCAGTTTCACAATGAAACAGGTAGCAGTTCTCAATACTATCTTGGCTTGATGGCTTATACACCACCATGTTGCACTTTATACCTGTGAGAGAGGTAGAACATTAGTTACTGCATGGCTGTGGGGCACGTACTCTGCACAAAACGGCTGATCCCTAAAGTTTCATACTAAAGGCACCTGCATTCACAAATGTATATATGACCTGATCAAAAATGCAAAGTGTAACTATCATGTCCTCGTGGCTTTAATATAAAAACAAAACCTAAACAGCCATCTAGTGATTGATATTACCCCAATTCACTCTAATCTTACAACAAATAATTCAGCATGTTGAAACTGTGGAGGCAATGGTCACAACAAACCAATCCATATCACAAAGACTCTGATTAATGTTTGTAAAACGAAGCAGTCAATTAACCAAAAAATTTTATGTACTTTTATCTAGCAATTAATGATCCATATTTAATGCAGTCAAATCAGCTCTTGCTATAGTTGTATTAGTTGTAGTTTCTTGCTATAATACCTCAGCTCATGGTGGAATCTGACCAAAAGCAGCACCTTACCTGGTTTCAGCTCCTTCGAGCAACAGGCCAGGATGCAGTCTCTTTCTGCTTCTTTCTTCCTGACATCCATTACGGTCTTTTGATGATCCAGAGCCTTGCGCACATTCACAATGGTATCTCGATGCTGTCTGGAGTAACATGTCTCACCACTGGAGCTCAAAGCGCAACTGCAAGCCTGGAGAAAGATCAGAGCCCCAAGAAGCAGCTTAGCTGCCCCGAAGGAGTGTTGATGGGCTGGGAACATGGCTTTCAGAGCTCAGGAGATCCACAGGCTTCTCAGAGTCCTGATGGGAAAGGATTAAAACCTGCTGGATGACAATTGGTAACGTTTATTAAGGAAAACCAAGGGTTCGTCTGACACTTTAGCCACAGATAGCTTAATCCCTCTTAATTTTAGCTGTATAGTGCCTTTCCTACACCCAAACAGTAAATTAAAACAATATATTGTCCGAAGTCATGCTTTGTTTATGGGTGTTTTGCTTATTTTTATGGTTCCAAAGGACCTCAAGTACCTGCTGCACCCTAAACTTAATTCAATTCCTTGCACTAAAACGGTACACACCAAACTACAACTACACCACAGGCATACAGATCATACAGCTCACGCAACAGTGAAAATATAAACCTTTAAAATGTTTGCATTAGCAATAGTACACATTGCATTATAACATTATTATATATAAAAGATAAATCTAAATTAATCTGAGAAATCAGGTACTAACCAGTTCCTTGTATGTGTCTGTACAATGCCATTAGACGGTCTCAAGTCCGCAGTTCATGTGCAGTCATCTATCTCAGTAGGACTTTGCTCCTTTTCCTGAAACATATTTCATATGTTACTGTAAGGGCTTGTAAAAAATGTAAATGTAGTTACTTATCAGTTTGGGCGATAAGTTGCAGTGTATTTGTCACTGTGTTTATATTGTAGTTTTGGGTTAATGGTATAAAATTGTGAATAAGACTACGTTGTATATAAATTTGTATACATATATATATATAAAACTGGTTGTACTGGTCTTATAGCTGTATTACTGGATGTTTTAAAGTTTGTAATGTTTATAGGTGTTTAAAAAATAAAGCAAATACTACAGTATACTTGACAATACTGCACAGCACTTGTATAAATCTTGGGTCTGTGTTGTGATTTCTTGGCTTTACTGCATGCTGCCAGAGTTGGAGAACACCATGAGCATCCCAGTCACAACCACAGGCCCTATTACATGGTAAAATAATAAGTGTTACCTCCAATCATCTCCTCAAGTGTCTTAAGTACCCTTTAATATATACTGAGTTGCAAGTTTATTAGGCACACCAATTTAATAGTGTGTTATGTCTTTTCTGGTCTTGAGAACATCACGAATGCAATGGGGCATCGATTTAACATGGTGCTCCACATGAACTACTGCATCACACAGTTACTGAGAATAAAACAGCCACAGTCTTGCTGTAAACAGTACTTTCCTTCTGATCTCAAAGATGTGCTATAAGGCTGAGATCTGGGAACTGGCCAGACCACTAATGACAACTATCATGTATCTGACGCCATTCGGTGATGATTCATGGATTTGCTAGCGCTAAATATAGGTGCAATAGGAATTCATCCAACCTGGTAACTTCTCTTTCCACTCCCCAGTGTCAGATTTCTTCTATCTCTCTGACAATATTGGTAATGATCTTTGGCGGTTGTAACACATTCAAGATTGATAAATGGTGCTTTCTGATATGACTTTCTGCATACCAATCTTACATTTGGCTGTGATTTCCCTGGTTGTGGCTGTTCGCTGACCCCTCTGATCCACACAGTGTTTTGCTGGTCACTAGTAGTTTAGGAAGTGCTCATGCCGCACTCAGTGTCACTCAAGTTACTGTTTGGCTCATTACAATGCTGAATTGAAGTCTACAAAGCAGGTCTGTCGGATTTATATTACGCATTTACTGGATATGAGGTCACATGACATATGGCTTGCTGGAATGTATAATTTTGTGTGTATGTCTGGGTTGTGCCTAATAAACTGCCAACTTAGTGCGCTTGCAAAGTGGAGTTACATCATTGCATTTTAGGGCACTGTCACCATCCCATGGGGAAAACGGCATTTGTTATTTGCTTGTGCGCCTAACACATACAAAAGCACAAGATTTTTGGGAAAGGAAAAGCAAAAGGAAGAGTGGAGAAAAGAGAAAATCCAAACTAGAACACCCGACTGTGGTGTTAAAAGAAATTAAATGCAATTATGTGCAATTAACAACAACAAACTTATTTAACATGCCTACGTTGTAAATCATTTCTGTAATACTTTAAATGAATTTGACACTTCAATACTGTGATATTCTTAGAAAATATTTACAGAACTAGTACTTTAAACTATATCAAAGGATCTTGATGTATAGCTAGAGTAAATCTGCTGTAATTGTATTGTAATAAAACAGTGAAACTTCCAGTGTGATTACTGTGAAATAGGCATACGTGCCTGAAACAACAAAGGAACCTTTTCTTGTCAGGCTAAGCAAGGTCCAAAAAAGTAGATACCTTGTCAGGAGTATGACTCTCATATTCTGTCACTATTGTTCTCCTTGTTCATTGTATTGTGTAACTTGATATGCTATACCTGTATACTCATGTTCTATTAACATTAACATTTATTTCATTATGCTTTTAACCTTTGTCATTCATTTTTGTATTATTACAAAGAGGGACCAATATTTTTGCAGAAATGTTGTTGAACTGAAATGAAATAAATGCTTTCAAAAATACAACCACATTTCACCATGTTAAGATTTTGGAGTTTTTCAATATGATTGAAAATTATATTTCTATTTTCTATTACTTGCACATGGTACACTATATGGCCAAATGTTTGTGGACACCTGACCCTAACACTCATATGTGCTTGTTGAACATCCCATTCCAGATTTATTTCCCCCCTTTGCTGTTATAATAAGCTCCACTCTTCTCGAAAGGCTTTCCACTAGATTTTGGAGCGTGGTTGTGGAGATTTGTGATCATTCACATCTTCACGGAGATTGTGCACAGGGGCATTGTCATGCTAGAACAGGTTTGGGTCTCTTAGTTCCAGTGAAGGGAAATTATAATACTGCAGCATACAATGACATCCTAGACAACTGTGTGCTTCCAACTTTGTGGCGACTTTTTGGAGAAGAGCCACATATGAGTGTGATGGTCAGGTGTCCACAAACTTTTGGTCATTCTCTATGTTCAGGTATGTGAGCGGTACCGCCCCAAAATGCAAGGTGAGGTAATGTTGAAGGCAACCTAAGATCAGCACAGGGAAATGAGGAGTTTGATGCAACAGCACACTGGTGCTGATGTTGACGCGTCACTAGGATACAGAAGCATCATCCGTTATAAGACCATCACTGTGATGCAATCATAATGAAATCAACAAATAGCCAATTTACACGTTGTTTATTTCCAAACTGAGGCTTGATTTGTTCATTAAAATTGCATTGAATTAACTCATGCTTTTCTAACACCTGCAAGCATCGCTGTTGGCCTTCTGTAAATCAAATAAATAAATAAAAAAATGAAAATAAATACAAAAAATCAGGCTACTTACCTTCACTGGAAATCAGCAAATTAGCTCCCAGGGGGATGAAACAGTCAACATCGTCATCCAGAAAATGATCTTAGGCATCCTAGGCAGGCAGATTTCATGCGACCTGGAAATCCTACTTAAAGATCAGGTCTTCATGGAGCTCCTTAAAGATGCTCACAAGGACTGTGGTCTAAAATGGTGTCTTCAGGCACTGCATCACACTGAGAGCTCTCACACGATGCAAACACCACGTATTAAATACTGATTTTTTCTACGTTATTGGATCAAAAAAACAAACCTTGGGCTACCCGTTGTGCACACAAAAGACAGAGAGAGGAAACAACGCGCCAAGCTATGAGGCAACACCAAACAGATAAAAAAAAAAACACACACACGCACCCGGCAAATGAGCGCGCGTTTAAACGGACTGCGTTAATCTGCGTTAGTGAGTCGATCCAAAGCAATGATCACGGCTTCATCACGGCTCTGACCCATTTTTTTTGGCTCTTTTGTCCCCAGTGAGAGCAGCTGAGCGACGACACGTGTTTACTGCAGAACCCGTATGTTAACTAAAGCAATCTGACTGAATGAAGACGCCACACAAAGAGGTGCTGAAGGAGGCGAACATATCCACCAAACCACCCCCCCCACACACACACACCCCAGCAAGTGAAATTATACAACCACACAACATACCTTTTTCATGCATTGCTAAGCATCATGTCTCAGAGAACATCCCTCATTTAATGTTTTTCATTCAGCAAACTATCCATTGTGTGTAAATGATATGCTACTGTAACTGTATGTGTGTGTAACTGTAAGTGTAACTGTAAATGTGTGTTATCTGCCAAACCAGTCATCTGCCATCAATTTGCATAGTACAGATGGCTCCACAAATACACTTTTCAGCACACTGATACACAGTTCATCAATGCTTAAAAATCAAAAATGAAGATGGTTGGATTCCCCCTTAGTGTTATGGACTCCAATGACAGAATCAATCTATCTATCTATCTATCTATCTATCTATCTATCCATACATACATACATATATATATACATATATATATATATACATATATATATATATATACATATACAGTCAGGTCCGGAAGTATTTGGACAACGACAGAGTTTTTGTGATTTTGCCTTTATACACCACCACAATGGATT
>CM075020.1:9115134-9149700 GCA_037576675.1 Pangasius sanitwongsei | reverse complement strand
AGCCTACACTTCGATCACATCTTGATTGTTTTATTTCAAATCCATTGTGGTGGTGTATAAAGGCAAAATCACAAAAAAATGTGTGTGTGCATATGACTATCCCTAAGATATTTTCATGTGGACTAATCTAGCCCCCTTTAAAAAAAAAAAAAAAATCATCAGTAAGACTCAGATGCGTCATATGCCTCCAGGTGACGACCCTGTGACTCTCTGTCACCACTGACGCCGGTGTCAGTCGACTTCAGCTCAAACTCCAAAACGCACAGCATCTCATCATGTAGGACACTGTCCTTGTTTAAAGTCGACAGGCGTGGGTGAAGATGGCACTGAGAAATCCTCCACAGTTGAAGTTTGTTGAGATTTTGGCAGTGGCGTGCCTCAAACACTATTGAGTCAAGCACTTTAGCACACTGTCCCTCTGACTTCCTGTTTCAAAAGGAAATACGTCAGTGTACAGAATCAAATCACAGCTCCCAATCCGTTTCATGGGGACTTAATTGCACACTGTTCATTATTACTGTGTAATGTGTATGCTCTGATTTGATTTTGGCGGTCCCATCATGGCTTTGAGCAATTACAGTGACCACATTCAAGATATAAACAAACAAAACCAGACACACTGCTAAACATTCAGTTGAAATTTATTGTAATTCACCACACCACAGAAAACCAAAAAAAGAGAACAAAAAGACTTGAAACTGGGGCTTGGTCAGAAAACAAGACTTGGCGAAACTAATGAAAGTTTGAACTGGTTCAAACAAATGCTCCGACACACTAATGTCATAAAACTGTTCGTCTAGTCAATATCATCCATCCATTTATCTCCTCATGTCTTTCTTAAACTGTATTTTCTGTTCTGCTTGAAGTTGCTCTGTAATGTTGTTTTATCAGTATACTGTAATGAAGATTGTCTCATAAGGCCAGCTCTGACATGCAGAGAGAATTCAGATGAGAATATGAAAAGCTTTAAGACTGCTGATGGATTAATGAATTTTACAAATTTGAAATCCTTTCAGTTCATCTGAACATTATCACAATAATCACTGTGAAACAAGCATTTTCAAATGGCTTAGATGTTTCATGTGCAGATCCTGTACAGTCTACATGTCGGAAAACAGCAGCTTTAAAAATGTCCATATAGCTCCTTTTAATTCATATCCATCATCTCCACATCACCGCCAATTTTCTTCTCCTTCTTCTTGTCAGCAGGAGTTGGTTTCTTCTGTGGTGCTACTTCAACTTTAAAGAAAGAGGTAAAGGAGTTATTTGTTACACCAATGCATAACTGCGTATATACCCCTAAGGACAAATACAGTGACTTTATCTGACAAATACTGACATTCAAAGCAAACTGGGTTTTTTAGAATTTATATCAAGTTCTTTAATTTTTTGTGTGTGTTTACTCGTGCCAGAGGTGGAAGGTTGTCGTGACGACAAAAGGTTTTGATGAATGCGTACTGAATGTGTATTCTTGGTTCCCATTTGTATTAAATATCTGCCCCTGAGTGAGTGAGACCTACGTGAAGATTCAAGAACTGTCAACAAAAGAACAATATAGACATTCAAAAAAAACCCAAAAAAACCATAGACATTCTTAAAAAAAAAAAAAACGTAAGAGAAGGAATGAGCATAAAAAAAACAAGAAAGGATCATATGTATCTAATAAGCATGCATGCTGATGGATGTGGCTTTTAAAAAAAAAAAGAAAAAAAGAAAAAAAAAAACTGAAAAAAAAGGAGATTGAAGATTGAACTGAAGATTTTCTGAAGATTTTCACAGCACAATAAGCAAGCCTGCCTGAGACGGCAAAAGACTTTAAAAAGTACAGCAAACAATGACAAGGTGAGTAGAATTATAATTTGTTTCTCTTCCATTCAATCCATATTTGTTTCGCATCAAAAACTGTTAAACGGTTTCATTTTCTGCAAAACAAACACAGATTAATATATATATATATATATGTATATAAACAAGCATTCAAATCACAAATTCTCAGCATTTTATCATTTTCCAGCCTTAACAGTAAAATGGGAGATATGAAAAAAGAAAATCGATTCATCCACACACACAATGGGGGAGACATGAGGATCTGAACAGGGAAGACGCAGGGAAAATACAGGGAAAAAACTGGAACACTGACTGCACCCCAGACCTCCTCGCATGACATCATTGCCTGACCTCACTAATGCTCTTGTAGCTGAATGATCACAAATCCCCACAGCCACGCTCCAAAATCTAGTGGAAAGCCTTCCCAGAAGAGTGGAGCTTATTATAACAGCAATCAATGGGGGGACTAAATCTAGAATGGGATGTTCAACAAGCACATATGAGTGTGATCTGTCAGGTGTCCACAAACTTTTGGCCATAGAGTGTAGATAAAAGGAAAGGACATATGGATGACAACCTGCTAGAAAGGGAAGTGACCAGGTTGATTAATGAGGTAAATCTGTTGGGCCCACAATATCATTGTTCTTACTAGGCATATAGAGTGATTCAAAGTGTCCAGTTGTGTCCAACCGTGGAAACAAATGGTCCATGCTGAATAAAGGTGATGGATATGCAATCCTCGTTGTTAAGAGGTGAAATGGGAATGATTTAAGGGCAACATTGGAGAAATTCATTTTTTTTAGAATTCAACTTGACAAACTGAAAGCAGGTCAGCAGTCTGTTTGGGTCATGAAGTTTCCCCAAATATCCTTTTCAGCCATTTTTACATTTAGATATAGCACCAAAACACATGACTTACATCCCCTACATCATCATTTATTCAAAACTTGTTTTGCTTTATCACGTCTTTACTGATATACCAACTTTTCCACCTCCGGCATGCGTAAAAATTTTTTCTGGGTGATATTACAAAAAATTTCTTTTCAAAATTACAATTTCAAATTTCACATTAACGAGCTGGATAGAAAACTCCATATAACTACCTTCCATGCCTGCTTTTTCTTTCTCCATGTGGCGCAGCTGTTTCAGCAACTTTCGTCTTTTCTTCCCAGACAGCGTGATGTTCGCCCTGGAGCTGGTGCTGGAAAACACAATATAGTCTTCTTACAAACTTGCAGGTTTTTTTTTTTTGTATTTGCCCCCATGCACAGCGAGTAGTTTCGAGAGGAACATGGTAGCAAGTCTCAAATCTATAATTAAACACTACCTCCACGACAACAAACTATTATAACGGCGTTTCAGAGAAAAGCCTTTCGTTCATTTTCCTACAATTGCCCTGGGAACCTTGTTAGGATACACAGCATCATCATTTTCCAAAGAAAGCCCAAACAAGTTCTCAGAAACAGGAGAATCTCTGTAACATGTGGCAAATTTTTGCGTTATTACCTTCAAGATCAACTTTATCCATTATGTAACTATAAACGGTTAAGAATGCTATGCTGCTTTTAATAAATGAAATATCGTTAGTGTTGGAATATTGCTGTGGTGCAAGAGGAACAAAACACTTCAGGACATTCTCTAACGGAAAAATAGACAACTCTGCTTTGCATCAGGCCACATCACACCACCCTGTCATTAAACTGTTTTTCCTATAGCAGCGTGCGCCGACATGATTTATTCCTAACTTGTCCATTTACTGAAAGTGACTAAAGAAGCCTGTCTATATTAAGAGAAATTCTGAGAAATTTATCCTGTAGCACTACGCTAATGTGAACGATCGTTTCCTTTATTGAAAGAAGAGATCATGTAAGATCTGAGCACAGCATGAAAACTCTTCCAGCACATCTGAGCCTCTCTAGTCTCTTTAGTATAGACTAGACTGACCAACCTCCTCTTTTTCAGGTGGTGTTTTGTTATGAGACCTTCGTCCACCACTGCTCCAACAATGCGATGCTTCTTGCGCTTCTGCTTTGTCAGAACCCTCCGCCTCTTGAAAAGCTTCTTCCCTAATTCCTGCAGGAAAACACAATACAAAGCACAAAGAATGACTACAGTATTTACTACATGGACTAAAGCTGGCACGTTTCTACAATGTTTGAGAAGTGATTTTATTCACAGAATCTTTGCGATCTTTACTATGAACATTACGAACTGGTTTTACTCGATATGATCAGTATGCTCGTGCTAGTGACGAAAAATAATGAACCCCAAGAACTGTGCGATGCTTTGTTTATGTTACATAACCTAGATCATAACACAGAGGTTATCATAGTGTGGCTGTATATGTGTAAACTAACAATATTTATACACTCAGGTGACTGTAAACATATATGTATGGCATCATTCTAACCTTATGACATTCAGTTTTTAATGAGACGACGGAAAAGGGGACTATTAATTACGAACCGTGAACCCTAGGTCATGTCAGATAAGCAGACGTAATGCCGCCCATTATAGTTTGATTTTTACTATTAGGATGTCATTAGGATGCAAGAAGACGAGGTGTTCCAAAAATCATTTGAAATCCATTGCATTGATAAAAAAAATCTGAAAAACAACTGAAAAAACAAACAAACAAACAAACAACAACACTGCTATCTTCATAACGACTAGGGCGTAACAGCTAAGTGTTATTGAGGCACAGCACCTGCAGGTTTCTCCCGTTAACGAAGAACAAGAAAACTATTTAACTGCTAATAGTACCCCCTCTGGAGACAATTCAGCCCGCTAAACACAAGCCGAGGAGGAAAATACAAGGCAGATCCAGGTACTGCTGCGCTACAATAGCATTTAGGACCACGTTTTAATTAATAAACAAAGATTTCCAGAATAAATTCTTAATATTTTGAGGAAAAACCTATATGTATATATGTATGAATTCACAATATTTCAAAGAAAAAGTCATAATAAAAAATCATATTTTGAAAAAATATACAGCAATCGAGCCCACAATGCGTCATGGCATACGGACTTGCCAAATCCTCAACGTCCCTCATTTTAGAGGGACACACAAATGTTATATGCACCATTTTAACTTTATTCTCAGAATATTGCAACTTTTTTCTAGAAACATCGTGAGTTTTTTTCTAATAGAATTATGACTCTCTTCTCAAAATATTCCAGCCTTTCTCCCATAATATTATGACTTCATTCTGAAAATATTACGACTTTTTTTTTTCCCTCAAAATATTACGACTTTATTCTTGCAACTGTTACAGCTAACATGTAAACAAAAAGAAATCTACGGCTATGAAACCGGCACAAGATTCATTTATATCTTGCTGAATTCCAGATTTTCCGAATAATTTCTTGTATTTTTATTTTGGGAGTGTGCTTAAGGCTTCGTTAAGTTACAAATTTGAATGTGTCCTCTTTAAAATATCCAAAAAGCTACAAAGCAAACACCAAAAACTTGTGCTCTTACACATATGATCATGAATTTGATACTGAAACACTTGGTGTTTAAATCATGTTCAATCTGTTTACTGTAAAAATCTGAAGGCCACACAGACTCTTTATGCAGTGAATAAAGTGCAAACTCGAATTCCTGTTCTTGGCTGACAGGAGGAGAAGCCGTTGTAGTCTTCTGCTGTTTTAACCCATTGAGATGCATTTCTGCTCACCACGGTTGTAAAGAGTGGTGATTTGAGTTACCATAGACTTCCTGTCAGCTTAAACCAGTCTAGACATGTTCCTCTCACATCAACAAAGCGTTTCCGCCCGCAGAATTGTCAACCACTCAGTTTTTTTATTTATTTTTCTCTCACATCATTCTGTGTAAACTCTAGAGACTGCTGTGTGAGAAAATCCCAGGAGATCAGCAGTTTCTGAAATACTCAGACTTGCCCGTCTGGCACCAACAACCATGGCATGGTTAAAATCACAGAGATCACACTTTCCCCATTCTAATGTCTGATGTGAACGTGAACGTGAACATGAACGGAAGCTCTTGACCTGGATCTGCATGATTTTATGCACTCCATATGGAATTACTCCATAATTGGAAAACTGTATGAATGAGCAGGTGTTCCTGGACGGTGAGTGTATAAAGTCACTGGTCCAACTTTTATATTATACACATTCACTAGTCTATACTAACTGATTACTCTGTTTAAGAGCAACTATGAAGCTAGCTAAAAGCACCAGATTCCGCATATCAACAAGCATTTCTATATCCGATTCTTGTCCTTTAACTAGCCGTATATAGCTGCACTGTATAGCTATTTGTATATACAGCCATGGTTATACCTGCGTCTGATGTAAAAGACTAAAGAGACGTACTGTTTTTGGCTTGTTGATCTTCCCACCTGGAGCCATGCTTGCTACCAACGTGCGTATGGGTCGATACAATTCACTTCCGGGTCATATACAATAAAAGTCTCTCACAAAGCGTAGCTCGAAATAGACCTTTAAGTAGGGTGTATAGTGTATATAATATGCTCCATAGCTCATGTAGTGCAGTTATATGGAACATAGGGAGCCATATGGAATTGAGCTGAGCTTCTACACACAGACGCTTTTCTGCTTTTGTTTACACGCTAAGATAATATTGGTGTAATATAAACATACGCGTCTGTTTTGGTGCTTAATTAACAAGTATACTCTGAAAAATATAATTTCTTTTTCTACAGCTCAACTGAACTAAAATCCCTGAGAGCCCCGCACTAGTGGTTTATTCAGCAGACCACAGTCTGCGTGTAGTTCACCAACTTCATCTCTGGAGGGCAGGACTGGGTATAACTACAGTAATCCTCAATACTAATCCTCAAATTAACTAATCTTCAGTTTAACTAATCTTCAGAGTAACTAATCCTTAGTTTAACTAATCCTCAGAGTAGCTAATCCTCAGTATAACTAATCCTTAATTTAACTAATCCTCAATTTAACTAATCCTTAGTATACCTAATCCCTGTAACTAATCATCAGTATAACTAGTCCTCAGTTTAACTAATCCTCAGAGTAACTAATCCTCAGTATAACTAGTCCTCAGTTTAACTAATCCTCAGTATACAATGGATATAAAAAGTCTACATACCGCTGTTAAAATGGCAGATTTTTGTGAAGTAAAAGAATGATGCTAAGATAAATCATGGCTGATCTTTTCTCACCTTTAATGTGCAATTGTATACAAAGCATATAAATAAAGTGAAAAACAGTCAGAAATTTTTTAGGGAAAAGAAAAAAAAAACTTACAATAAGCTAGTTGCAAAAGTATGCACACCCCTAAACTAATACTTTGTTGAAGCACCTTTTGATTTTATTACACCACTCAGTCTTTTTGGGTAAGAGTCTATCAGCATGGCACACCTTGTCTTGCCAATTTTTTCACACTCTTTCTTGCAAAAACATTCTAGATCCATCAAATTGTAAGGGCGTCTCCTGTGCACAGCCTGAGTCAGGTCTCCCCACAGGCTTTTAGTTGGATTCAGGTCTGGGCTCTGACTAATGCATTCAGAAACATTGATCTTCTTTTGGTTAAGCCATTCCTTTGTTGATTTGGATATATGCTTTGGGTCACTGTCATGCTGAAAGGTGAAATTCCTTTTCATCTTCAGCTTACTAGCCTGATTGTTTTGCACTAAAATTGGTTGGTAATTGTAGTTATTCATTATTCCCTCCACCTTGATAAATCTTGCAGTTTAGGCTGAAGAAAAGCAGCATTAAAGTATGACGCTGCCACCACCATGCTGCACCGTGGGTATGCTGTTCTTTTTTTCATGAGCTTTTGTTTTGTGCCAAACATACCTTTTGAAATTATAGAATCGTTATACCTTTTGGAATTGGTCTCATCAGACCATAACACATTTTGACACATGGTTTGGGGTGATTCAGTTGGGCTTGGATGTTTTTTGTGAGAAAGGGCTTCCGTCTAGCCACCCTAGCCCATAGCCCAGACATGTGAAGAATACAAGAGATTGTTGTCACATGCAGAGAGTCATCAGTGCTTGTCAGATATTCCTGCATCTCCTTTAATGTTGCTGTTGGTCTCTTGGTGGCCTCCCTGATAAGTTTTTGTCTTGTTCTTTTTGTCAATTTTGGAGGGATGTCCTGTTCTTGGTAATGTCACTGTGGTGCTCCATTTTCTCCACTTGTTGATGATGGACTTCATGATGTTCCATGGTACATTTAATGTTTTGGAAATTTTTCGTACCCCTCAACTGATCGATTCCTTTCGACAGTGAGACCCTGTACAGGTCTTGTCAGCTCATTGCGGACCATGGCTTCAGCAGTCAGATGAAACCAAGAAGATGTCAAGAAAATCCTACAGAAACAGACGGTCTTTATTTGGGGTTAATCAGAATAATTTCATTGATGACAGCTGTATGATAATTACTTTTGAACACGAGAATGAAGGTGATTGGTTCATTCCGAACACAGGCACTTCCCCAATTATAAAAGGGTGTGCACTGAGTGTGGTTCTCCAGCTTCACCTCTGGAGGACAGGACTGTTTATTGTAATCATCAGTATACCTAATACTTAATTAACTAATCCTCAGCGTAACCAAATCCCCAGTTTAACTAATACTCAGTACAACTAATCCTGGGCAGATTGCTAGCATTTAGTTTATCTGGCAACACAATAATAACACTCTATTTAATTCTTCCACTCCAACCTTGGCAAGCCATGTCTTTATGTAGCTCGCTTTGTGCACAGGGGCATTGTCATGCTGGAACAGGTTTGGGTCTCTTATTTACAGTGAAAGGAAAACTGTAAAACTACAGCATACAAAGACATTCTAGACAATTGTGTGCTTCCAACTTTGTGGTAACAGTTTGGGGAAGAACCACATATGAGTGTGATGGTCAGGTGTCCACATACATTTGGCCGTATAGTGTATAATCAGACCTTGTAAACAAAGCACTTAGATGAGTGCAAGAAAGTGTAGAGGTGCTTGACGAAAGTGTTATGAGGTAGTTCTGTTACTTTTGCTAATACTAAATAATACTTAGTACAGGCTCCTCCTATTTTAGGAATGGTATAGAGTGTTTTCTAAGTGTATTTGCATGACAAACGTTAACATTTATCTAAATGTAGATTAGACCCGTTACAAAAAAAGTGATTGTACCAGTACTACTACACGTCTCCTCAGACTTGTATTGCTGGTATTTGTATTACCAAGACCACAAAATAAACCGCAAACTGTTATTAATAGTAGACTCCAACCTCACTCCATTTTCCACACTGGCACAACATTCATTAACACTGTATTATGCAGTGGTTGTGTTTGTCGTAGCCTACCATTTTAACCCTTAAAGCCTGCCTTCTGTCTCCCCAAACCCATTTCCTTTAAGGTTGCTGATTGTCACGTGACCGTGTCCGCCAACCGCTGACAACCGAGTAGGAAAGGACACTGTCTCTCTCTCTCTTACTGACGGTGTAGGGAATATACCCGATACCGTTCCAGAATAGTAATTCTAGGAAATATCTGTCGCCATTCATCACCAGCTGTACAGATAACAGCCTTTGCACAAGAGCATCTTTTCTTTGGTGAAGCAAAGGACACAGATAGAGGACACCGCGTGCGACAAGGGATCCTGAAAAGGGAGCTTTTTTTTGGCCATTTCGGGTTGCATTTCCTTATTCTACCACATTCAGGACATTTCGGATCATAATCGTGCAACAAATTCTTAGAATTTGTTTTATTTTTTAATTTCTAGTGAGATCCGGAAAATCCGGTAGCCTACGTCACCGACGTAACCTCTCGCGTTACGTAACACCGAGGAGCGCAACCGTGCGCCAAATCCCTCATGTCAAGACGCACACCTATGTGTTCATTATAGGATCTGAAGAAGAGCCGCATATCTATTCTTGTTATTTGTGCACCATTATTTAGGCTGCTTGGTTTGGATCCAGGTTCTATTTGTCGGCCAACAGCCTATGTTCTTGCTCCGTCGGTTCATTCCTTAGTGCGAAACGGATTGGTGAGGAAAAAAAAAAAAAACATGTCGGGCCAGACGCTGACGGATCGCATCGCCGCCGCGCAGTACCAGCTCACCGGCTCGGACGTGGCTCGAGCTGTGTGTAAAGCTACCACACACGAGGTGATGGCGCCTAAGAAGAAGCACCTGGACTGTAAGTGGACATTTTCAGTAGCACTGTTTCTGCTTTACCAGTATGGACCAAAATAATACGCATAATACATATGTCTTAAGCAGCAGAGCGTTTACTGTGCAGGCTGAGCTCTGGCGCTGTCCGTTTCAGCACCACGCCATTGAGATGTAGTGTCCTCTACACACTCTCAAACACAGGGGGCGACTGTGTGTGTGTGTGTGTGTTGGTGGGTGGAAAAAAGGCCTACAAATAGCCACACACACACACACACACACAAGATACATGATGTAGGGTTAATCAATAGCCGCTGAAAGAAGAGAAAGCCTTCATTAATCACATATACATTACAGCACAGTGAAATTCTTTTCTTCGCATACACCAGCTTGTTAGGAAGTGGGGGTCAGAGCTCAGGGTCAGCCATGATACGTCGCCCCTGGAGCAGATAGGCTAAAGGTCCTTGCTCAAGGGCCCAACAGCCACAGCTTGGCAGTGCTGAAACCCCAACCTTCTGATCAGAAACCCAGAGCCTTAACCACTGAGCCACCACTGCCAGATGTATTGTGGCCTACACTATTATTCTTCTAAAATGTTAACTATTCCCCCACAATGTGTTCATATATGTTAGCATGTAATGTAATAAACACTACATGACCAGAAGTATGTGGGCACCTGACCATCACACCCATATATGGTTCTTCTCCAAATTGTTGCCATCAGTGTGGGGGCACAAAATTGTGGAGGATGTCTTTCTATGCTGTAGCTTTACAGTTTTCCTTTCACTGGAACTAAGAGGCCCAAAACTGTTCCAGCATGACAACACCCCAGGGCACAAGCGAGCTCCGTGAAGACATGGCTTGCCAAGGTTGGAGTGGAAGAACTCGAGTGTCCTGCACAAAGCCCTGACCTCAACCCCACTGAACACCTTACCACACCCCAGACCTCCTCACCCAACATCAGTGTCCATCTTCTTGTGCTCTTGTGCCTGAATGATCACAAATCCCAAAACAACCACACTCCAAAATCTAGTGAGAGGCCTTGCCAGAAAAAAGGAAGCTGTTAGAGCACCAAACAGGGACCAAGTCATTATTAATTCCCATGGTTTTGGAGTGGGATGTTCAGTACTCAGGAGTCCACATACTTTTGGCCATATAGTGTATTTAAATTTAAATACTTCAGTTGAACTAGGGACTTTAACTGTTAAAATAAATTCACAGACCACTTCAGCACAGAATTATTTTATGAACATTATCCAACTGTTTAAATATTAGGCTCATTATTTAAATATGTACAATAATATTCTTTCTACTTATTGGAGCCCTAGAGGTTTTTTAATTAATGAACCTTCCAATAACAGAACATGTTATTTAGATGCCTACTTGTTAATCAGTTATTCAGATTTGGATTAAACCCATTCAATTCAAGTGACCAGTCAAGCAGGCTAATAACTATAAGAACTCAATAATAAATAGCTTTTATTGGTGGTGGGTTGTGATTTACACCACTTTAACAAAATAAAAAAAGCTATGCTTCATGGACCCCTGGGAGTTCCCCTCTTTGAGAACCAGTGCTTCACTGTGCCTCTTTTTATCAGCTAATGTGTAAGTGGCCAATATATTATAGCCTTCAATTTACACAGTATTATTCTTTTAAAATTTTCAATATCCACCAAATTGGAACATTATGTAGAAATAATAGTGTCATTTGTAAATATGCAAAATATTTATCTTTATATCTTTATATCATTTGCCCAATACCCTCCTAGAAAAACAGAAACATTTAAGAGGTCTCGCAGCGTTCTTTGATAGCTATCCTTTTTTTGAGCTCCAAACTTTTCTGATTGAGGAACATTCAGTTGTAAGATTGGCCAAAGAACCCTTATGTGTTCTAGATTAACACGTAAGGGTTAATTTAATTGGAAAAACTCACTATTCCCCAAACTCAGGTTAAATCTGGAAACCTTAAGTTCTTTGGTTTGCCTTTTCGACTGAACCCTACAACAAAGTGTTCCCTTTCAGAGAAGGGAACTGGAATAGTAAAACTCTCAACTATTTAAGACTCCTTTAGGAACCTTTTTTTATTACATATTACTCAAATATGTCTTTAAATGTTTGTCTTTTGTGTCATTTGGAAATTGTTAATGTGCAGTGCATTTTGATATCCATATCTTTTAGGGTTACACTATTTATTCCATTTACAAATAATAAGATCATAAAATATACTTTGCTATGTAGTGAATAAGGAATGTCTGATAGGAATTAACTCACCAAGCATTGCCTCACAACAGACTGGAGCAATAGTAAAAGAACAGGTGAAAAGGCAAAACTGAGCCCTAAGAGGATAAAGATGAGGGTAAAATCACATATTATACTACAAGATAGCCAGTTACTGTATATTTAGAAGCTTAAGTGAACAATAACTAAACAATAATTAGAGAGAATTTCATGGTGAGAGGCAATATGCAAATGAGCTCTGTAATGTTTTGTCTTTTGGGAGTTTTAACAAATCACAGCATTCACATAATCTTATGAATGAATACACACTTATCTTTAACCATGCCACATGAATGGTTAACAGTGAGTTTGTATTATATGGGGCAGTCACATTTTGCCTTTAAACAGAAACAGAAGCTTGCGATAATGTCGGCTATTTTGTCTTTAATTAAGCGGTGCAAGTGGTCATCAAAATTATAGCACATATTGCATAATAAATACAAGCTGTTTGTTTGAGGTATGTTATTTCTTTCTAGTTTACTAAGTCTGAGATCAAAATGCTTCATACAAAGATCAAAATAGGAATGTTACATCTTAAATTATTTTCTTTCAATTGAATTAACTGCTGCTATGAACTATAACTGTTTACTCGAACACTGTGTATCACAATGGCAACACAGTATGCGGTTATAGAATTGCAGTGCGGTGTTTTATACTCATTGTGCAGTCCTAATAATCTGCCAGTACCCGTGTATGGGAACACGATGCCCTCTTAAATGAGATGTGTTAGAGTCAGGGCACAATCCCATCCCCAGACTGTGACGGTTCACCTGGGGTTAACCATATGGGATAGCCGTAGACGTTGATAAATATTGTGTCTTGGACACTCATGAATGCTGGAATGTTTTGTCTACTGTGATGACTTGGCAGTTTTATACAATCATCTATCATATAATTTCCTCGGTCTTTTTTGTAAAATATTGGAAACCCCAGGTTTAAAATGACAGTTCTGTGGACCTTACTGTGGATGAAGTGTCCCTTCTCTTTGTGTCTATGCAAATGTCACTGTTACCATGGACAAATAAAGTTATGAGCAGAGGAACAAAATCACTAATTTCATTGTATTTAACTTCTCTGGTTGAGTTATAGAGAAAATGGCATTGTTTATACATCAAATATACGGCATACTGGTTCAAGCGCAAAAATGTCATATCCGTAACAGCAGTTTTTCCTTGAGAATAATGAATTCCTAAGACAAGAAATATTTTCAAACCTATACTTTTTGTACTCATTCAAGTCATACTAGGTATGCTATACATATGACACTTTCTGCAATGGAGTTTTGTAGAAAATGTGTAGTCTCTCACAAAGGTTTGTCCATTTGATGTCACATCCATAACAATGGAATTGCCCATAAGTCAAATTAGTGATATCATGATAATTAGACTTGAGTAATGTTAGCAGTGAAGGCATATATTGTCACAGTGCATGATGATATTGATATTATTTGTAGGAGGACACCTGTTGAGACAGATGACCTGAATTAAGCACTAGATCCAGAGCTTCATGCTTCATAGCACAATAATATCCATATGCAAAGTTTTTTTTTAATATAGAATCACAGACAATCTCTATAATACGTGGGTCAGACTGATTCTACAGCAGCGAAAGGAGGCATGATAGTAGTTTCATGGCTGTAGTGGCCACTGAGCACTGTAGCCTCCAGGATAAGACCTGCTGAATTATAAATCAATCAGCCAAAGCTTACATGCATTATTTACACAGCTAAAGATGAGGGCACTAATACTGGGACAGAAAGGGACGTCTATCTACGTCCAAGTATTATATCAATGAGTAATTTTTTTTTTCAACCATGGACTTTTTGTGTTCTTGTCAAAATCTTTCTGGAATAGTCAACATTTGTATATTTCCAGGGTTTGCACAAGAATTAAAAAGTAGTCAAATTGTAAAAAAACAAAAACAAAAAAACAAACAAACCAAGGTTGCTAGAGGAGCCTAGTAAGTGTAACACTCAAAAATTACTGTTTTATTAGCTCTAGACATCTTTCATTGGTTTTCATTGATTATCATACCTGTTTTCCACACATGCTGATTGTGTATTCTTCTCTATGCCTTTTCTGAAGGCTGAAACTACAGCACACCCTTAAATACACCACTGCATTAATGCTGAAGAAGTGGAAATCAGCCCTCTAGGTGCTTTAGGTTTGATACATCCATGGTAATTTGATGTGACATACATTAAAATTAAAATAAAAAATTAAAATATTGACAGCTTCAATATTGTCTTTAATCTAAGCTGTGAAAATGAAGAATGGCAGTGGGGTGATTTTTGTCTTTTTTAATTAAGGGAATGACGTCCCCTTTCATCACCCTCAAATCAAACTTTTGTATTGGTTCATACAGTAAATGTGTTTTGATTTATTTTTTTAAAAATTGGTAACCTTTCTTGTCCCTATACCAGACTAGGCCTGTCAAAACGATTACTTAATCATGTAAAAGTAATTATTTGAGCTGATTGTGATCAACTGTTGACTGCACTATCCTATGTTTCCATATAAATATATGTAGTCAAGCAGAACATGAGGTTCATTCTTAATTAATTTAATTATTATAAATAATTATTATTAATAATTAATTTGCTGACATATTCACATTGCTCACTTCATTTATATCTTACATTTACATTGACATTTGCTGCACAGCAATAGTCTATAACACGTTACGTTTAATGGAGATGTAACTTGTTGTTTTACTGTATGCTGTAGCAGACTGTAGCCTGTACGTAGTTTTTGTTGTAGTATATCATGTAGTTCAGTTTAATGTTTGTTTTTATATGTGCTATGTCTTCGCTTCCTAGTTTTTAGTTTAAACAGCAGACAGAAATTGAATTTACTTACATGTCAGTAAATGGCGCTGCATGAGCAATATTACACTGTTTATTGAAATCTTATGCTTGCAACAGAAAGTCAATAGAAAATACAAGTAGCGTATAGCATAATTCAAGTGGGATAGCCTCTGAACTTTATTTTGTTTAAGGTTATGTCCATATTAATGTCGTCTAAATCTCTGTTCAGGAGCTGCTGCTGCTAGGCCCAGCTGTAAATGGTTTCGTTGGTCACACATGCCACATGTTAAACAACTGATGTCTCTTTTGGCAGTAGTCATTACAATAATAGCAGGTTGTGTTAGTACTGTGTTTCCATGGAAACAGGACCAACTGTGCGAGTGTTAAAGGTTAAAGGGTTAAAGGTGAGTAAAATAGTGATGCAGGGCTTGTTTATTGACGTGAACATCTGTTCACTGTGGAAGAGACTGTGGTCACGTGATATTAAAATAAAAGTGCATTTTACATCATTAATAATTCAAAGTTTTCAGAGTGAGTGAACTAAATTCTGTCCTAATAACACACTTTTGTTTTTATCACTTCAGATGAGCAGAACAGTCTCCATCTGGGCAGATGCTGCTGATAGACTGTGTGTGTGTGTGTGTGTGTGTGTGTGTGTGTGTGTGTGTGGGTGGGTGTCCTCACTATAGGGAATTCATTTAAAAAAGGGAGTAACCTACCTTATCAGGACCAGCAAGATAGACCTGACAATATAAAACCTTCTTCTGAAATGCAGAAATTCTTCTTCTTCTTCTTCTTCTTCTTCTTATTATTATTTTTAAAAATGTCCAATTAAATAACATGGAGCAATTTGTTTTGAACAGAATTATGTCCTGTTTAGTTCAATATGTGTTTAATGTTGTCTATTACAAATATAATAATACAGTACAAATATAATATAGTCTGTGACAAAAATTAGATCTTTTTTACGTACCGTAAGTAATGAACAGAATATCAAAAACATATTTTGCTTCAACTTTGCTTTAATATTAAACTTTGTAGAATATTAGAAATAAGTGCTGGTTAGATAATGACCTGATTAACGGTTGACCCATATCATTCCTGGCACCACACACACACACACACACACACACACATATGCTGCATTTGACTCACCTCTGTATTGGAAGTCAGAGCTCCGAATTATGTCATTTTCAACCTCTGTGTGTTAGAGCTACAAAGCAGAAAAAACAGTGGAAGCCTCCATGTTTGTATTTTGTTAGCAACAAGCTAACCATCTAACTGTGATGAGCGAACAGTGTAATCAGTGTTATAGATTTATCAAGTTAATATGTATGTTAATAGATCTAAGGAAAATACTAGTGTATACAGTATAACTCATTTAAAAGTAAGAGTTCACGGCTTTGTTCACTGTTCACGCTGTAAGCAGCCATGTTGATTTGACATCACTTGCTGACCCTGAACTCAGGGTTGAGAAGACAGTCCTGTGTTCCCAAGTAGGAATTCTGAGTTGAAGGGGTGTTTTCTTTGTTTTATCCTGGTCAGAGGTTGGGAATTAGACAAATGCAGCATTAATCCTTCTTCTTTACCTCCAGTATAATCGGAGCTGTAGAAGCTTAAGGGACTTTCTTGGATTCTGGATCCACAGCTATATTTAAAAGCTTATCTTCACCTGTCTAACTTAGTTAGTATTGAGCTAATTACATATCACTCAGTAACAGCAACAGCTTCATGTATTAGCTTCTTCTAGCGCTGATGTGCTGTCTGAATACAGACCACACAGATCAACAGAACTTTCTAGCAGTTGCTTTGTGTTATTTCATCACCTTTCTCAGTAAATCTGTTCCGTTATTACCATGCTGATGTACTCAACTGCTTTCAGGGGAACAGTTTAGACACTGAGTCCCTAAGGAAGGGACAATCATTCTTGTGTGCAGTGTAACTTTTTCAAGGTTGAAGTTATGAGATGGCGAACACAGGTCATTACTTACCAGATCTCTGCATTTTGGGGCTCAAATGACTGAGGCTTATAGAGAGGGGAACTCTGTGCTTTATTATGCCTTCAGTATTGATCACTTTGCACAACAAATTAATTTATGGTTCTCTGTGGTCCCCTTTGTGGCTGAGATTATGTTACAAGACCTCAGTATTTATGTTTCAGATTACTTGGGAGTACGGACAGCAATGCTGTTTACATAAACCAATAAAATTATAGCATATTCCTTTTTATCTAATAACCTTTGCTCTGTAGTGAATCTTTCCCATGCTGTATGGCACATTAGTACATTTACTACCCTCTTTCCTTTCTGTCTTCATATAGTACAATACAGTTACATAGATAGTTAGTGCTGCAGAGGAATACTATGTAATAATTTATATCTGCTGCAGGTAAGGAATAAAACACTTCGGAGAGTGCTGATATAGGAAAACAATCCGTGTTTTATTCCTCTTATACCACAGCAATTTGCCAAACAGTTACAATTTCTGTTTATTAATGAACAACATAATGAATCAAACTTTTATTTTTTATCAGTTTACATTTACGTTTAATTTTGTGGAGGTTTCTATAGTTCCAGCTATAGACAGTTGTTCCCTCACTTTCTCTTGAAGTCAATAAGATGGAAAAAATGTAGTTTGTTACCGTCAAACTGCAAAGCCCTCCATTCTGAAGACTTTCCTGTGTCTGCAATCTATTAATTCAGAACTCACAAAGCTTAAATATCCACAAAACTCCTACCATGAAATGCTAAAATAGAAATGATCAGATTTAGGTGAATTAATTGAACACATCACCTTTGTCAAATTACTATGAATTTCTCATTAGATCAGGTTACGTTAAAACAGAAGTGGTCAGTTGATTAACTTAAATATGACTTATGACTGATGATTAAACATTATTAAACAGGCTGTCTGAAAACTAGTCATCCCTACACTGTACAAAAAATTCCTATGAGGTTACAGTAAAATAGTGGCAGCAGCTGCTGTTTCCAGCTGTTTGCTATCATTTCTAAAGAGTATATACTGCATTCTGTAATACAGTTTCTTACTGTTGTAAAAAAAAAAACCCCACAATAAAATACTATAAATTTTAATAAATACAGTACTGTTTTGTCGTTACAGTGCATGCATGCTTGTGAAATAGTTGACTGCATCAGGTACAAATGCTATGAAATTACATAATTGGCAAAGGGACTTTTAAAATTAGGCTGAACTGACTAACCACAAGAGCAGCATTCAAAACAATTGTAAAAGGCATGCATTATAAGTAATTATAATATAATTATAATAGTAACTTATAATACATAAGTGTACTATTTATATAAAAACTATGAATTAAAAAAATCACACCCTCACAAAGTGTCAGAACAATTTTTTGACAATGTCTGAACTATTGTCAAGAAAGTTAGGTCTAATCTAACAGTTCTAGCAACAAATCTTACAAAGTGTAGGTCTCAAAACCAACTTGCAGGCAAATTAGTGTCGATAGCTATACACATGATTGAGTGACTGAGAAAGAGAGTTTAAATACTGGCTGGCTGCTTTCGGCAAGCTAGCTAGGAAAATACCCAGAGCGTAATTTTAAATGGCACTGGTGTAAACAGATACTTTCTCAAAGCATGAAAATAAATATTATCCTTTTCTTTCTTTTATGAACCTGTGTCAGAGTTCTTTGCCGAAATCTATTTTCTCTCTAGATCTGATCTCCGCCACCAATGAGACCAACGTGAACATCCCACAGTTGGCTGACACTTTGTTCGAGAGGGCCATGAATGCCAGCTGGGTGGTCGTCTTCAAAGCGCTCGTCACCACGCACCACATGTGTATCCATGGCAACGAGGTCAGTGGCTAGGGTAGACAGGATTTCTTGTAGTGATTGAGAATTTGAATGATTGACAAGTACAGAACAAGCCATAGTAGCCAATTCTTTCTTGTCTGTTTTGTCAGTATTGTCCTGCGATTGCTGTGCTTTACACTGACAACCACACAATTTCATCTCCACGTTTTAAACCACAAACATTCTGCAGAGATTTTTAGTGTTCATAGTTCTGTTTTAATCACTACAGAGGTTTATCCAGTACCTGGCCTCCAGGAATTCACTGTTCAACCTCAGCAATTTTATCGACAAAACCGGTACTCATGGTGAGTGTCCATGCATGACACATATGAATCAACTTATTTTTGATTTGAGTCGGAACTTAATCTAAATTGTTCTGTCTTTTGGATAACAAGGCTATGACATGTCCACATTTATCAGACGATACGCGCGGTACCTCAACGAGAAAGCGTACGCTTACCGTGCAATGGCCTTCGATTTCACTCGAGTCAAGAAAGGGTACGTCATTCTCTCCTGTTTCCCAACAGAGGACTGGTGTTTGTTTTAGAAACTTACCTGCTGACCATGTTGTGTATGCGTGCCACAAGGTTTCAGGTTAGAATCAGCTACACAGACACACCTCTAGACTGTAAAGTTAATTGTAAAATAGTAACATTGTTTTATGCTGAATAAATATGTTATGAACAATTTCTGTTCATCATTATACAATCTGTAGGAAGTGGAACAGCAAGTATGTGTTTCTCTTGGTGTTTCAATGGAAAAACTTAACACATTTTCGAACATTAAGACTCAAGCTGTTGGAATCATTCCTGCTGCTCGACTAGGTTTACTTTTGTTCAGAGAAATGTAACAGAACATTTTGATCTAGAAAAAAGTTCCTGTGAAAAAAGATGAAATGTAGAGTGGTGTGATGTTTGGCTGTGATCTGTTTGATTCTGTTACAGCCCTCACTAATGAAATAAACAGGTTAAATATAGATTCTTTTGTTGTTGCTTAGCAACAGTTTTTTAATGACATAGCTCTGAGTTTTACTGTAATATCACGCTGCTTACATATAAAATTTCTGTAGTGTGTAACTAATCCAGGCTTCCTTGGTTGCACTCATATAGTGAAAAGGCAATTTCTATGCCTGTTACTAGGAACGTTTATTAAAGTATACAGTTTGTTGTTAATTGGGTCTTATTGCTTATCAGGGTTTGTTCTCACTGATATCCATGTGGCCTTTATGTGCTTATGTGTATGTGTATGTGTGTGTGTGTGTGTGTGCAGTGCTGATGGAGTGATGAGGACTATGGCTCCTGAGAAACTGCTTAAAGCTATGCCAGCTCTGCAGACTCAAGTGGACACACTACTGGAATTCGATGTGAGTAACTTCACGGCCCTCAGTAATGGATTAATTACATCTAATTAGAAATGATCTAGTAGATGTTGCTTTTAAATCTTCTGGGTGTACATAAAACACATACAGTACAGTATGTGAGTGTGTGAGCACACACACAAAATCACTGTAAGTCAGTGCAAGGGATCTTCCTTTGGTTTTTAGTCACTTGTGTTCACATACGTGTGTTACTGACATAATAAAATGTTATGGAATTATAATAAATGTTGAACGGTCCAGGCTTGGGGTCGCAGAAGATTCATAATGTCCATTTGGGGTCATTTGCCTAAAAACTTTGGGAACCCCTGATCTAGTTCATCCTTGTTACTCAGATGTATCTGATATAGAACTGCATATTCAGTATATTAAATAATTCATGTTATTTGTCAGTGATTTGTGTAGTCATAGTCATGTTTTATTGTCTGATTATAAATGTGATATTCCTGCCGTATAATAATGGAAGGCTTATTTGGAAGGCTTTCTTTGGCACGTTATTGTATAATGTTGTCTCAGTCACACAAGTGCCTGTCCTTGTTTTTGCAGGTTCATCCCAAAGACTTGAACAATGGCATCATCAATGCAGCTTTCATGCTTCTCTTCAAGGACCTGATTAAACTCTTTGCCTCCTACAATGATGGAATTATCAATTTATTAGGCAGGAGACATTTTAATGAAACCTCAGTTTTGCTATGTTATGTTTCTTTGACCTCTCATTCAAAGGTTGATAACTGTGCACTCTGTTTTTTATGCAGAGAAATATTTCAAAATGAAGAAGTCTGACTGCAAGGAGTCGCTTGAGATCTATAAGAAGTTTCTGACTCGAGTAACTAAGATTTCAGAGTTTATGAAAATCGCAGAGGTATGAAACAAATGCTTCTTCAAAAATTCTTAAAATTTGTTATATAATAATAGTGCAGTTTGTCTAAATAAAAATCTTCCCTTCCAGCAAGTTGGCGTGGACAAAAATGACATTCCTGACATATCTTATGTAAGTTATCTATATTATGTATTTACTGTATGTGTTCACTTATCGGTCGTTTCATACCATATGTGCTTGGGTATTTCCTAATGCTGATTGTTTAAATTTATTAGTATTCAGAATGGAAAATGAGTTGTATAGATAATCTTTTAATTATATTAGTTTGCAGAAATATTTGTAATCAGATTGTTGCCTATTTTTGTATTTATTTTAATCCTGATATTCTTCTTTAAAATTGTGCCTTTATACACACTCATTTCAGAATGCGTAAAATGATTTAAGCATTTAACTTCCAGGTCTCTACCTTTTGTAAACATGTTACTTGGAGTTTTAGCAAAGCCAGGCATAATTAGCTGATTAGCTGTTGTGTAATATTACATACTAAAGCTATGCTCTTTCAAAAGATCTGATGGTGTCTGTTCTAATAGTTTCACAAGCTGTCATGTTCCTAAACAACCTTTAACTTGCTAAATCAGAGTAAAGGGGCTTTGTTAGTGATGTTCCATTAACCAGACTGTATAGCGCCATTCAGTGCACTGCTAATGAAGGGCTTTATCCTTCATTCTTGTCACCCTGATACTGGACGTTCTCAGTGTCTTCACCCTGGGGTGGTGGCTGACCTGGCAGACTCGGACGACGAGGACTGCCAGTTTAACAACTGCCGGGAAGAGGACCCGGTAATCATGTGCACAGCAGAGATACCGGGGCTACAGCTGAATGCATTGCTTCTTTATTTTAGCAGCAAAAAAAGAGTTATAATTATATATTTACAATATCATGCACAGTGGGGTCCAATCTTTTAAAATTCCTCATATCATCTCAGGGAGTTTTTCCTTGCCACCGTCGCCGCCGTCGCCACTGGCTTGCTCATTACGGATAAATTCACAGTGATAAATTCAAATATTTACAATATATTTTTTGTGAATCCATTTATTTCTGTAAACAGAAGGGTTTAGAAAGTAAGTATCCAATATCTTGAATATTCACTATTCAAGATTATGCACTATTCCTAGGTCCCTATTTAAATGTAAGCAAATGTGCGATAAGTCCCACTGGGACTTAGTTCCTGTTATTACATAGGTTATAGGAGCTATGTACAGTTGTTCCCTCACCAGCCTCTTTTTAATTTAAACGAGACAAAAAACACAGCTTGTCATGTTACAAAGAAACCGCAAAGTGCAAACTCCACTGTCCTGAAGAATCATGTCCTGCTGATGTTCTGAAACATTAAATGTTTCACACGTCCTTGACAATGTATTTGTATTTAGAGGTAGATGGAACATTTACAGTATGCTGCGTCCTTTCCCAAGCTCCACTGTAGAAACAACAATGCTATGTACGGACAGCAGCTACATCCCGATCAGCAATTACTTCGAGGAGACTAGCAATATTAGCTGGTGACTGACCAAAGAAAAGGAAGCAATGAATTAAAGTGTAGCGCTGATGCTGGGCCTCTGTGTGCACTCAGTTTGCTTGTGTGCGATGGTGTGCTGAACTGATTTGGAGTGTGATTAGTGTTCAGGGTGATTAGTGTTCTTAGAAATGACATTGCCGTAATACATGGTAAGTATAAAATCACTCAGGCGTGCTGTTTCTGTCTGATAGTGTGTTGGAAGTGTGGAGTATTCTTCTGTCCCTGTGATAATGACCAAGCATTTTGTGTGTGTGTGTGTGTGTGTGTGTGTGTGTGATGCTCCTAGGCCCCCAGCAGTATTCTGGAATCTCTGGAGACACACATGAACAGTCTAGAGGGAAAGAAAGGGTAAGGACAGCAAATAAAATCTCTAGCCTGAACACATTTGTTCTTATGAGCATTTTACTGTATATAGTACATTCCTGTGGTTCTGCTTGGGTGTGTACACTAAGCAAATTCTTGCATATTTTATGACACATTTTCTCTTTCCTTTCGCTGTATTCTCTACATTCTCAGAGAGGGGTAAGTTTTTTGTTTTCTTTGCTATATTCTCTATATATTTTTCTAATTGAATATAGAGTCAGCTGTCTGTTCTTTCTTCATCCATCAGGTCTCCGACAAAGGTGAGTTTTCTTTTCAAATCCACTTCTCATGAGATTCTTGCGTATACAACCATATACATTCATACCCTCTTTTTTCATATGACATTGCAGGGATCACCCACCAACAATGTCTCTCCAACGTCCACTCCCTCCAAATCTGCAGCCTCTGTGCCCACCCTGGAACCGCCTCCCACCGAGGCTGCGTCTGCTGCTGCTGCGCCCGCTCCTGCCGAGCCTGCCACTGAGTGAGTGACCGCTTCTCACATCAAACCTCCCTTCCTCTCCCTAACTCCATCTAAGTGATAAAACACTTCCAGATGTTGCTCTTTTTTTGTTTGTTTTCACTACTATTATTCATTGCCGACTTCTCTCTAGTTCTCTGCTGGACTTGGATCCGTTGTCTTCTTCAGGGCCACCTGCTTCATCTGCTCCAACATCCTGGGGAGGTAAAGAGTGCACATTCACTTCTTACCATTCTCTCAGTGAACATGAGCTACTGAGGAAGGACGTACAGTGTGTAAGGAGTAAAACGTGACAGGGCATGCTGTTATAGGAAAGTCATCAAAGATGGGATGGTATGATGCTTCCTGCAAAGTGGATAAGTTGATTATTTTGTAGATAGATAGATAGATAGATAGATAGATACTGTAGATAGATGTCCTACATTTTTCCAATAACAGCATGGCTCTAAGTGTTTTATTCCTCTTATACCACAGCAATTTGCCAACAATTGACATTTTTATTAATTAAAGTGCAACACAGAGTACATTCTATCCATTTATAATTACGCTTAATTTGTGGAATGTCTGCAGAAAACAGTCCTTCTCTCATCAGCCTCTCTTTTTTCTCTCTCTTGAAGTTAATTAAACAAAAAAGCTGAGCTTGTCATGTTTCTGAGAAACCACAAACCACAAATCCTTCTGTCCTGAAGACTTTCGATAAGTGTCTCCTTACAGAAAAAGTCAAGACTCATACATGTTTTTTTTTAAAAATATTGAGCATCTGCCCTATAAGAACGTAATATAAACCTTGCAGCCAGAAATACTGCCAGAGCTGCTGTTATAGAAAATGAATATGGCATAAATGGCTCTAAAGCATTGCAAGGCCTTATGACCATATGCTAAACTGTGTATAGAATGTTTATGCATAATACATACATATTGATCATATATACATACTGATGATATTTTCTCTTGTTGTTGTTTTTTTGGGCTGTGCTGCTGCAGATCTGTTGGGGTCAGGTGAGTGTATGGTATATGGTGATGGTATATTCTGACAGGCAGACCGTCAGTAGATTTCCACTGTTGTCCTTTCTTCTTGCTTCCCAGCCTTGTCTCATTTCAAATCTCTTTTTCTCTCTCTCTCTCAAATGTGCTCCTGTCTTCGCCTTTTTGTGTCGCCGTATTGTATTATTTTGCGGTTTTGTTATGGCCCGATGGTGCCGTGGCTTTGTAGAATTCGGTTCCCTCACTACGGAGACTCTCCTCCCTGACCCCACCCCAGCTGTAGACTCTACCTCTCCTGCGACAGCTGTGTCTAGTGCCCCAGCTGGTGAAGGCGCTGCTTCTGTAGCCCCTCCCTCTACCACTGCTGGCCCAACCCCGAGCTCGGCGGATCTCCTAGGAGGTCAGTAGTGAAGAATGGTTTAGCCAGAGGAAAAAATAGGAAGACCACACATGCGCATGCTTACCACGCACTTGCATATGCATTACATTCAGTGGTGTCAAACACTGCTGTGCTGATTAATGGAGAGGTTCATCATTTTTGTAATTTCAGTACAATTCAGTACATTGTTGTATTTCATGCTCTTATCGTGAGTCTGTAGAAGTCCAAATAGTGGCTTAACGCTTGGCCTGAGATAAGAATATGTGACGTTTGTGAAATGGTAAACCCTTTCTTTAAAACTGTGCTCTACTTGAGCTGACCTAGAAATCTATACTTTCCATACTGTATATCCTGCTTTCGTTTACCCTTTCTTAGTCATTCTTCTTTCTTCATTCACTCCAAAACTACAAGACTTGATTTTGAGTTATAATTAGAGATGGCATGACACCACTTTTTCTTTTTCTGATACCAGTACCGATACTGAAACCTTGAGTATCAGTCGATACCGATACCCATTCAGTATCATTTTCTTTAAGGTTTAAAGTTTTTTTTTTAATAAAGCACTTCACAGTATAAACTCTTTTTAGACAAAAAATCACTTACAATGTTATGATGTGTAAATATAATAAAATCTATTCCAACCCCCAAAAATAACCAGTCAAATCTTTTGATTATGTAAACATTTGCAGTTGCGGAAATAAATTTTGCTTCCAAATCTAATTCCAATCTTTGTCATTTGTTACAGGATCTGATATCTGATATGTTTTCTCTGATATGTCTTGGTATCGGCCTGATGAAGTTACTGGGTATCAGATCGGTGCCATCTCTATCTCTAGTTATAACGAATTATTTTGCAAAAAGATAAATTCATAGTCTATTAATATTCATTCACTAATTTAATTTGCTCACACCTTCCAAATCAATAGAAGAATTGAGTGACAGAAGTATGGTAAATAATTAGTCCACAGTGATGCTGAAGTCTAATAAAACTATTAATCTATTCACCAGTGATCCAGAGTACTGGAAGAAGATTTACAGGCTCTGGAGAGATTCTTCAGCTGAAAGTTTTTCAGAAGCAGTATTTTCTTATTCCACACCAGGTCCTTTCTTACTGAAATTCTAATATTCTGTTTTTTTCCATCTATTTTTGCATGTCATTGGGGTTTTAGGTGCGTTTGGAAGCCCAGCAGCTGAACCAACTTCTGCTGTGGAGACAGGGGGTTCAGCCAACGCGACTGTCCCTGCCTCTGATGCTTCTGCTGCAAATGGTGGGTTCTGACAGTGTGCATCAGCGTGTGTGTGTGTGTGTGAATTTGATTATGCGTCTGATAAAGCCATGGAAGTCATTTGTGTATTTATGTGATGATTAAACTTGTGTTTGTACAGAGAGAATACAGATAATTCTCAGCCTGATGTCCACATTGGGCTGTGCGAAGGGCTTTTATTGACAACTGGCTCAGATATCCCTCTCAACTGGGATGGCCGTTGCCATGACGATTTTCAAACTGCGATGTCATGGCAACCTGTCTTGAACATTCAGAGTTGCACTCGTGTCATGTGCATGTTGTTGTGACTCACACGCATAGTGTGAATATGGTTTAAAACATTTCCATATTTGGAATTTGTGGCGAATTTTTTTTGTTACTCCTGTTTCTGACTTCCTCTTAATCTTTCCAGTTCTTTCTGCTTTAAGGAATCTCTGATGTATTTGAAATGTTTATCTCTTACTGTATGTGGTTCTCCTTTAGTTTTGTGTATAGTACAGCCCAGCTTTCAGTACCTTAACATACTATAGTGTCTGTGTATGCTAGTATGTATTGCGAATAGGTGGCATCTTCGGGTGAATCCTCATACTAATAATTATTTAAGGGTAACGCATTAGACAGGTTGGCGGTGTTTCTGTCATTTAACACCTGATATTAAAGCTTTATAATTTTTACTGGTTTATGATTAAAATAAAACTTGGTAGTGACTTTTGGGCCTCATTTTAGCTTGCATTTGCACAAGACTAAACAAACATGGATATTTTTGGTCCTGCAGTTTCTTCTCAGTGTTTTTTTTTTACAGTTATGGTTATTCCCTTTCTCCTCTCATCAAGACCCATTTGCCCCAGCTGCAGATTGTGCGACTGTTTCCCTACAGCTGGACATGTTCTCCATGCAGCCCGCGGAGAGCAGCGCCTCCTTATTCGGCTCTGTGTCACCTGCCACAGTTCAGACCCCACTCACCTCCAGCATGCCCATCACTCCAGCCCCTGCAGCTCCCACGATAGATCTGTTTAGTGGTAAATTCTGACTGTGTGCCCCTGCATGACAGCCCTGAGTGATACATGTTCTCTAAAGGAGGCTCTTATAAAAAAAAAAAAAAAAAAAAAAGAAAGCGAAGCCTGAATTTTAGGCTGCGTTTTTGCCTAGACATGTTGCACCACCGAACATTACAGGGAATATTATTTGAATGCAGTTTAGTCCTTTTCTTCAAGCAATTCAAATTACATAGAGGCTTGAAGGGGTGCCTATGAAAAGAAAAGGACTCTCTTCCTGTTTGACTTCTAACTGAATGAATCATTCATGTGAGACTGATTCATCGGTTTTATTTTTATACATAATGTTTGCACACAGATCCACAGAGGTGATTTATGTGTTTGCTGACTTGGTTTGTGTTAATCACCTTACCTCATTTGCCGTCCTTTATTTTGTATTGCGTTTAAAATGCTTTATCCCTTATTAAGTATGTGTTCATGTGCATATGGTATGGTTGTCCTTGCCCCTAGGTTTTTTTGATTCCATACCTGAACCATCTGTACCCAAATCAGAGCGTGCTCCCAGTCTAGACCTGTTTTCATCAGGTATGCAGTTATCCCTTTTCCCCACTGACTCTTTTCCTTCTCTGGCATTCTGTTCTTGGCTGCTCAAGATGAGCTAAAAATTCTCCTCTTCTGCACCTGGATTATCCAAATGGAGCTGCACCCTCCGTTTGCATCAATCTCTTTTTCTCCTTTTCAGCAGTTCCCTTTGTAAGACTCGTGATCTACTCAACACTCTTTCAGCTTTAACGATTTCAGCTTTTTCTTCTTGTGCAGTACACATTCTAAGATTCTAAGATATCTAGTGCATTTGTAGAGCTGTTTGTGCCTTAATTTAGATGATAATCTTTCCATCTGCTTTAGCAATTTACTAGAGTGATTACAGAGAGTTAGTGGAAACGAACTGTGAACAAACCCCTGTCTTGATGCTCATGCTGCAGATGTGTTCAGCCCACCTCCTGCTGCTCTCTCGGCCCCTGTGAGCTGGCTGGACAGTGGTGCAGCTCTGGATTTGGTCGGGGGTGGGTACAGAGTTTCTAGGTATAGGCTTAGGTGCTCCAGGTTGGGGTTAATTTTATTGCTGCATTCGACTTTCCTCAAAAGTGGGAATTCGGAATTTTCAACCTCTGTTCGTTCAAGCTACAAAGTGGGGAAAAAAACTATGGATGACTCCATGTTGGCAACAAGCTAGCCAGCTAACTGTGATGAGTAATCTGTATAGCCAGTGTTACGGATTTAACAAGCTAATATAGCCGTATGCTGCTTGATCTAAAGCAAATAATTGTATATACAGTATAACTCATTTAAAGGTAAGAGGTGTCGCTGTGTTTACTGTTCATGCTGTGAGCAGCCATGCTGATTTGACGTCACTTGCTGAACTCGGGGTTGAGCAGACCGTCTCGAGTTCCCAAGCTGAGAAGGCATTTTCTTTGTTTTGTTTTTTTCCTAGTCAGAGGTCGGAAATTACGAGTTACGACTTTTAGTCGAATGCGGCATAACTGCTGGCTGCTTTGTTTTGCTTGGGGTTCACATGGAATGAAAACCTTGATGATTAAGTAGATGCGAGTTATGAAGTGTAAAAGACTTTGGTACGAAGAAAAAATCTGGTTTGTTCAAGAGCTGTTTGCTTTTTTATGTTTGTGCTCATGAAACTGTCTTTCTCTCCTGCCTCTGTGTGAGTGGATATCAGGTTGAGTTGTCAAACAAATATTTCTGTTTGTTGGGGAACTGCATGTAAAAACTGTGTGTATATGTGTTTGCTCACATTAATGTTTCTATCTCTTATGCGATTAATAGTCTCTTCCATTGTTTTTTATGAAAAAACAATATTCATGGTGTGACATTTAAAGACATTTACACACAGAAAAAAATTGTCTCTTACAAACCGTTACAAAAAAAAAATTGTGTCCTTGCTCTGTGAGATTGACAGTTGGTCTGTGTGTCTCTGGGGTTTCCTCTCAGTGTGTCGCCGATGGCTCATGCTTAACCATTCTCTGCCCTCATGCTGCATGGATTCTTGGTGTGATATGGTCCTCCAGACTCTGCAGGTGCAGGTAATGGCCAACCCACAGCTCCAGCACCAGCAACATCTGCAGGAGGAGATTTAATGGGAGGTACTCTACCTCTGCCTCTTACTCACTTGTGTGACATTCTTCCATTTTATGTGTCCTGTGAAGTATATTTGAGCTACAGCGTCATTGTGACTGTGTACTAACTGGTGAAGTGTGCTGTGTGTGTATTACATTGTGTTATTGACCTGTGTGGTGTGTGTTCTACAGTGGCATTGCTTGATACAGTGTGTATGCTGTTTTTAAGAGCTGAGGATAGCGTGAGTGAGACATTTCAGTTGGTGTGTTGTGGTTTTGATGTGTTTATATCGCAGAGTGTGTTGGAGTGGGTGAAGGCAAGCTGTTTGTTCACTGTCCATGCCAGAATATGCAATGCCATTTGTTTATTTAAAGTCTCTGAATACTTCCTGCTTAACGCTGAATTCCTCTGTACTGCTCTTTCTCTCTTTTTTCACGTCACTCTTCCTCATGTTATGCCAATTTCAATTTCCCTTTGTTATTCAATGCTTTCATCATGTTCTCATTTTTCTTTTACTTTATTTTCTTTGCCTCCATTTCCATGCTGTTTGCTTTTTGTGTCATTGTTTTATTGATTTTTTTCATCTTCTATGCTTCTACCATGATTTTTTTCATCTCCTCTATCTCTCTTCAATCTTGGTCTGGGTCATTGCTTGCTTCCTCCTGTGCTACGGTGAGTCCTGATGCTCCTACACAAGCTGTTATTCCACAGTACATGACTGCATTGCAGTAAAATATTCAGTCCTGGCTCTGTGACAGTAACTGAGTAGACAGGAGAGAAGGACTCCAAGCCTGCGAGCCAGACTAGCCAGACTGTTCTGAACATGTCCAAACTTGTGTGTATACAACAGTCTGCTCCAGCTGATGGATGGATGCTCCAATTACTAGATTAGATGGGACGGATACAGAAAGCAATAGATGAAACAATGGATGGATGGATAGATGGGTGGATCGATGGATGGGTAGATGCGTGGATAAATGGATGGACAGATGAACGGGTGAAATGATGGATGGGTGGGTGCATGGATGGATGAATAGACTAGGTGGAAGGGTGGGTGGTTGGATGGATGGATGAATGAACTTGAAGTGTGGAAGGATGGGTGGGTGGATGGTTTGGATAGTGAATGGGAACTGAACAGTGAACTGAATGGGATGTCTTGGTTAGGATGAGTTGGAAGAACTGGACGGTATAGAATAGATGAAACTAGAGGTGAATTGATGATTGGATGGAATGAAAGGATGATTTGGATGGATGGATGAATGGATTGATGGATGGATGGATATGATGGCTGGATCAGTGTATGTATGTATGTATGTATGTATGCATGCATGGGTGGATGGATGGATGGATGAATAGATGGGGTATGATGGATGGATGAAATGATGCATGGATGGTTGGATTAACTGATTGATGGATAAAATGATGAATCAGTGGATGATAGATGAAACAATGGATGGATGGAAGGATGGATGGAGAGATGAAAAGATAGATAGATGGGTAGATGGATGAAATGATATGGATCGAAAATTTGATTGATGGATTGATTGAAGGATAGATGGATAGATGAAATGATGGATGGATGGATGGATGGATGGAATGCATGAACTGAATGAGATGTATTGGCTCGGATGGATGGGTTGGGAAAATGGATTGTATAGACTACATGGAAATACAAATGGGCTGATGGATGGATGGATGGATGGATGGATGTGTTGATTTAATGAATGCATGGATGTATTTATTGGATGAGCTTGAAGGGCTGTATAAGAGATTAAAGGAACAAATTGGGGAAAGACTAAATGTTTAGAAGGCTCAATATTTTTTTATAAATAAATTCTAGAATGTATCCTAGAATATAACAAAGAGGAACACAAAATAGAGAACAATAATGGAGGAGTGCAATATAAGAAATGTTTCTTTAGAAAGTAAACAATGTTTATGTAATATGCTTTACTGCTACAATCTAATTATGTAGCAGTGTCTAGATTGTTGTGTGGTGTGATGGTGGTATGTGTGTAATGTGAGTAATGTGCTGTGCTGAACTTGGTGTTGTTTGTGCTGTATTTGGGTCTCTGTGTGAATTATTTGGTTTTGTACAGTTATAACACATTTTGATGACAGGATTTAAAAAACTCAGTGTCTAGTTTGGTGTAGAAATCAAATTGAGTTTTGAATCTTTTAGGGATTCTCTCTTTATTTCTCCAGCGTTCGGTGGCTTGGGGGATATGCTCATGCCAGCCATGGCTCCTCAGCCAGCTGCAGCAGCACCCATGGCAGCCTCACCAGTTAAACCAGTGGGAGGGGATCTGGACTCTACTATGGCCAGTTTAGCTGGAAGTGAGTTTCAGTACAGCACAGTACATGCATTAATACTTAAACTGAATGTTATTACAAAGGAAAACATTTAGCAAGCAGCTATAAACTGTAGCTTTAAAACATAAACTGAAAAAAAAAAATTGTACATCTGTGACCTATAATTATTTATACCACCGTGTGGTTTAATTCTCGATTATGATTGGTCAGAAGTATCTTCACACCTTCCATTTAGTATCAGAGATCATTTTCAGACACCACGTATGATGATGTCTTCTGTGAGGTGACAAACATTTAGCATTTTTGGAAGGAGTCTCCAGTGTCAGTGTTTGTAACAGCCAGAGGTAAAGCTGTTCCTTTAAGTTTTTGACCTGAGAACGTCTTCAGGATGGAGGACTTTCTGGTTTCTTGGTAACATACATTTACTGTTATAGCAATACAACAAACTAACACCACCCTTTTCGTTGATTATTTTCCTAAATAACATAGCACATCCTGTTATGTTTTGTTCCTTACAAATCACAAGGGAAAACCAATTTAGAAATAATAAAAAAAAAAAAACCTTCTAAGCACACATTCCACTTCAGGCACATTAAGTATATAATGAGGAAATCAACATTTAATGTGTGTTTTAGGAAATATTGTAGGATTGTAGTTAACCAACTTGTGATATATGTGTATGTTGCTCTCTTTCAGATCTGGGGATGGGGACCCAGAAGCCGTAAGTCAGTTTCTCACACATGATTTACTATTTCTTTCCCCCTTGTTCTCTCTGTTGTTACTCATCACTCTCTCCTTCTCTCTCACTGTGTCTCAGGGGTGAAGCAGCAGGAGGGGCGAACTGGCAAGCGCAGGTAGCAGCCCCTAGCTGGGGCATGCCCATGGTAAATGTTGTGTTGTCGTGTAGTTCTGCAGCATGGTGTAGTGCAGCATGGCTTTGGGTGGTGTGGCTTTTCTCTGAAATTTCTGGATCCTTCTACTAGCTGATCACAATTGTGTTAGGCCATAGGAAGCCTGAAATTCATTATGTAAATCTGTAGGAGCATTTGTTAAAATTGTTAAGAAGTATATAATGAAGAGTAATTGAGGAAAAAACACATCTTTATCTAGCCAATATTTATATCTATCTAGTATACGCTATATAATAAATAAGATGACAGTTCACGAGTGCAAAAAAGCACTTGCCTAATCATCAGAAGATCATGAGTTCGAATTATGATGGTGTTGTATAATAATAATAATAATAATAATAATAATAATAATAATAATAATAATAATAAATCAGTCTGTGTTTACATATCAGAGCATATATATATATATATATATATATATATATATACACCGGCACATCTTTCTCTGATTACTCTGACTTTCTCACTGCTTCTTAAACTAAACTTTAAAACTTTCTATGCTTTAAATACATCTCTTCATTCTGCTATTAAAACCTTCATGCAAGTTTTCAAATCATAGGTCTCCTTAAGCACATAATTCCTCAGACTGGAAACTGCAAATACAAATATCTTGAATATAGTCAAATGCATCTAGTATTTCCTCTTATAGGATTACAATAAACCAAATATAAGATTATTAAACCTATTTCTAGCCATTAAAAAAAATTATAATAATTTCAAGCATTAAATTTTCTTATTCTATTGGCAGATTATTCTTTTTTGCTTCTTTCTAGAAATAATCGCTAAAAATTAGCAAAAATTATCTGCCAATAGAAGACTATTTCAAGCTTGAAATGAATAAAAATGGCTAGACATGGGCTTAATAATCTTATATTTTGTTTACTGTAATCATATAATAGGAAATACTAGCTAAAGTTCAGATATTCAAGATATTTCCACTTGCTAAGTACTTTTTTTTTTTTTTTGCATTGTACATGTGGCTTCACATGTAGCAAGTCTAAGGATACATTTTTATGCTTTAGTATAGGTGTGTGATCACTCCAGGTGCTGATCAGACCTTAAACCAGTTTGCTAACTTTCCTCTTCTCTAAACTCTAGCTATTCAAATATGCATGCACAACAGGCTGAATTAGTAGTCATGCATATTAAAAAACATGCGTGTATTCTCTTGCTCTCTAAGTTGGTAATGATGTAAATACCCCCTCCCCATTGAATTAGAGATCCGTGTTCCCTTGTTGTTGTTTTTTTTTAAGTGTGTGTTTGTGTTGTGTAGTTCATTTTGTATTAATTTCCACTTCCCTCCCTTATAATACACACCCATTATAGCCTGTGCTCTCCATGGTCTCTCCTCTCATGGGGTCCCAGTTGCCATATGGCATGGTAAGAATGTGTACGTGTGTCTTCCCGAGTGCTTGTGTGTATGAAAGCGTACGTGTGTCTCACACTCTGTCTGTCACACACAGCCCGGTGCAACAGGCGCGGCTCCCATGATGTTCCCCCAGCAGCCTATGATGAGACCGCAGTTTCCTGCTGCAGGAGCACCTGCAGCACCGGTACCATAACCACACACACACACACACACACATGCACTATTCTAAGCCTTACATTTAAAATACACAAGTGGTTAAAAATACAATTACATGCAATCAGAGCCAAAATAAAAAGTCTGTAACAGTTGAATATTTCCAAGAAACAGAACACACAAGCATACTGTATTCCTCCACAGTGAGAGGCAAAGAATAACATAATTCCTGGGGTTTTCAAGTTTTAAAATAGATGCCACTTCCATAACAACAACTGTTTGTAAGAGTTGCAGAAAAGATTCCTTTCCTGTGAGTGACTCTACAAATATGGAGCCTGAACCATGTGGTGTTCAAAGCAAATATTGGTGAAAAAAGACGACTGCATGCAAGGAAAAGCACCTGATAACCAAGTGTCAAATGTGGAGGTGAATTATTGATGCTTTGATGCTGTTTTGTGGCAGGTGCTTCAGGTGAAGATTGATGGCATTGTGAATTCTGCTATGTACCATGATATTTCAGCCCCAAACCTGGGCCCGTATTCACAAAGCTTCTTAGAATTCTCTCAGAGAGCTCCTATCTTAGCCTAAAAAGTCCTAGCTG
>CM075020.1:9091439-9102729 GCA_037576675.1 Pangasius sanitwongsei | reverse complement strand
CACTAATGCTCTTGTAGCTGAATGATCACAAATCCCCACAGCCACACTCCAAAATCTAGTGGAAAGCCTTCCCAGAACAATGGAGCTTATTATAACAGGAAAGGGGGAACAAATCTGTGTTAATGCACATGGTTTTGGAATGGGATGTTCAGCAAATACACATATGGGTGTGATGGCCAGGTGTCCGCATACTTTTGGAAATGCAGTGCATAATTCTTAGCCTTTTTTATGCATAAACATTTGATATTACGACAAATGAAGAGAGTGCCATCTGGACTGACTAAATTGGTCACGTGCACTCAATCCCGATTGGTCCTGGGAAGAGGAAGTGCGTGTCACATGACGCCTGCGCTTGTTGACCGAGAATCAGCTGATCCTTTGAGGGGCGATTCACTCCGTCACGATTTTAACCTCCAGTGCGCTTTATTAGCTCCAGTTCATTTATAGAAGACTAGGTGAGGGGAAAAAGGGGTCTGGAGCTCTAAGCTTCGTGGTACAGCTTCTGAATTTGGAAGAAATTGAAAAACCAGTGCAGACAGCAGCCATGGCGCTCAGCGACGCGGACGTCCAGAAGCAGGTGATGATGGGATACGGAGAGTAGTGTTACGTCATTAAACCTCATATTACTGCACTCAGTATGGCGTTCAAATTGAATGATCATTTATGATGTTTTTACTTAACATTTAGTATACTGTGTGAGCATATATAACCTTCAAAACCGTTATAGGGAAGGACACTGCCATTAACAGTGTGTGTGTGCGCGTGCGCTGTGTTACATGTTAGTCGGATTGAATGAATCCAAGTATTCTTTCAATCATGCTTCATGTTATTTTTAAAAAAAAAATCTCATAATGAATGAATGAATATTTGAATTGGATTAAATCATGTTTAATAAACACCAGATTGATAGACTTAGTTCTGTATTTAACTGTGACATGTTAAATCACTGAAACACACACACACACACACACACATATTTTACATCTCTGTTCAACTACAACATCTCTGTATGTCTGTCCTACACTGAAATCCTGGCATATAGTCAGGTCAATATATTTCTCATTCATAATCATGCAGCAGACATGAAAGCACGTGAAAAGTTACGAAATTCAAAACGTTTTCGGGTCGCTTTGTTCACTGTAACTCATTTTTAACAAGACAACACTTTGTTGATATCGTTCACGCGTTACTTGGGAAGTACTTATCAGTCATCACACCAGCCGGTGGACTTGATTGATTTAAACATCATTTAACATCTTATTTCTCTCTTTGTCCTTGTGTCTAGATCAAGCACATGATGGCTTTCATCGAGCAGGAGGCCAATGAGAAAGCAGAGGAAATTGATGCCAAGGTAAACATCTATGAGAGCGTCTTATGTGAAACATGCTTCATATACTTAAAAATGTTTTAATCACTATACTGATTTCTTTATGGCGTGTTTTTAGTTTGACATATTCAAGCTTAAATTGCTAGTTGCTAATTCTAAGCCTAAAAAGGTTTAGTAATTGTTAACTGCGTGGCTTGATGGTAAGTCTTTCTCCGCAGGCAGAAGAAGAGTTTAACATTGAGAAAGGTCGCCTGGTGCAGACTCAGAGGCTGAAGATTATGGAGTACTATGAAAAGAAGGAAAAACAAATTGAGCAGCAGAAGAAAATGTGAGTCATGTCCTGCAGGAAGACATGCCTGGTTAACTCCAGGATTAGACTGGAAATATCTTTCAGAGATGGTTTTTTTACTTGTACGGTCATTCTGCACATTCTGCTATGGGTATTGTTTTTACTCTTTATTCTTGTTCCACAGTCAGATGTCAAACTTGATGAACCAGGCCAGATTGAAGGTGCTGAAGGCCCGTGATGACATGATCTCGGTTGGTAACACTTTTTTCAGGGCAGATTCGGACCTGACGTTGGCTAGTGTGTATGTATGTATGTATGTATGTATGTGTGTGTGTGTGTGTGGGTGTGGGTGTGTGTGCATACTAATGTGCTTCTTTGTTACATTATTGTTATTGTGTTTGTATAGGATATGCTAAATGATGCACGTCATAGGCTGGCTAATGTAGCCAGAGATCCGACCCGGTACTCAGCCCTGATGGACGGGCTGGTGCTACAGGTAATATTCATACACCGACAATCCCAGGCTTGTTCGTGTGATTTTTAAAAAAAAATAATTGTATTTTTCAAATTGATGTAAACAAGCGTTTGATTCCAAGACTGCTTTTAGAATGTATAACCATTACATTTACAACCTAGTTTTGAACAGTATAAATGTGGGTGTAGAATACAGATATACTTTGTGCGCTACACAGGTATGTTGCAAAGGAAAGGTGTAGTATCTATATATGCCATTTAAATATTTACATCTATATATGCTGTTTATTTATCTCTACTATAACGATGGAATTTTCTTAATGGGAACTGTGAAACATCATTCTGTCTATATGACCTGTTTTTGAAGACAGTGGAAACAAAAGGTTAGATGTGGGTTAATTTAAAATAAACAGAAATTGATTGTCTCCTTCATGTCCCATATTGTCAGTTAAACTGTATAACTGGCATAAAATTTTGATACATTTTCGTTTCTAGGTTAAATTTGTGAGGATAATCACAAAAAGCTTATGACATTTTTGTGTTTTTCAGGGTTTTTATCAGCTACTTGAACCCAAAGTGATCATCCGTTGCCGCAAGCAGGACTTGGCCTTGGTGCAGGTCAGTTTTAACTTCATGAAGTGCATGAACCACACAGTAATAATGAGTAACTTATAATTTGATGCAGTAAAACATCAAATCTCTCTCTTTAATATCAGGCTGCTGTGCAGAAAAACATCTCCATCTACAAAGCAGCTGTGAAGAGCAATCTTGAAGTGCGGATTGACCAAGACAACTTCCTCCCTCCAGATATGTGTGTATCCGCTATTCAGATGAAGTCGTTTCTGTATTCAGAATCTGAAGCAGCATGTGTAACTGCATGTGTTGTCTTTCTCTCTTCATAGCTCTGGTGGGATTGAGATCTATAATGCAGATGGCAAGATTAAGGTGTCTAACACTCTGGAGAGCAGGCTGGACCTTTTGGCACAGCAGGTAGAGTATGAAGGATGAAAACTCTACCATGGAAATGGTATTATTTCATGATGGTATCCATCAGTGACATTGAGAAGCTTTAAAATCCCAGCAGTATAATGATAAAAGCTCATATACTGTAAATAATGCATGGTTGTGTGGCCAAATATTTCATGAAGAGATTTTGGTACAGCTGGTAAGTCCAGTATAAGCCACAAGCTCTTTTAATCCTTAGGTGATCATGAAAAACAGACTAAATAAACATGGTACCTGAATAAAAAAAAAAAAGAAAAAAGAAAATCACAATGACATTTACAAAATCTTTCAAAACATCAAACAAACCACAAAATCCATCTCCGATTTCCTATGATCTGTGTCAAGCATGCCAAATGAAATGAGAGTTAAAACTGTAATGGCACTAAAGCACCGAGCAGCTTTGTGTTTCTGTCCTGCTGACTTTATTTTAATTATTTCATTGAATGTTTTTGCTTTACTGTCTTTCCAGTTTATCAGTAGTCAGAAGACCTGGATACGCTGTAATATCAGTGCTGAATCTCAGTATAGAAATTCTGTTTTAATTTCTTTTGTTTCAATTTCTCGAGCATATCATTCTGTTCATCCTGTGCTACAGTTTATCCAGCGTGACATACAAACGAGGCAAAGTACTATCCAAGCATCTAGCTGTTAACATTCAGTCGAACTATAAATGATAGAGAAGAGCTACTTTTGCAATTACAAGAGCAATACACACTAATATACATTCAGCTTTATTTCTGTAGCACATTTAAAAGACACAGTGTCGACTAAAGTGTTGCACAGTAAAATCAAATCATTATAAGATTAAGACAGAATGAAATAAAATAAAAACACTACAGTTAAGAAATTAAATAGATTAAATAAAGCAATAGAGAGACAGTAAGAGACCATCAATAACAGGACAAAAGCAAAGAGAGAGCTGGGTGATGGAGACCTTCCCATGACTCAGATGCCTTGCAGAATAAATATGATTTCAGATTGGATTTAAAAATGGCTGGTTTAGGGGATGACTTTATAAACAATGGTAAACTATTTCACAATCTTGGAGCAGAAAAGACCCAGTCAGCTTTGAACCCCCTCTGAGAGTGTGGAATGGTTAAAAACTGCTGATTAGATGCTGATATCATAAAGTTCTGGGGGTGGAAAGGGGGCAAAGGTGCAGAGCTTGCAGAGCTTTAAAAACAAACAATAAAACCTTAAATTCAGTTCTGTATAATTTTGTATATTGATGCTTTGAACGTTTATGCCACTTAAATTAATTGCATTTTTTTTCTGACTGTAGGATCATTCAAACATTTTGTAATTCTCACAGTAATAAGTCCTAACCCAGTTCTTTATTTGACTTTCCTGCTTAGATGATGCCTGAAATCCGAGTTGCCCTGTTTGGTGCGAATCAGAATCGCAAATTCATGGATTAATCATCTCTGTGTGGGATTCCAGGAGCATGCAGGACCATAACAGGAAAAAAACCCCAGTGTTTCTATGTCCTTTTTTTTTTTTTTTTTTTTTTAATTTTTTTTTTTTTTTTACTTAGATGTAAAATATTGAATTCATGTGTCTAAGTAGTATTTAACTTATGAGCTGTATGTATATGTTTGTGGTATATTTTGTGATTCATTGTCGCTGTTCGATTGGCTTTTAGATTCTACGGTTCATATGTTTACAAGTGAGTCTGAATGGTTACACTCAAGACTCGAATTCAAGTCTTAATGATAAGTGGATATTCTCCAATATTTAAGACATTCCTCCGTATTTTGGTTTACGTTCTAGTACACATTACAGCATTATAGCATTTTTTTGGTAAGATGTTTAGTGTTTTTTCCTGTTGTCCCCTTTTGTGCAGATCATGTGCTGTATAACTGAAGAAAACATTTTTGTTGAAACACTGAGATTACGTGAATGTGGAAATAATATAAAGAAATAAAGATTATTCCATGTCCTACTGTCTGTTGATGACTATACATGTATTGTTCAGTGTCTGACTCTCTGCTGTGCAACTCAGAATGGAGGATGTTAAACTGAAGAATGTGCAACTGTGGAAGTTCTTGCAGACACATTTAGGATCTTATGACTCGCTATGTTCCTCTATTGTCAACGTACTTGGGAGAAATAATGGAGTACCTTATTCAGCTGACCAAATGTGCTAACAGACTTTGCGGAAGTGAAGTGTCTTGAAACAGGGGCACTTGTGTTTAGTCTCTGTTCACACGCTGCTCTATTCAAAGTAACCAGCGCTGTATGGCTCAGTAGTAGACAAAGATTTAGTGGAAGAGACTGTCATTTCAAGGGTAAGTCTGTTCACATAATTTCATATTTCCTTTTATATATTTTTATTGCTTGTACTTTTTTCTTCACTTGGATTAAAACGTGAGAGAGGAGATACATGTGTTATAAATACATTCATGTTGTAGCTTGCTATACGCCTGTTTTGTGTGGCTTTGCATTTGTGCAACAGTACTGAACAAGTACATTTCATTCGAACAATTCAAATAATAAATGACTTGTTAAGTGTGAACTGGAAAATGCTGAGCTAAATAAGGCCTTATTGCATTAAGGATGAGAAGTAATGAATTATGCTTCAGTTATGACTCTCTCACCCATTCTTCCTTACAGACCATGAAGAGTTTTTACTGTATATCATGCAGTACTACAGCTGTGTTGATGATGCTGATCTTCGCCTCTGTGAAAGTGAGCAAATGTATACCAGACCCTCATCAGAGAGAGCTCGTACTCCAAGAGGAAGCCTCCAGGCAAGTCGGTGGCAGAGTGGAGCTCAGTGCAGCAGAGCGTCGACTTGACTTGTTCTTGCATAAACTGAAAGAGCAGGAGATACTGGTTCCACATTTCCCTCCAGCTATGCACTTCTTTAAAGCAAAGCCCTACATCCAAAAGAGTCCTGTGTTTAAACTACTACAAAAAATGCCAAAAGGTTTTTTTTTATGATTCTTTAAATGTTTTCCATAATTCTAATCTAACACTTTGCCAGAGAGTCCTTAAGGACCCTCAACAAGTCCACATTTCGGTTCTATTTGTACTATCTATAATGATTCCTGATCCAGATTACTGAGCTTTCAGAAACTTGAGACATTAAGAATTTAGACTATGGGTTCCAGAGGTCTTGATCACACTATTCTGCTATCTGTTCCTTTAAGGTGCTATCTTACATATACACAACACTGCTCTGGTAAGCGTGGATTGGCTCGTGATGAACGTAACATATCGGCCTCACTGCTATGTTTGTTTCACATGGACGGGCCGCGTGCAGTTCTTATTCTCGGCACGGCAGCCATTCCTGCGTTGGGGTTGCTCTCGATGGACCCTGTTGGAGCACCTGAGGGCCACCGTCAGTGATGTACCTGCTTTTGACAAGAGGTGATCTACTGTAGCACATTAGTTTTTTTGGTGTATGCAAATGAAACAAAGATAAATCATCTCAGATCTTTTTTCCACCTTTAATGTGATATAGTAACCGACAAAATAAAAAAAAAAAAAAGAAATGTTTTAGGGGGAAAAAACAAAAAGAAAAAAAAAAAACCCTGGATGCATAATTGTACACATCCCTTAACTAATACAGCACTCAGTCTTTTAGGTAAGAGTCTACCAATTTAACACATCTTGATTTGTCAATTTTATTCCATTCTTCCTTACAAAAATGCTCCAGATCTATCAAATTGCAAGGGGATCTCCTGTGCACGGTCCTCTTCAAGTCATTCCAAAGGTTTTGATAGGATTTAGATCTGGGCTCTGACTGCGCCATTTCAAAACTTCCAAGACTTCTTCTGAAGCCGTTTCTTTGTTGACTTGGGTTTGTGTTTTGGGTTGTTGTCATGCTGGAAGGTCAAACTGTTCTTCATCTTCAGCTGTCTAACATAGGCCTGCAAGTTTTGTGCCAAAATACAGTAATTTGGTATTAGGAGCTATCCATGATTCACTCTATCTTGACTACAGCCTCAGTCCCAGCTGAAGAGAAGCCGTCCCATAGGATGATGCTGCCACCACCACCATGCTTCACCGTGGGTCCCATGCTTTGAGTGATAAGCTATGTTGTTTTCCCGCCAAACAAATCTTTTAGAATTATGCTCTACCGTGGTCTCATCAGACCATAACACATTAACCACATGGTTTGGGTGATTTAAGCAGGATTGAATGCTTCCGTATACCCACCCTACCCCATAGCCCAGATACGTAAAGAATCCGAGAGATTGTTGACTAAGGTCAATCTAATCTTTTGCACATTTTACTCTCAGTTTGATGCGGAACCTCACGCTGTTCACTGAGGACCCCGATGTGGCATACCCGACCCAGGATGAAGTATGGAATCAGTTTGAGCAAATATTTGTTTCAATCTCAGGGCTGATCACCTATGCACCTGTTTTTAAAGATTACCTTTACCAAGGCCTCCTGCAGCTCTACAATGACAATATCATGTATTTGGAGCTGAGGTCTGGCCTGTCTCAGGTTGGTGAATATTTAGTATGATTATTTAGGAAGTCATTTGTAAATATGTATTCAGTTCCAGGCTAGGTTTGTAATTGACTCCATGATAATGACACTCACTACAGTTAGTAGGCTGCACATGAAACACAGCTAAAATCTTGAATGAGAAATTAATATACAGGAAAACATTTAGTCTCCTTTGCATTTTTTTTTTAAAGAAATCCTAAACCTGATTTTCTGCTTCAGATATATGAGCTTGATGGCACCATCCATGACAGAGAATGGTCTATCCAAACCTACAAAAATGTAACTGAGCAGTTCAAGTTGGAGCATCCAGATTTCATTGGGATTCGAATAATTGTATCTGTCCATAGGTAAGCAGACATGGAATTACATTTGTCAAGTTGTTCTGGTACAACAAGACAGTGGGAATATCTTTTATAACGGAGTTTATCACTCCAGCACAATTCCAGAGACTTGTAGAATCGATCCAAGTTTGCATTGAAGCTGGTTTGTCAGATTGTAGCGGCCTAAAACTTTATGAAGATGCTTTATGTTGATTTTTGTTGATGCTGATTGTCACTCATCTGTATATCTCATGAATGTTTTGCTGTTTTGAAATGCATCTTATATGCTTTCATGTACAGGTTACAAAATTTGTCTACAGTCACAAAAGCAGTAAAAGATACCATAGAGATGCAAAAACGATATCCAGAGATCATCGCTGGCTTTGATCTGGTGAAATCCCTTACTTGACTTTATTTCAAAACCACAGTAGAAATGCATCTGGTTTTTGTTTCTGTTATGATCTTATTTAACTTTAAACTTGGGATTATGTCTTGCTGTAGGTTGGGCGTGAGGATGTTGGAAATTCCATCTGGTATTTCCGAGATGCTCTATCAGTTCCCACTGAGGTTAAAGCCAACCTTTCCTACTTTTTCCATGCAGGCGAGACTGGTAAGTCTCATATTAATACATTACATACACAGTGAACATAATTCATATTCAAATGTTTACAAAAGAAGACATTTTTTCTGATTTCTTTACAAATACCACACATCTCGCTGAAAAAATAAAGCTAAATCTGTGCCAATCTTCTTCTATAACTCCTAAAAGGACATTAACTGGGTTGGGTAAAGGAGAACCTTTGTGATTTACACTGTGATTTATGGCATGTTTTGCATGAATTATAGCCTGTTTAGATATATCTTAATCCACTTTTCAGCCCTCACTGCAGGCGTATTTGCACAGTCTTGCTTATACAGTTGATCAGACTGTCAAACTGCCTCTATTCTTTGGAGAGAATTGGTACTAAGAAGCAACTTACTGGTTTACCTTGGATAAAAAAGGATAGACTAAGCCTACAGCCTAGTTAACCATATATATATATTTTTGTATAGCTAGCTAGCAGGGGCAGACACAAGCTTACTGAGGGCCAGCAGTGAAAAAAAAAATTAAAAAGCACACCTCCTATTAGGCAACCATTAGGGCACTTCATCATGTTTCCTCGCATGTAGTGGCACCATATACGGCACTGCATCACATACTCTCAACAGGAAAGTCATTCTAGTGGTCACTTTATCATGTTTTCCCACATTCAGTGGCATCTTAGAGGGCATTTCATCATGTTTTTTTCCATTTGAAGGGCAGTCATTAGGGCACTGTAGGGGAGGGCACTTTATCACATTTTGTCTACCGCAGGGGAACCCTAGAGGGCACTTTCACACTTTCCCATGGGGGCATTTTGAGTACAGTTTTCTCATCTTACACAGGCTACATTCATGCAGAGGTTAGGATTGACACTGGTGTTTACCATAGGTGTAACTGGATGGTCCTGTTAACAGATTAGCTATGAATCTACACCTTCTTTAACATCAATGTAAATGACTGATGCCCTATCTGAGACTGTCTTACGAGATTTGCAATAACAAAATGACAGATAACAAAATGTCCAATAAAACAGTGCTTAAATAGCTGCAAAGGCACCTGTGACTGGTTTACAATGCAATTTGAAGGCTTCAATACATTACAATTACATAATATGATACATGTCCAAAACGTCATTTAAATAGATAAAAGTGTCGCTGGGAACAATAGAAGTAAATCTTCTGTCAAAAAATTGTAAATAGCATATTTGTACACAACCAGCTCGCTTAATTACAGTCTCTGAAATCAGTGGTCTGCCCAAAAATGCAAAAAAAAAAAAATAAAAAATTGAAAGGGATATGGTTTGGTTTTACCCCATTAAGATCACTTTCTGAAACAGGGTTTTAAAAAAAAGCTTTTATATTGGGTATAATTCAGGATATTGTCACTCAAACACATTCTCAGATCCACCCTTATTGCTCAGAAAATTGTTGTCTTGTTGTAACAAAGTTTTAATGTATTTGGTCTCCCTTTCTGTCCAGTCTGAGGTGGTCTACTGGATAGCTTCTATATGCATATACATATAAATACATCTGAATGTACTGTCTTATATTATTAATATGCTTTTAATGCTTGTTGGTTGCCATAAGCAGCACATACCCCCTAAAGTAGAAGTAAAACCTAAGCCTCTGAATGTGATCTGTTTATAATTATACACTACTTGAAAAGGGCTTGTGAATTTTGATACTCACTTAACTATAAACTAATCCCCTAATGTTAATTTCATATAAACATTTAATAGTTGACTTGTGAAACATATTCTGATATGCATGTATTTAATATAAACTATGATCCTGTTTATAGCGTATATGTGTGTTTATAGACTTATACGGCGCAGATGTTGACAGGAACATTCTGGATGCTCTGTTATTCAACACTACACGTATTGGGCATGGTTTTGCCCTGGCACACCATCCCCTGGCAAAAGAACTCTCCAGGAAAATGGGAGTGCCAGTGGAAGTGTGTCCTATATCCAACCAGGTATGGCCTCAGCACCAAGTGTCTACAACAGGGAAGCAACTAGACTGCACACAAATATACCTATAGTTATTTAGTAAAATACGAACGCTTATTGTGTTTGTGGTGCTTTGTTTAAGTTATGGGTGTACTGCTCCTTTAGTGCTTTCCATTAAAATACCATAAAAATATCAGAATCACTTTATTCACAAAATATAGACATACAAAAGTGCCATGATTAGTTTAATCACACATACTAGAAAATAGTTGAAGGAAAAATGTGTTGCGCAGCCACATTCTGTATGAGGACTGTTAATGAATTAGTGATTTGACATAATTTCCAGTTTAATTAGCATGGCTTTTTGAAATTAGCATGACAATCTGTGACTTCAATTTACTGTGCCAAATAACAGCATTTAAAGACATGTATTATAGGAGTAGTCCTCTTTGTGGTGCTATATGGCCAAAAGTATGAAACATGTAAAACATGATCCTATCTTATAGTTCACAAAATGTCTAACTGACGTGAAAGATCACTTGTATCCTGCACGAAATTCCTAATATTTCATACTGAGCTAAAAACACAGAAATACGCGTGGAGTCTAGAGGCGAATCTGCTGATGCGGTTTTGCAAATGAGAACAAAGGCGTGGAAACAGAGGCTGCCATAATACTAGTCTATACCTACACTATATGGCCAAAAGTTTGTGGACACCTGACCATCACACCCATATGTGGTTCCTCCCAAACTGTTGCCACAAAGTTGGAAGCACACAATTGTCTAGAATGTAGCTTTACAGTTTCCCTTCACTGGAACTAAGAGACCCAAACCTGTTCCAGCATGACAATGCCCCTGTGCACAAAGCGAGCTCCATG
>CM075020.1:9061310-9089311 GCA_037576675.1 Pangasius sanitwongsei | reverse complement strand
GTGGTGGTGTATAGAGCCAAAAATGTTAGAATTGTGTCGATGTCCCAATATTTATGGACCTGACTGTATATTTTATTTACATCTTGCTAAAAAGTGTTAATATCCCCTATGTGTGGCGACTTTTGGAAGACGCTGTAGAATTGATGCTGAGGCACATTGAAGCTGTTTGGGTGGCTCGTGGTGGCCTAAAGCCATGCTAATACACTTCATGCTGGTTTTTCCTTTAAATTGTCACTCGACTGTATCATTCAAAAGTGCACTGTTTTCAGTTGCTATTGCTAATTATAAGTTTATGTGTACAACAGATGAGGATTTTGCCACAGTGAAAGCCCCTCCGAACAAAAAATCCCGAGCTACTCTTAAGGAATGTCAGCAAGACAAAACCAGGAGAAGTGAAATTATTGATTCAACAACTACAGCACGCAAAGAGAGGTACCCGACTTCCTTTATTAACCTAACAGTATGAAATATTCTATAATGCAGTTGTCTGAAAATCATGTTTCCTATGAATGAACGTTATGTTCCATTTGTTTTTCAGAGTGTCTCTGGATGAAAAACTGTACAAGAGAGATTTAGAAACTGCTCTCATTCTGTCTCAGCTCCAGTCTACAGAAAAGTCTGGGGAGCCACTTAGCAATAGTCTAGGTGTGTACATGTTATCATACTGATGAATCCTTGATAGACTGAAGTATCTTAGTCATCTGAATGCAGTTGTGTTCATTCACTGATTTAATAAATACTATCTAAGTGGGGGGTTTTTTCTGCCCTGAAGATGAAACGTCAGCGCCCTGTGAAGATGTACCTCCAGTGCTGACACACTTCAATGTAGATGGTAGCTGCTTTGGTAACACATGATTCCATATTTGCATTTGTTTTTGGAAATGGTTTTGCCACAACTAACCGTTTTAAAAATGATTTGTTTCAAGACAATAAATTACCTTCAAGCTGCCCTTCTGAAGACTTGCCCCCTGTACTGTCAAACTGTAGCGTGGACGTCACCTGCTTGGGTAAGTCACAGTTCTGAGTTCACATCCTTTTATACTTTACTAAAGGACACTTTATGGTCACTAGTTCAAGCTTCACTTTCTAAGAAATATCATTGTGTATTATATCGTAATATCCTATGCAAAACGTTTGGTATCGTTAAGGGTTAAGCATACTGTCTACCCCTACTCTGGGGAAGCATTTGCATACAAGTTTCTTTTTTCCCCCCAAACAGTCCCATAATTCTGTTCACTGAAAGAGAGTTGAATTTGAACGTTGAATTGAAATGAACCTTGCTGCTCTATAACCTTAGGATTAGATCAGATCACCAGTGAGCAGACGCCCTCATCTGCCATATGCACAAAGAGAAAGTCCCAAAAAGCGACAGAGCAACAGAGGTGTGCCTTACAGGACGTGAAAGAAAACGAGGAAGACGAAGACTACAGACCTCAGAACACACCCGGTACATCGACCTACTCAATTAACGTTTTTTTCTCACCATGGTGTTTGTGATAAAACCCTGGTCTTCAGATGTATTGTATAGCTGCCCGATTTAATTCTGCTTTGTCCTGTATTTATCCAGAGAGTGAGTCAGAGTTCAGTGACTTGGACGAGAGTGAGGATGAGGAATACACAGTGAAGAGAAAACGAGAGAAAATGAAAAAGGCCAAGAGTGAGAAAAAGACATCCCCCAAAGCTGTTAAGAAAGAGAAGAAGCCAACGAAACCAGCTAAAACCAAACCACAGTCCAGAGGTTTGTACACATTTTAATGAGATTTCCATCCAAGTCAGGGGCAGATAAATCAGTAGCCCAGGGGGGGTGGGGACAAGCTGATGTTGTGTCTGGGATGTGTGTGTATATTTGAATTTAGTGCGTCGACACTGCAGTGAAGCGCAAGTCAATGCTGTAACTATAACACATGTTTCTAAATCCCACCACCTGCTGCACTACACACAGTGGCGGTGGTGTGATGTAGCTGACAATAGAACATCATTAAAAATTATACGTTTACAATAGAAAAATTAGATCACTTTGTCAGTCTGTCTTAGCACTTGAGCTAAAGGTTAGTCATGGCATATTACAGCATACGTACTTCCAAGTTTGTGGCAACAGTTTGAGGAAGAACCACATATGGGTGTGAAGGTCAGGTGTCCACATACTAGTAGTGTTTCAGCAATGAGTTTTTGCTTGAGGCATACATATACTCAGGATGCAACCAATAATTAACTTGCATCTTTGTATTTTTTCCTCTTCTTCTCAGTCAAAAACACAGCACACAGTCCAGGAGTCAGAAGTCCAGCTGCTGCTCAGCCTCTCTCTGCAATGAACAGGCCTCCCACCACTCCTCCTGTGACTAAATCTGCTCTCCATACCAGTCCTGCCGGGGGCAGAATGCCAAAGTGGACTCCTCCTGGTAAGGCGTGTGTGTAGAATGAGTAGGCAGACAACTACTTTAAAGTGAATATTGTGCAGTTGATCAAAATCACGTACAGACATCAGGCTTTCTCTACAATGGATGTATCCTATTGTCTGAATCTGAATGCACAGTAGGTCATTCAGTTTTAGCTGTGCCCTGACACACAAACCACCTAGCAGTTGAAAACCTTTTTTTTTACCTCTAGTTTTTATTCTCTAATCTACAAAGCAAACATATGGTTTACTCAAGAAATAGTTGTAGGGACTAGAACACAGATACTGAATATTAATTTCTATATGAGAGACCATAAGCAAATGTTCTGTTCTTTTTTTTTTTCTTTTTTTTTTCCCCCCCCCATTGGATGTTATCAGGTCTGGTAGGAAGGAGCCCTAGCTCATGTCAGAGTCCTTCTGCGAAGTCGCCTGGACTTGGTCTACGATTAGGACTGTCCCGCTTGGCTCGAGTAAAACCCCTGCATCCCAATGGCGTAGCACATTAGAAGTTTTTTTTTTTTTTTTTTTAATCCATTATATTGAACATAATCTGTATAGCTAATGTCTTTTTTTCTGACTGTCTACAGTTTTTATTGAAAAACATCCAGTCAATATATTTTGTTATGTTTTATTTGTCTTCGTGTATTTGGAGTGTGGTGAGAATTAAAGGTGTAATTTAAATCCTTGTCATGTTTCAATCTAGGTCTTTCATGACTACCAGTTTGTAGGCTGCAAAAGTGTTGGATGATGGGAACTCCAATACGTTTGAACTATTCAAACAAAATTAATCAATTGCTCCAATCTGAATCAAAGACTCGAAACCCGGGTTTTGCACGGAATTAGGACGGTTCGAACATGCGGCGCAGACTGACAGCTTGAATGAAAATGTAATGTATAACATTTCTTACATGCTGTGTCTCTTTCATAAGTTAGATTTTTGGTGATTTATAAAGACATAACAATAACCGCTATGTTAATCTGCCTGTTCAATAGAAACAGCATAAAAAGACATCCTAAACAATTGTGTGCTTTTAACTTTGTGGCAACAGTTTGGAAAAGAAACACATCCAGGTGTGATGGTCAGGTGTCCACATACTTTTTTGCAGGAACACTATAACTATAAAGTTCCTGCACAAAATCTTAACCTGGTAGAAACTTAATGCCCCCTCCCCCATCCATTTAAACTGATTATAGTCAGTCAGAGTCCACCTCCTATTACATACAGTACTGTGCAAAAGTCTTAGGCACCCTATTTGTTTTTAGTACAAACTTTGTTATAGATTTTTACTTTATGAATTCTACATTATTGATTCAGCACAAAAACATTTTAGATTTCCAAACATTAGTTTTCCATGACAAAATTAAATGTTTGTATGTCAGTAAAGAAAGCAGCAGATTACATAAGAGACACTTTTCAGACAAACATAATGAAGGCTGCTGGGTTTTGCTGCAAAAATAAGAAGCAAGTGTGAGAGTCAAAGTCTCCAGAAGAACTGTGGCTGCTTCTGCAAGATGCTCAGTAACACTTACAGCTCATTTCCTTATAAAACTGCACACACTGTACCTGAGACTGCTATATATTTTTTTTAAATATTGACTTTGTTTCATTTATTACTGTTTACTGCTTTTTATAGTATTTTTTTAAATGTAGAAACAATTCATTTCATTATTTTCGAAGGCATCTTTGCTCTGCAGCATTTCTTTGCATGTGCCTAAGACTTTCGCACAGTACTGTGTGTGTGTGTGTGTATATATATATATATATAAAAATACACACACACACACACTATCTGCCTATAAGAGAGACATTGTGTGTGTGCGTGTGTTAATTTACCCATTATTTACATTTACAGCACTTAACACATGCCCTTAACCAGAGAAACTTGTAGATGATGATGATTATTATTATCGATGAGACCGCAGGTAATAATATATTGGTCAACTCTTACAGTTTAACTGTCAGGATATTGATAGATATTCAGTTTTAGCCCTCCCATCTAATATCACCTCCAGCTGCCAACACCCACTGGTGTTCAGCTGGGTTGAGATCTGGTATCTGTGAAGGCCATAGGATATGATTTACATCCTTTAAATACTCATCAAACCATTCACTGAGTCCTCGCGTCCTGTGGATGAGGACACTGTCATCCTGAAGACACCTCTCCCATCAGGACAGAAATGTTTCATCACAGGACAATTTGCAGTGACTTTTCCAAAATGTCTCCCAGCAAAGTGTCTTTCTTCTGTCATTCAGTACAATCCAATCCTACAGCTAGGATATAAAGTGCTGTAAATACAATACCAAGGAAAATATCAATATCTTACCATCTCCATCGTCCAGGAAGTCTGAATAATTGATGGTTTTCTTATTCCTGACAAATAAAGTTCATACATGTTAATCAGCTAATAAACACACACACGCCGAAAGTAAGTACTCACATAACAACATTTACCAAGAGAAATAGATCAGAACAAACCTAGATGGCCGCTCCATTTCTATAAAAGCAGACAAGTCAAAGTGTTAAATTAAATGAATTTTTTTAAAGAATTTTGTAAACACAGAGCTAGCTCCTCGGCGCTACGAGTTCATTCCTAGAGTTGGTTAAAATACGTCTCTACTTTAAAAAATAGAAACCATTTATAAAAATAAAAAAGAACAAGCTTCTACTGATATTACACACGAGCTAAAATATGATTGTCGTTAAAATAATTACTGCAGAGATACTTATGAACATAAATCTCCACAAACTTGGGCACTTCACCCGCCCAAAAACAAACTGGAAGCAGTCATTTGACGATTCAAATTACAGATTCGTAACAATCCGGCGTAAATCATGATCTTATCTTATACTTTACAAAATGACTGACTAAGGGAAAGATCATTTGTGTCCTGTACGAAATTTCTAATATTTAATACTGAGGTAAGAACACAGAAATAAGCGTACAGTCTAGAGGCGAATCTGCTGATGCGGTTTTGCAAATGAGAACAAAGGCGCGGAAAAAGAGGCTGCCATAATACCAGTCTATACCTACACTATATGGCCAAACGTTTGTGGACACCTGACCATCACACCCATGTGCTTCTTCCCCAAACTGTTGCCACAAAGTTGGAAGCACACAATTGTATAGAATGTCTTTGTATGCTGTAGCTTTACAATTTCCTTTCACTGAAACTAAGAGACCCAAACCTGTTCCAGCATAACAAAGCCCAAAGAAGACATGGTGTGTCAAGGTTTGAGTGGAAGAACTCGAGTGTCCTGCACAGAGCCCTGATCTTAAGCCCACTGAACTCCTTCGGGATGAACTGGAACACCGACTGCACCCCAGACCTCCTCACCAACATCAGTGCCTGACTTCACTAATGCTCTTGTAGCTGATGGTCACAAATCCCCACAGCCACGCTCCAAAATCTAGTGGAAAGCCTTCCCAGAGGAGTGGAGCTTATTATAACAGCAAAAGGGGACTTAATCTGGAATGGGATGTTAAGCAAGCACATATGGGTGTGATGGTCAAGTGTCCACAAAATTTTTCTCATAGATACTTAGTAATATTGTGTATTTATTAATTAGTTTAGTAAAAAGTACATGTTATGATAGTATCATATTTTGAAATAGCTTACTAGTGCAATATGTAAGGCTTGAGACTTAAGATCAGCTAGATTTGTGAAATTTTTCCTAAAGGAATTTGGTTGATTTTGGTGTGAGGGAGAGTTACACCAGGGATGTCAAATGCACTCCTATTACACTTAGTCTAATGTCAAATGGGCCAAAAAAAAAAAAAAAAAAATCACTTTAGTAGACTAATAACACATCAACAACTCTTAAATATTTTTTTTTATTTTATTTTTATTTATTTATTTTTTTACGTTGCAGATTTTGTCAGAAGAAGGGGGCATTACCCTGTGTTTATTGCTCTATTTTGCCCCCTAGTGGAATAAGAGAGAATACCTACTTTTTTTTTCAATTCAATTATGCTTCAAAAGATGATCTTAATTGAGAACATGGATTCAAAATGCATTTGGTTGCCATATATTTGACACTTCTGAATTCGATTTTGCATGAACTATTTATGGACGAGAATTGATCAGGATACTGTTTTACAGTGATTTATGGACACAGGCCTCTCTACCTGCACATCAGAGCATTTCCTATGGGGACACTTTGAAGAAACAGGGAGCTGATATGGAAATAGGGTGAATTTAGATATATTGAGATACATTTTTCTGAATTTCTAAATTGTCTAAGCTTTCTTGTCATTAATAAACACAAATAGCCCAACATGATACATGTCTGAAATCTTCAAAGTGTTGACTATATCTATCATATTCTGAAGAAGCATGGTTTACCCTTCTGTCAGGACTGATTAAAAGATTTTTTTAAAATTAGGTTTGGTCATTTGAGACACATGTTTTCATTGGTTTAGGGTTAGACACAATTAACAGCGGGATTTAAAAAATGTCTAATATTGTATGAACACAGTAGTACAACCGACTACATATTAAGACAACATTCTATAACTCATTTCTTACATCAATAACAGAAATAACAGGGTTTACAAAATCTTCATTATTTTCCCATAATCAGTGTTTTCTCAAATTCAGCATGAACTCATCAGTGTAATTATACAAGGTAGAAAACCAAAGGTAAATAACATTTTATATACGTACATAAAATTTGCAATAGCAGCATAACACCATTATCAATCTCAGCATTAATCTATAAAATGATATGAGCACAGTACACTGAATGAAAAATCTAAACATATTGAGTCGTAGGCCTGAGTAATGTTCTGTGTTTCCCAGTCAGAATTACTCCCCTGTTTATTAAGATCTTTCATAAAACACAGTTTAATGCACATAAAATCCACCAGTGCATCATTTAAACATAGGTCCCAAAACATCCCTTCATGCATCTATTATATCCCTTCACTTTTCCTCTCCCCATTTTTTAATTATTTTAAGACTGTCCCAATTTACCTGAACCATGCTGTCCCAAATAACCAAATGAAAATGATTACATTATAAATACTGTATCTAAACATGATTTGAAATAATGCTATGCTTATTAGGTTACATTATGTACAGATGCATCACAAATATGTGGAATAAATTATTCATGACAATTTTAGAACCTTGTGAAAAAAAAAAAAACCCTAACCAAATCAGATTTTTCCTGCTCCAAGATTTTCTTGAGTTCAACTTCCTGTTTGATACTGACCACACCTCCTTATAAGATTTCACATGAATTATGTCATGTTTCAAGTAATTTCTATCAGGCACTTCCACTGAAAGGGCTTAGTAACAAAAGTTTTGACCTTCAATTATCAGGCCAGTAAATTAATGCTTCTAACCATCCCAAGTTTCCTGATGTCCCAATATACCAGATTTCACCCTAACTTTTTGTGAAGAATGTGAATAAAATGAATGCAAACCTCTGGCTTACACAGGGTTTTACTCCAATTTATAGAAACACACTGTTTTAATGTTTCCTAGTCAGTGAGTCCTCAAAGACTGCAGTTGAGAAACCATTAGTAATAAATAAATGTCTTGTACAGGAATTGAACCCTGAAAGTTAAATTCCCAATGAAGAACCAGTGTCCCATTGAGAAACAAAACAAAACAAAACAAACAAAAAACAAAACAAAACACTGACCCATATTTGAACTTCTCTAATATGGAAATACTGATATCATATCTACATATTGTGAGCTAATGAATTATGTTAATGTTAATGACAAGTTTTTTGTTCAGCCTCAAATCCTCCAGTTGGGATTTATTTGATAGCAAAACATTTGACCTTGTGTGAACCCAGGCAGGTTGTTCACGTGGGTGCAGATGTTTAAATTCATTCATTCGTTCATTCATTCATCCATTCACTCATTTATTCATCTTCAGTAAACACTTTATCCTGGCTTGGCGTCACGGTGGATTTGGAGCATATCCTGGGAACACTCAACACATGGCGGGAATACACTGCGAATCCATTGCAGGGCACCACACACACACACACACTCACGCACTTGTTCACAACCAGAGGCGTTTCTTTATAGCCAATCCATCTACTAGCATGTTTTTGGGAAGAAGGAGGAAACCGGAGAACCCAGAGGAAACCCACAGACAGTAACCTGAGGTCAGGATTGAACCAGGGATCCCTGGAGCTGTGAGGTGGCAATGCTACCTGCTGCATCACTGTAAATAATTATTTTAAAAATGTATTTATACACTGTACAAAAGGCCATCTTTTCTCTGCACATGTGGCATGCCTGCTGCATCTCCCCAACATGTAGTAGGTGCATGATGCATGTACCCCAGCATGTGCAAGGTTAGCAGCAGACCCTGTTAGTTTGGTTTAGTTCAGTGAAGCTGCAGCACTAGAACAGTAACCGAGGGAAATGTGGCTACCAGTGTTGAGTGTGATATTGTTCAGAGGAAACTATGGTTTATATACTGTATGTTGCGTGAGAAATTATAAACCAAAGCACACTGCATATGAAACATTGCCCTTAAACTCAAGAGTGTGTGACCATGTAGTAGTGACCGATAAAGAGGATAATCCTGAGTTTTCTTAGGACTTTCTCCTCCACTCTGCTTGTATGCACTGTTTTGAAACACACTGTACATTATTGAAGCAGATTGGTCTCATATATAATTTCTAAAATGACAAAATGATGACATCATACATACAACAGCTGTGTATTTATTTAAGTGATGATAGATACCATGTTGAGAATGTGTCTGCTGCGTCTCATCTCTATAGGCAAGTGGCTCTCCTGCCCCCCTGAGTTAATACTTGAGAAGCAAACAACTGCATGATATAATTATTATTATTTTTTAAAATTAGGTTTTAGGTTAATGTCTGAGAAACCCGAGATCAACTACTGTTCAAGACCCGCTGTCTGCTAATGACACTGTGCACTCATAAGGCAGCAGACATACCTATTCACACAGATATACAGTATATGTATAGTGTGTGGTGGACAATAAGGACACAAGGCACAAGAAGTTAGAAGAAAAAAAGTCTATTCATCTTCTCAGATAGGAGACAAAAGGAATGTAACCATTTACATTACATTTTTATACTCATATAAATAAGACTATAAATAAAAACAATGGAATTAAATAAATAAATACATAGATATTTTATAAGGTTACAAATCATGCCTGGGGTTGGTGTCCTGCACCAGTGGACGGGTTGTTTTTTGGCAGATTAGGAATGATATATATATATGGACTGGTACAGAATGAACAATTCAAAGTGGTTTTGTTTTGGAAGTAAAAAAAAATCTTAAATCAAGACTTAGGACAAATTTTTCTTTGGTCCTCCACAGCTTTTGAGCTTAAAAATCTAGAGGGAAAACTTAACATCTCATTACAGCCACTGCTTCATCACCATCTGGGTAGAAATATGGCCCCTTGTTGTTATTTCACCAGATCACCTGTTATAAGCAGTTATAAAACTTTACATAGTTTTTACACAAGACACAAGTTTTCCCCATCGTTGAACCCAAGTGCATGAAGAGATTGAATCACACAGTTCTGAACCACAGTTGGTGTGTATCGGTGTGTGTATTTCCGTACTGGACACGTGTTTCTTTGTTAGAAAATTAGGTCTAATTTGTTTGGCAAATGTTATAATATGGCCTACAAATATTATAGTAGGCCTGTGTCTTTTTGCATAGTCACGTGATCAAGATATTAACGTATCAGAAAGCTATCTAACCCCAAATGTTGCTGGATCAACACAGTTAAAGCCAATAATTTTGAAGTTTGATGGGTTCAGACAAAGTGAAACACTATTAGAAACTCAGACTGTGTGTACTGGTGTCTTCTCTCCAGGTTAGCAAAATGCTGCACTGTAAATAATTATTTTCAGTTCATTTATTGTGTAATTAAAAAAAAGGTTGTCAGTCAGCGTCTATAACACGCGTGTCCTATATTATTTGATATTATCTGAAGGCGTTAATTCAGCACTGCGTGGGGACTTTCTGCGGTCCACCTGTTTTCCAATCACGACCAAGGGACGAGGGACTTCACCCCATTGTCCCTGACATCCGGGGACTCCCGGGGTTCCTGACGTGCTCCACGTCCCACGGGTCGTCGTCATTAGGTGACGCGTGCGTTTCCCGCGAGCTCTTGCGGTCCTCCGGGCGCTCCACATCGAGGTCGGCGTCGTCGTCGCGGGCGGCGCGAGAGTCCGACTCCTCGGCGAGAAAGGCGAACGCGCGTGCGCGCTGCGCCTCGGGCGCCTCCGCCTGGCGGTCCCGTCGCTCCCGGTGCTGCAGGCGCTCCAGCGGAACCATGCTCTTCTCAGACAGGAAGAGGGACGTCTGCGGCAGATTGCGGCCCGCTGAGTACACCTGCTTCACACCATCCAGATCCAGCAGTATGCTGCTCCGGGTGGAGTAGTACACGTCGCGGTGGTTTTCCAAGAGCTTGTGATGGAAGAGGCAGTCATCCCTGTGGCAAACCGCCTGAGAGAGAGAGAGAGAGAGAGAGAGAGAGGTGCACAAGCAACAGTTTCTCTATTAGCTATTAAACATGTTAAAAGCAATAACAACAATATTTACAAAAATATGCGCGTCCATGGATTTTCATAGGCTAGGGATATATTCTAATGGATTAGTTTCAGTATATCCACATTTACAAACAAATTTCTCTCATTACCTTTATACAGAGTGATTCCAAAAAAATGTTAACACTTAATTTACAGTTTTCTTTTCTTCACTACAATACTGTTGCCCTTTTTAGCGCACAATTACTCAATACAGTAACATTTACAGTGCGTAATTATTAACCTATCCTCCTTGTGTTATAATCTTCCAGTGTTCCCACTATAGTGTCAGTGTTACAGTGTCATATACCTACGTGTTAACATTATATCCACATAATTAGACCTATTTAGATTACATTTAAACCTTTTTAAAATTTTGCTAATGGATTAAAATTTTCAGTTTACCAACTCAACTTGTATGTGCGTAAAAGGTTTTCGGAAAGAAAAGTCTGGTTATTCTAGTGAAACATTAATTCTAAAAAAGCATAACGGGCAATCTTTAGATTAAAGTAGGTCTATAAATTTTATCAAAGACACTTACAGATGTAAAAAGATTTCCAAGTGCGTCCATGCACAAGAACCGATTACTCTTCACTCCAAATATTGCAATCTGGTCCCTGCTCTCAGCTCTCAGTAACATCACACCTGTTGAAATGATGCAAATGAGTCAGAAATAAATTCTGCAGAAAGCAAGTGGAGTAGGAAACAGTTAGATATCGAACAACAACGCGTTCAGTGTTGAATGAAATAATTCAACCCTGAAGTAAATCAACACTGGAGGTGCAAATAGTAAAAACGCGCACTCACTGTATGAACCCCGGTGCGTGGTTTTGCGCACGTGTCCAGTCAGGCTGATCTCCAGGTAGAAGTTGTTGAGCTCGGTGCTGGTGCGCAGGTGCACGTATCTGCGCGGGTTGCCCCAGTTGGAGCTTTGCAGCGGTGAAGAAGGGTTCGGGGCGGCTTCAGTATTTCTGCATCCGTGAAGCGTCCCGAGCCACAGCGCCACAAGAGCGCGCACGTGCAGGCTGCGAACAGCTTCGCGCATCATGATACCAAGTCTAATCTGGCAAAATAAAATAAAAATAAACTAAAATAAAACACTCAGAGGAGTCGAAGTTGTGTGTTCTGGTGTGTGCAAACCTAAAGGCTGGCTATTTAAGCGCATCCACGCGCCACTCCTCGTTTCCCGTTTTGACGCAACGCTCGCCCCCATGAACGAGAAACGGAAGGATGGGGTTGTTTGGAGTGTATACACTTTTTTTTTTTTTTGCTGGTTTGTAGTGAAGTTAATTGGCTGCTGCAAGCCATAATTGCATTTTGACATGGTGTTGACTTTTCTCGTGCCCACATGCCACAAACTGATTCGGTGCGCTTCAAGACATTTTATCTTAGCCACTTGGATACTTTCACTGCATTTGTACTCAGTAGAATGCAAAAAAAAAAAAAACCCAAACCCTGAAATAGTAGGGAATGCATTTGGACGCCTTGGCTAAAGTACACGATGATGAAAAAGAAATGTGCAAAATATCCAACTTTTTAATGGTCCCAACCGGGCATCCTGGGAATGTTTACACTGCTGTTCACATCCTTACACCGGCCAGTAGAGGGAGCTCGCGCTTCACGTGCATTGGATATAACGTTTGGATATGACGTTTAAAAATCCTGTTATTGCAATAATGATTTAAACATTCTGACAAATAAATAATGTTTTAAATATGTAATTAGATGACAACATGTCTATTTTGACAAGCCATGCTTCTTCCGAATATGATATTTTTCTGTTACATGTGTCATTTGTTGGGATATTTCTTTTAGTAATGCAAAGAAAGCTTAGAAAATACTAAAAGTGTCCCAATATATCTAAATTCATCCTATATGCTGCTAGAGAGTTGTTTTAATAGCCTACATGTCCATTGGATCACCATATAGGACTCTTTTCTTTAGTGTTTGGCAACAATCAAGTTGATATTTGAGATATTTGGCTGTGGATGTTCTTCCTTGGAGAGCCTTAGGGCTGCAATTGCTAAGAACAATTTGCACTCAAGTCTCCATCACTGAACAGCTGATAACTTTAACACAACAGACTTGAAGATAAAACTATAATGAATTCAGAAATGACTGTGATGCTTATACTTATAAGTTGCTCATAAGCTCATATGTTCCTGTTAACACTATTAGCACTTAACTGTATAGTTTACAGTTATCACACTGTCTGTTGTCACCCAGATGGGATGGATTCCCTTTTCAGCCTGGTTTTTCTCAAGGTTTCTTCCTCATGTCCTCTCAGGGAGTTTTTCCTTGCCAGTGTCACCTCTGGCTTGCTCCTTAGCGATACATTTATACATTTAAAATATATGTCTGCAATTTATATATTTCTGTAAAGCTGCTTTGTGACAATGACCATTGTAAAAAGCACTACACAAATAAAATTAAATTGAATATTTGTATTAATAATTAATATAAATGCACTTTGATGATTATTAACAGACAAAAATGCACATAAAATATCACTACATTTAGAATATAGGTGTATGAATAGGACTTGGTGTCCTTGTGCACCAGAATTTGTTTCAAGGAATACAATGTCATATTCATACACTTATTTGTATATTCTAAATATAGTGATATTTTTATGATGTGCATTTCCTCCCTCTGTTTAAATCCAAGATTCACTGCAGAATATACAACTAAGCAGTAGTTTGCCAAATGTAACAATATCTGTTCTTACAATATGTTTGTGCTAAATTTTTGGTCTGACATTTTTAAAATATTTTTGAGTGGAACTTGTGCCAATTCCTGATTTACTTTTGGATTTAAACGTGACATCCTGAATCCTGCGAACAAAGATAGGTTTGTTGTGTTGTGAGGATCGAGCGCTGTGTGCATGTGGTTAGCATGAGAGCCTAGCCTACAACCGTAGCGTAGAGAATCTGTCAGCCTTGACCAGCCAGTGAATTTACGTTTATTAATCTTATCAGTTAACTGTCTAAGATGATTTTTGAAAAGAAACACAAATTTAATTTAGCTCAAATACATCTAGTACAACACCAGCTAGTTAGACCTAAGTAGCACAAGCTAGCTTAATAACTACAGAAACAGTAAGACATTCCTCATGCTTGAATGCTGGAATTTTTAAAAAATACATAGCTGATATAAATTAGTTAGTAATTAGATCATCCAGCTAATTCTTTTCTTTTTAGTTCAAGGGTAATAAAGCCTAATATAGACTACTTAAAACCAGCAGGGTACTAGCAAGCTAATTTAGCTAGTAAGCTACATTCTTGCTTAGCTAACAGAAAAATTATGTTAGTAGTTTCTGATAACCAGACATCTCATATGGAAATACAATTGTTTTTTTTTTGTTTTTTTTTGAAGTAGCTAGTCAACATATTTGACTGCTAGTCTTTTGAGTCAGTTGTTTAACATGTTAACGTTCTGTTATTTCTGTCGTGGATTGTAAGTTCTTCATACACTGCAGTATTTTTTTGTTTAACTGTATAATTGTGTCATGGGTTTATTAAAACTTATGTTATTTACACATTCATATTACACAGAACTTTTACAAAAAATTATTTTTTTAAACAAATTGCTGTTGAAGTGTCTCAGTAGAAACAACATTCTAATTGTCATATGACTATTGTTGGGCAAAAATGTCATTTTTCTAAGTTTATTAAGGTTTCATAATGAAATAACATTTCTGCTAAAAGCATTGCCTTTTTGCTCAAAATGGGACATTTTAATTTGAATTCTAAGCATTAAAATTCATTACATTTGATTACAGTAGGCCTTTTGAGTTTACACAAACCAATATAATTATATTAATCACCTGATCAAGCAGTTTAAAGTTGACTCAACTGTAGCGACATCTGTTCAGTGTATATTTCTTATCTTTGCCAGTGAGGTAGTTTTGGTTGAATTCGGTTATCATTATTTATTTTTTAATTTAAATATTAATTTAATTTTATTAGTCAACACAACAGTGCAGTTTGTTCAGCAAAGTGAGATTTATTCACTAGCAGAATGTTTCAGTAAAAAGTTGCGTAAGGTGCAGTATTCAGATGCTTTTTTGAGAAGATGATTTATTTTTTACAGTACGATCATCAACGTTGATAAAGAGGTGGACCATAATCGTCACACTGTCCTATTGTCAGGTTGTTTTACTTATCATTTTTATAATGAACTTTGAGAGAACTTGTACTTAGTTTTCTCTAGTGCATTTGTGAATGAAATGCTATGAAATGATATTCAGGCTTGCCTTTTAATGATTTTAATATGAGCAGCAAGTCAGAGCTAGCTTTTACTGTAGACAGCAGCATAGATGTCTTATTAGATTTAAAAAGAGAGAGAGAGAGAGAGAGAGAGAGAGAGATTTTTCGGTCCTGGAGTACCCTTGTCCTACTAATCTGCTAGTTAACAGACCTTCCTGAGTTGAAGTGAGTGTGTTGGAGCAGGGATCAATGTAGGACAGGACTTGGGTTAGGAACCTGTGGGTTAAAGAGTTGCACTGATTTTGTATGTGGTTATGAATGGGTCAGTTGACTTAATGCTGCTCTTTCACTGAAGATTTCAGATTTCTGCTTCTATATGACTATGATTTTCAATTAATAGCTATTCAAGAAAGATATTTAATCATCCTCCACTTTTACTAATCAGCTGGACATCATCAATTCGCATGTTTAAAAAGTTGTGGGCATAAAATAATAATAAAAAAGATACTTACAAAATCAAACTTTTTATTGGTATCAGGAATATGGTTACACTGCTGTGCACAGCACATACGTACAAAAATAAAAGGAAAACCCACTTTTTCCCCCAATATATTCATTTGCACACGTATCATTGTTGGTTTTCAGAAACAAATGATTGAAGACGTCTGTTTCCTACTGCTTCACAATCATTGTAAGAAATCATAAATAAGGCAGGAGGTGAGGTATATGTTAACAGTGAAAAGGAGAATGGCGGGTGAACACACTGGGGTTTGAAACGGACACAATGAGAAAGAAGAGGAAACAGGGAGAAATAAAGAATAAAAGAGAGAGAGAGAGAGTGATTTGAAATTTCACAAACACTCCCCCTTATCACAGTTTCCAAACTCCATAACTTTTCCGGTGACATGTTAACAAGCACATCTGAATGAATATGAACTGTAACATTTCCATGCAGTGCGCAAAAAGTAAGTACTTGAAGTTCATTTATTTCTGCCGAATGTGTACACCATTTGGCATGTGCAATCTGGCAGAAATTTGAGGTACTGTGACATGAAAATTAAATTTGTTATAGTTCAAATACTAACTAAATACTATGTAGACTAGTAGTTAGTGGTGCAGTGTTTACAAAAAAAGGAAAGAAATCAAGTGACTTAATCCCATCTGCATCACCAAAAGAAATTCCAGTGAATTCGCAACAACACATCTTCAGAAATATGGTTTTCCCTGTATTTCTCAGAAAGGATATCTAGCAACAAGCTCAGCTGCACCCTTAAAAAAGCGATCCACTGTTGCTCCAGAGGACAACAACATCCCAAATCCAAGACTCGCATGACATTCTGATGCCTGGTACGCCACAGATTCCTGAGCCGTGGGTTGAGCTTCACTTGTTGTGAAGAACAGAGGGCTTGCACTGACAATGGACATTCACAAAGACATTCATAGCTCTCCTGAGGTTGACAGGCCACATCTCACAGGAAACTGGCTTCCATATTGCATGCCCAATAAACATTTTTACAGCTGTCTCAATAAATCTGCATGACATGCACATCGACAGTCAGGATTGCTCCCATTCTCAAACATTCATGCACGCGGTTCATTCTTCACTCTACACACTAAGCCAGCTACAGCTCCCATGACTCCCCTAATCACTCTCCAACGTTTGTCCAAAATCAAAGGCATGCTCAGAACTGCATAACATTATAAAAATTCCTTGGGTGAGAGAAAGATCCACCAAGCAACTTTAAAACACAGTGCACTCCGATGTGCGCTGTGTTGCAGGATTTGACTTGACTTGTGAATTTTTATAAATTTGTTATAATTTCATTTGTAACAAGCCGCACTGTGTAGAAACAATGCCTACGTAGCATCTTTTACAGACAATAATGACAGCCACCTGTGTGAGGAGAGTTAACCAGAAACATAACCAACTGCAACTGTAATTCCGTGACTTTTGAGAAACACCTCAGTGATTCCTATTCCTCAGCAAATGGTGATGTACATTTTGGAGAAATGTATATGTTTTCAGAGAGAGAGAGATTAAGCTTCAAGACACAGTAGTGGTACCATGAATATTCAGCTAGTGATTTAAAAGAAAAAAAAAAGAGCACATTCTTAAGCACATTTGCAGAGCATGTTTTCTGTGCACATGTTAAGTCTATGCACATGTTGTTCAGACAAATATTCTCAACCACTTTGATTAGTTCATGACTAAGCCTACAAACTCTCCACAGGCTGTCAATGATATGACATAGTATAAGGCTCTATGGCATATAAACTGTCGAGCGGTACTGCGCTCTTTCATACAACATGATAAGATAGGGACATGGAGTAATTTGGCTTTTCACTTTTTTATGCTTACATAATGATTGAAAGCTTCCTACTCAACACGCAATACAGAACAAATGCAAGAAAGAAGCTTGCATACAATAGCACTAATGTGACAGGACACAGTCCCTGCAAACGATATCTAAGACTTCTTCAAGGGACAAGGATGGAAAATGATCGGGCCAGAGACATGAGTGGCGCTCAACACAGTATTTTTAACAACCAGAAGCGGAAATGGAAAAGAACTGCTTACTCGTTACACCAACGCCACACCTACAGTCACACTACCTTCAGTACACGCAGCCTCTCAGTATAAAAAAGGCCAAATACAATGCATATAAGTTTGCTGCTTGCTTGTAACATATGCAATAACCAACTGAAAGCAATCATGATTTTTAGGGATTATGGATTTAGGGAAACTTTTAGAAATCTCTTCTTAAACAGACTTGTTAAATGGACCATTTTTGTCATCTACCTGTAAGAGTTTATCAAAACAGAAATTCTCTCCTTTAACAAAATAGAAATACTCTTCTCTTTAATGTATAGGCTACCCTATTTTGTGGCATATTTCACAGAACACGCCTTCACACAGGTGTACTGTCACACCCTTACTCTCAGGCCTCGATTAGAAGTGAAGATGAATATACATTATATGAATCTACATTTTATACAGTACATTATATGGCTAGTTCAGGGGCTTTGATGACCCTGAGCACGTCAGGGTTTAGGGCTTGTCTGCGACCCTGACCATGAACTAAAAATGGGCCGATATCCGACCAGGGCTGCCCTGGGTTACTGCTGGAATCTCAAGGCCTCAACAAACGGTAGCGTTTTTACAGGAATAACTCTGATGATGCTCACTGTGCTCAGGTATTTAGGAAGCAGTCGTCTCCACCCCCGGTCAGGAGCCACATAGTTTCAACAGAATGAACAAACAAATCTGGCTGCGGCGTCCCATATGTCTTCCTCTGGATTAAAATAGTGCCATTCCTACCCTGTTCCCTTTGAAGAGAGCTATTTCTCTAAGGTTCGGCGAGGAAAGTGGGTGACCTCTGCCTTCGCTTCAAGCAAACGAAGTCAGACATACTGAATTTGTACAAAAGGACCATGGCTGTCTCAGCAACCCTGTAATTTTATTTGTCTGTAACAGCAGCAGTAGCCTCTAGAAAGCACTGTGCCACTGCAGTGCAGCTGCAGCAGAGAGGCTTAGCCTTGCAGCCTGTCACACACACTCCCATTTCCCTGGGGACGCTGCCACGAGCCGCTCCACATCACACACACACTCTCTCTCTCTTTCTTTCTTCTTACGCACATGAATAAATAAATATGTCCTGAACCCTCACATACCCCGACCCCACCACTAATAGCAGACACTAGCATTGATGGCTTCTTTGTGCAACCTGAAACACGCTTTGCCATTAGCAGCAGACAGTGAAGCGTCAAGCTCTTTGCTTCCAGATTTTTTTGGCCGAGCTCTTGGTATGTACAGCAGTTTCATTGGTTGAGTAGACTAGCACATACATACATACTATAAAAACAAGCTTATTTTAGTATATATCAAGTGTACCATCTTCAGCAATTCCAGTGACGAGCATTACCAGTGTCCCAGTATCTTGAATTTTGAACGGAAATACTTCTTAATACGCACTTGCACAAGTGTTTCTTAAAAAAAAAAATACACATTTGCAAAAAACATCTGAAGCTAGAGTGCACAAGCAAAAGGTACGCTAGGCGCAAAGTACCTCTTGGCCACCGGAAAAGATAGCTTTGCACCATATTTTTAAAACCTAGTTCAGAGATGACACAGTAAACTAAAGAGAGAACCAAAGCTGCAACTGTTTTTTTAACATTGTGAACGGCGACTGAGTCACTCATTCGCTCCGCTCAGCCCATAGACTGGCCAGTTCTCTAGTGAAAGAAAAGCGAAATCAAGCTGATCACGGCGATCAACCCCAAACCCTCCCCACACCCCCCACCCCTGCGGGAGAGTCCCGCCAGAGCCCTGGCTAACATGTCAGCCCTATTTCTGACTCCCTGGGGCGTTCGGAGAATGCATGTTAAAGGGGCAGCGTGGAGGAATGCCAAGGCACCTCAGCTCATCATGCAGCAAAAAAGGGATCAGTGTTGCTTTAAGTGCTCTCACATTTCCATGGCAGGAGAACTAAAGAAAAAAATAAACAAAACAAAACAAAACAAAAAATCTAGATATGTTAGTATATATAACCTGACAGCACAAATGAAACTATCAAGCTTGCTTTGGCATAGACAAAAAAAAGGGGGTAATTAATTTTCTGCATAACTCCGTAAATCCCTTTAACCCATTGGCGGCTCTGAGGTAATTAAACATAAAAATAATTTTGCTGTATAAAGCTGAAGAGGAAATCTTCTGTCTGTTCCAGTATTTCCTTATGTCCTTTTAAGCACCCGAGTAAGGTGAGGAGACTGGCAATGCCTCCATATCCACAAGCAATAATGTAAAAAAAGAAGAAGCAGCAAAAATGGCATATACATAAAAATAAAAAAAAAAACCTTTGGCTATCCAAATATACATATATAAAGTCACAATAAATATTATCGGAGTAGTATTCTTGCAGTCTCTTTTTGGTGGGTACGTATTCATCGTTTCAATTCTCCCATGTTGGAGAGCAAACCACATGTGCAAAACGAGAGCGCTTCTGCCAGTCTTGCTCATATCCGAGGGAGGAAGTGAGTGACTGTCATGGAGGTGCTGGCCTTGTTGCCTCTCTTCACTCTGCCATGTTTGCTGAGAGCGATATAGAATCCCTTGTAAACGGAAGACTCGTAGGCGTTATAGTTATTTGGCAGCAAGGTCTCCTTGAACTTGCACTCGTCTTTAAAGGTGGGCTGAAAAGAAAGGAGACAAAATGAGATCAGAATCATGGACCTCTTCATGATCACTCTTTTCTTGACTGAATCGTGCGATCGAGATGTTTGCAGTAAAAACACTTTGTCATCATATTGATCATCATATTTTGTTGGAATCAGCACGAGAGGTATCTCATGTTCAAGATAAATGGTGCTTATTTCACATTTGCAACTGATTTACATAATGTGCACATAAAAATATGACGCGGATGTAAACACGTTTTTCTCATGTTCTGTAAATTGATAGCAGTTTTTTCGTGTATTACCATTATGTCATGTTTATGATTTTCCAGGCATTTTATCCATGCTTTTTCAAAATTAATATGCACTTCTACTCATTCATGTAAGGGTGTAAGCTTGTTACCAAGGAAAATGCAAGTCACCCATCTATCAGCTTAAGCCTAATTTTCTTGTGCGGTATGGTATGGATTGAGGAGCAGAATTAAATCACAATATTTCACTCTAAAATACAGTTTGTACTATGTAAATAAACAAACAAACATGGCATGAAATTCAAATTCATATGAATTCATGAATTGTCCCTGTAAACTGTCCCCACACTTTGATGCGCACTGCGGAGATCAGAAGAATCTTACTACAATCTTATTCGGAGACAATACTTATCTTGAGGATTGTACTTTATGTGCCATGCACATTAAACTAATAATTAAATTAGGAACTCCTCTTAGGCCAACTTAAAGTGAGCTGTAACCAGAGCAGATGACTGCTTGGTCAGGTGATCTACTAAACCATGGGCATGTTTCCTTTAGCGAAGAGTGCAAATTAGCCAAAATGGGTAAAATGCTTCATTCTAAAATCTCAAAACAGCTTAATGAAAGCAGGAAAAAGTGTATTGTGCACACACATTACAATTTCATGACCTCAATATGGAGTTGAGCATTCAATCACACTAAAGTCAAGTCAAGTGTTTTTTATTTTTTTTTTTAAATGTCATTCCTCTATATAGCTTGTATACATTAGAACAAAATGTCATTTCTCCAGGACCACAGTGCAACACATAGCAGTACACAAGACTACATAAAGTGCAAATACACAACAGTGTGAGACGAGTGCAGGACAATAACTCGACAATACACAGAACAGAACAATAAATACACAGGACATGGGCTGTAAACTGTAAGCTATTTGGTACTGTAGCAGCAATAGGTATATCATAATATAGATTTATTTTGTATAAGAAATGCAAAGAAATACAGGTTTCCTGCATAATTCCTGCCTAAGCTTAATGCTTTCTGCTGCTTTCTTTCGGTACGAAATATAACACTACTTCCATGTCATTATGCAAAAATAGGATATGCTGCATCAAGTGCTATATTTTTTAGCTGGCAACCAATAAATGTGGCTGAAACCCAGAATTTTGCTGTGATTGCTTCATTAGCATGATTATCACAAGTAGTATCCTTTCCAGGTCCTATTCATAACAAACAGGCCTTAATTCATGCTTCAAATAGTATACAATTACTATGAGATGATTATTTGAATCTTTGTCTACTGCAAAATAGTCTAAACTATGGGTTTTTTTGTCTCTTGATTTTATGCTACATTGTACTGGGGAACAATGCAATCTGCTTTGTCAGTCCACATTTTCATTCCCCTGATTGTTTTAGAGCTTAAAGGAAAGTGCTTTCCTGTTAGTTCAGTTTAGACACGAATTAAAAACTCGTTCTGAGGGCTCTGAACAACAACACGAACTGCATGCAGGTAATGTTAATAACATGCAATAAGAATGGTCCTCCCAGAATTTTATGTTAAGCACCCATGTAATCAGAATCTGAATATGCAGACATACTGATGTAACTCTTGAACTTAAGTTGCTGACTCCGAATGTGGCGCAAAGAGAACAATTACCCACAGGTTAGATTAGTGACCTAGCTAAATTAGGTCTTTCTGCATGTTTAAAATATGCACATGATGTCGGATCGTAAGTGGGTTTTACGTCACGAGGTCACGGTGTGTGACAAATTTAGAGGGGTTAGCAAGAGGGAGAGGGGAATGATTGTTAATGAAAACTAACCATTACACAATTTAGCCTTGTGGTAAACAGGGACAGGCATGCACTAACTAGCAGTGAAAACCAGTTAACTGTAAGTGTAAGTCAAGACAACTATAGGTAACAGAAATAAACAAAATATTTGTCTATAAAACAAATTACATGAACAGTATATATAAGTCATATATAATTAGCCAAATGACAATATACTGTATATATGCAGGTAATAAAATGCAAAGCGTAGCAACGTCTTCTCAACACGGTGTTTAAATAAGCAGAATCCATTCCTGGGTTTGGACGTTTTGTGACTGAGCTAATGCTGTAAACTCTCAGGCTACTCCAAGGTGTTAAAAATGGCAGCAAGACTTTAATGGTTTCTTTTAACGGCAATTAAACCCCATGGATATTTCTAGTTCTTTCCACCGTATACAAATGTACAGACCTTTATGCACAAATGAGCAATAAAAATAAAACAAATTCATCATTAATATGTGTCTTGGCATGCTTTTTGCTTGTGCCATATACTGACCTTAAAATGATCAGCTTTCTGTGGCATTTTGGTCAAAAGTGGTCAAAATGCAAATAAGTTCACCTTCTACAATATGCTGACTTTCAGATACTTTCAAAAGAAAACTAGCTAGTGTTTAAGGCCTGATTATGAGCACCATCTAGACTAAGATTAAGAAATGTAACAGTTTAATTTAATTTAGCACCTTCAACTCTAAAAGACCTGTTGACAAGTCCAGATTTCTCACTCTCCTAACTACATACCTTTCCTATTAGCTTCACTGTCTGTACTAAAAGGTTCATTATAGCTACTGAATAAAATACAAGTCTATAGTTTAGGTTTAAGGGGTTTAAACCATATCCCAGAGCAGCTGTTCAAAATATATTTTTTAATATTTATTTCCTAGCTATTCACCATTCAGCTTTAGTCATTTCATTTCACGTTCAAAGCTCTAATATGTTTTCCTTTGACCTGACATTTGAAACTCTGAGCTGTCTTGGTCACGTGTACTTGCTTGTCACAAGGGACCCGGATATAATTGCGCAACCAAAGAGAGACTATCATGTAAAGGATGTTGTAACTTTCAACAAGGCTATAATGAGGGCGAACAGATGAGGTGCAAAACACTCAGGGGTGATACAGGGGGGATGGACAAGGACTTTGCAAGTACTATACTGAAGTAGTTTTTCAGTCTTTGCACTTCTTACACTTTTGCATTTAAAAGACTGGATCCTACTTTCGACCACTCCACATTTTCTAGGATCTTCACAGCAATAGCCTCGGTGCTGAATTAATATTTACGATATTAGTCAACCCTTCATTTCCACATGGACTTATAGGAGTACTGTAACACTGAGTTTATTAATTGTGCATGTTTATGCATGAATTATTTTACATATGATATGTAGTAAATGCAGGTGTAATTGTTTTTAGACACGATATTGATTAATTTAATTGCCACATGTAAGTCCACCTAACTTATACACACTTTAAAAAACCTGCAAGGGTTCATACTGTAGCTTTACTCTAAAAAGTGATTATGGCTTGATGTAGCTTTTACATATTGATATAATATCCATGTTACTACAATGAATTAAGTTTGTCGATGTACATATTTCTATTTAATGGCTTTAACATAAACCTGCCATTATTTGCCTATTTACTTTTTGCTGAACTTACATATTTTACCTAAGTGGAAATTCTGCCCTTAATTTAAATATATTGATCCATGATCCTAACATGGTTCTGCTTGAAATCCTTTCTGAGAGGGACATACTCGGTTGTAGGGAACATTTAAGGGTTCCCCCAAAGGGAAAAGCCCTAAAGGTTCTAGATTTAACCTATTAACAAAGCTAAACAGTCACCTGCATTTTACAAAACATAGAAAGAGCTAACTACTAAAAAAGCCAATGACTTTCATTCTTTTGGGACTTTTGGGAAATGAAAGCAATTAAAATATAAAAAATAATCAGCAGGTGATTACTGATCATGTATAGCACCACTTGCTTCGGTAGAATTTCAAGACATGTCATCCTTGCACTTAAGTATACTTCAGTGATTTTGCTTCTACAATTCATCAGCCCATTAACAGGCCATTTATTAGGCTGAAATAAATAAAACGTGTAGACAGGATCTGAGTGAGTCATTATTTTCTGTTATTATGCCATGAAATTATTTGGAAGTCATTGATATTTCATTGCTTCAGCCTTGAGAGACAACAATCAGTAAAGTCTGTTGATTTCTTCTCACATTATCTTTGTGGTTTGGGAATAAAAATATAATAATAAAACACAAATGTTGTGATCCCTGCTGCTCTCACACCTGACAACAAGCCCCTGAGGCTAAGGACTGTGTGTTAAAGAAGTGTAACAAAAAAAGATGGGCAGCACACTGGGACAGGAGGAGAAGGAGGAGGACTGAGAAACTCTGCCTTTAAGGATGCTGGATGAAGTGGAACCTACCGCTCCGTACAGTCTTCCCCTGCTGCTCATGGCGACGAACAGCTCGCTCTTCACGCCGTACAGACTCACCACCCCGCGCTCCACCGCAGAAATCTCGATCAGACCTGAGCAGAAAGCACAACACCGCGTTAGAATTCAGATCAGTCCTGCAGCACCAAGAACAGCAGCACGCAGGGGGTGTGCAGGGACGCGCGCGCTCGCTTTGTTCCAAACAGCAAAAAGCACGTTCAGATCAATCAAAAGCAATCTCTTAACGTCTTACAGAAGTCCACTCAGGACAGGACAGAGCGGATTCGCGACTTCCGAAGGAGTCGGTGTAAAAATAAGTTGCAGTCTATCTATATCCATGCAAGCATTCGTGTCATGTGGATACTTTACAGTAACGGATATATTGTTTTTAGTAAATAAATGCACTAAATGTGAATATATAGTGAGAAAGCTGTGCGTCCGGGACGTGTGTGCGTGTATGTGTGTGTGTGTGTGTTTGCGCGCGCGCGCGTGTGTTTGTGTGCATATGTGTTGCGTTACAGAATTTCTGCACGCAAACTCACTGTACTGGTTCTCGTCGTGCAAACCGCTGATCCGGCCATCTGGGAGGACCTGCAGGTGAAACCCGATGCCCACGTTGCAGTAGAGCCGTCGCACGCGCTTGATGCCCAGCAAATAGTCGCTCTCCCAGCTCGTGTCCGCCCTCTCGCCCGAGATGGCCAGCACAGAGCGCGACAGCAGGCTCTCCCAGCGGCGCTCGGGCCAAGTCCCGTTGGTGGCGCTGGCGCTGGGCGGCCCGATCCCGGTCAGCAAGCCCAGGAAGAGCACAGCGGCGAGCGGCCAGCGCGCGCTGGCCTCGCGGACCATACTGACGAGCGACCTTCGCGCAATGGCCATCCAGTTTACCTCGGGGGCACGTGGTGCGAAGCGCACGGCGCTAAAAATACCGCTCCTCCTGTTTTCCTGCCTTCGGCATGGCTGCACGAGCTTATTTTAGCGTCACGGAGCAGGGTTTCAGGAGCGAAGCGCGAGCCCGGAGTCAGTGGGGGACGGAGTAAGAGCGCGCTGCGACGTGCGGTGGCTGTGGTGGTGCTGATAGTAATGATTAGCATGTTTCGCCTCTTTGCTTTTAGGGGCAACGCCGGACCGCTCTGTGTGTGTGTGTGTGTGTGGCCCCACACTCACCGAACACCTATCACACCTTGCCAGGCCCCCAGCATCCTGACGTGCGACATCACTCTGTCTTCACGCACTGTTCCGCGCCGTCGGGAGGAGGAGGGGGAGGAGCACAGAGAAAGTTGTGATGAGCGCCCAAGCAGTAGCGGCTGCTCTGGATGGGAGTACAAGCGTCCCAATTTGGGACGCTGGTCATATGGCTGACCAGGCCGCTTCCTTATTTAGAAGGAAGGTGTAAAAACAGGCCACTTGTCACCGGAGAGCAATGGCACTCATACTACCGTCTGACACTTTTTCCCCATTGCCTTTTGGAGGAGGTTTATACAGGTTGTGAAAGCTTAAGCTCTTCTTTCTCCGCAATGAAAACATATGGCATGATAACCATGCGTGAAGTCTCTTCCACCAATAAATCAAATGCAATGCGTGGGGTTTAGATTATGGAGATGCGCGGCGTCACGCGGTGATGCTGCTCAGGCCTGTACCAAGCGCGCGCGCCGCTCGGTATGCCGTGACGTCAGCGCAGCATCTCTCGGTCACTGGCACAATGACATCACTTACTCAAGAGCCATCATCATTAGTTACGTTTACTGCATTTGACATCTCGTTATATTCAGTCAGCGTTTTAATACGTTATAACGCCTTACAAGTCGCATACAATGAATACAGGCAATGAATACAATAAAAAAGAAAAAAAAAACAAATGCATACTTCAGCTTTCCAAGTAACTCTTAAGAAAACCTTTTACTAATATTCACATTATATAAGGAAAACATTTTTTTAGTGTTAGCATACAGAAGATCGGCCACTTGAAGAATGTCCGTTTACCTGTCTGAGGAATTGCACTACATGACAGTAGGGTGCTTCACTGGCACATCTGCACAGTCATATGCTGTATCATCAGCTGTCTTAAACATGATGCCAGAGCCCAAAGGGAAATAATGACAGCCCAATAGACTGACTAAGCCTCAGATCGATAATTGTGTTGGACAGCAGGCAAAGCAGCAGTATGATTCTGCTGAGTGACTGCTGAGAGGACTGCTTTGCAACTTGCCATTTCTAACATTTCACTGTCGTGGTCTAAATTTTGCTGAGAATTGGTCAACGCGGTTCTAGAGAGGATAGAGACAAATTAAAGGAAAAACCAGTATAACATGTGAGTAGGATGCTGGGACGTGCCTTGCCATTTATTCTACAAGTCTCTAAAACTGCACTGGAGGGATACACACCTTTCAACCAAAAGATATTCCCTTTCCCAACCTAAGTTGGTGTTTTCTGATGATAATGGTGGTGGAGAGTGCTGTCTAACACATCGCTCCAAAATGTCCCATAAGTGTTCAGTTGGATTGAGATCTAGTAACTCTGAAGGCCACAGCATATTACTTACATCATTTTTGTACTCATCAAACCATACAGTGAGCCTGTGTTTCCTGTGGGTGGGGCAGAGTCATCCTGGAAGAGGCCACACCCATCAGGACAGAAATGTTTCATCATACATGTAGGATAAAGGTGATCAGTCAGAAGAACTTTGTATTGATTTGCTCTGTCAATTCCCTTTCTGTAGGTTTTTCTGTAGGTTTTAACATGCCTTTCAATTTCGTTCTGTACTTTTGCCGCCCTCTTCAAAATGTGTTTCGTGGTATGTTAAGGTGCCACACTGACACAATTACAGCAATTTCAACATAAGTGCATATTAGCAAATCATTTCTGAGGCATGATCCGCTTTGAAATCCCTTACTACTGGTGTTTACCGACATACAAAGAGTCTAAGGTAACCTCTTAGAAAAAGGTTCAATTTTTCCTATAACGTATCCATGGGGAAAATAATAAAAGGGCTATAAACAAAAAAACAAATTATATATAACCCAGCATATATGTCAGATGTCACATTTGTCTCTGATTGGTTTTACCAATGAAATATCAATGGCTTGCAATTGCTTAAAAATAATATAAATATGATAACATTATATATATATATATATATATATATATATATA
>CM075020.1:9036255-9047112 GCA_037576675.1 Pangasius sanitwongsei | reverse complement strand
ATTTTCTTGTTTATTTTTTTTTAACCCTCTTTTTGGGCAACCCCCACAAACAAAATAAAAAAAAATAAAACCAATTTTAAAAAAAAAAAAAAAAAAAAAAAAAAAAAAAAAATCTACTTTTTTCCTAAAAAATTTGTAAATTGCAAATTTTAGCATACAACCTCAGTGTAATCAATTTTAGCAAAATGTATTTGTTTATATATATATATATATATATATATATATATATATATATATATATATATAGCCCGTATCACATATTTATCACTAGATATAGACTGGAATGTGGACAAACACATAATAAAGATAAAACTATTCTTCTCTAAGTGAAAGAAGTACTTTGGCACCAACAGAGATTATTTTAGATCACAAACATGTTGGAAGAGAAGGTTGGGATAGGCATGAACTCAAGTTTATAACAAAGGTGTTTTATTTAAAAAAACAAAACAAAAACAAAAAAAAAAACAAAAAAAAAAAACTTGTCTTTGCTATAAATTGCATGTGAGAGTAATTTTGGTAAATTATTTAGGACAAAAATAAGGGAAAAGGATAGAAAAAAAAAAAAAAAAAAAAAAAATACATGGTGCATACGAATGGGTGCTCCTGAATGCATTGCTCCTGTTGCGCATGAAGCACCAGATCTGGACATGGAATGTGAACCGTCCTCATTGTTAAGAGTCTTATCAGGGACGACTGACTTTAAAAGGCCTGGTCTGATAGCGAATAGTAAACCAATGACAAGAAACACGACAGCAGCCAACGTTACAATATCCACCCTTAAATCTTAAAATCTCTAAATTGGCAGCATAAGCTCCCCGATAAACTTACACAATGAAGTACAAAAGCAGCAAGCATTCGTGTTTTTCTTATTGCCAAGAAGCAAAAGAGCAATTCATAGCAGTAACACAACAGTAACAGCTGGAAAGATAAAGACATGCAATGGGAGGCTGAGCACTCACACCAGCTACACAAGTGCAAGCTGCCCTGCTTCACCTTCAATAGGTCCTTAAAAAATAAAGCTAAGACATACTAGCATACAAAAATAAACATGTAATAAATGTAGCAGCACACAAAGTGGAATGTACGCAGACAATGCCATCGGTGTAAAAGTTTAAAAAAAAAAAAAAAAAAAAGAGCTTTTTTTTTTTAGCAGCATATTAATAGATGTTCAGAGAGGATCTAACGAAAGGAAAACAAAATGATAAAACGTTAAAAAAAAAAAAAAAAAAAAAAAAAGCGCCAATATAAATTTGATATGGTCTCAGAAGAATACAGTAGCCCATAAATAATGCAATATATTGGAATGTAACTTGGTGTATAACAGCGTATTAGTACATTGAATTGTCATATGGCAGTATAGTTAATTCTACATCTTTCTTAATAAATGTTTGGGGTTTTAAGGAAATTGATGCATATGCACTGTTTTGAGGTGAATCAGCAAGAGTGAAATTCAAGTATATACTTTTAAAATGTTTACAATAATGAGCTGTTAAGACAGCAGCAATAAAACCACTACAAAGACTAATAGATAAATTTAACAATATGCTATCTAAACTTGCATGGACTTGCATAAACTCCTTGCCAAAAAGCATAACTTTCCGATTGCAATGGTGGAGTCCAGCAGGCAGCCCCCAAACCTCTTTCAGCTACCTTTGGTTAATGCTTACCAGTAAACCCTGCAAGTATACCTAACACGATGGGAAACCAGCCCCAGAATAGACAATAACTTAAATAAAAAAAAAACAAAACAAAACAAAACAAAAAAATCCTAATAAAAAAAATATCCTCTATTCATCTCCTTGTACACCATAATAATTCTGGAATAATGAAAAAAAGTGCATTGAAGTTTGGTTTTTGCTTTGAGGAGTTCCTTAGAATGTCAGAAAACAAAAGCTAATTAGTCCATCACACACTGTGAGGTTCAATAACACCCAAAAAAAAAAAAAAAATCAATAACCAACCAATTGTGTGTAGTTGCTGGACTTGCGCAATCATTTGAAATAAATTAACTTCTACAGGGTAGATGTTGCATAACAGTACTGATGTCCTAATATTCACAGAGGCCTCTTACTTGCAATACCACTACTGTGAGTCTGTATGTTCTGCAACCTCACATTCACTTGCCTTTCCTTTCTCATTGTCACTCACCTCCTCTTTTCCCTCTACATTTTTTTTACTTACAAGAGTCCAACAGAAGCTCAATCCTAACCCTGTGCAATCACCTGCATTCTTCTGAATCTGCACAGGCAAGTGTCTTTGTCAACACTAATAATTATCATTCAGTGGAAATCAGCTTTGTACTGTAAATGTCAAACCTCCAAACTGCACCAAGGCAAATTAAATTTATTAAGCACCGTGTGACTAGCTCGTTTTTGCTTCCACTATAAAATGTACCTGCAAACTACAAACGGCTTCTGTACTGATTTATTAGAGACCTTCCTGCTCTGCAGTGCTCAGTCCTCAATTCACAGAGATACTGCTGTTTTGGAAGCAGTTTTGGTCTTTGGCCTATAATAAGTAAGGCTGGAAAATTGTTTTCCCAGATCAACACTCACAGGAGTGCAGCTTTCTCGTTCATTCAAACGCAGATAACACGCACAATACTCATCTCCCTCTGATAAATAAAAACAGTCACAAATTAAATCACTGTGACACTTAACTAGTATGGAGTAACACAACAACAACAACAATAATAATAATAATAATAATAATAATAATAATAAAATGAATAATAATAATTGCAATTTTAGTTCTCCAAGTATACATGCATGTATGTAAGCCTAAAGCATACGTTTTCCTTTTTTTAATCATTAATTTCTGAAATATTGTTTCACTGTGTATTTTATGTACTTCTGATACTACATAAAAGTCTGTGTTGTTTAGCTCTCTGAATATATTATAGATTTTTAGGTTATGTATATATAATTATTAAATATCATTATAATTAAATTCTATATATATATAATTGCTTTTTTCCAGATCAAGGAATTCTGTTGGGTATGGGGAAGAAACGACATCATAAATTGATGTCACGCACATCTGTTGGGGTGCATGACTGGCTCTGAGGCTCCGCCTCTTTGTTGGTGGCCCCGCCCTCCTGATGCTTGTGCTGCTGGCTTTCTCGGAGGCTGCTAGCCAACAACTGCTCAATCTTCTCCTGACATGACTTAAGACATTCCTAAAATGGAGAAAGATGAGAACAATATATTATTCCAGATACATACAAATAACGCATACATACATACTTGAAAAATCACTCACTCCATAAACTTGGCTTTCTCAGTTATGTGTTTGTTTTATCTCTTGGTCCTCCCTCCCTCCCTCCCTCTCTCTCATATGACCAAGAGCATTCCTGTACTATTGATCGCCTTCTACCTGGGCCTGCTCTTTTATCCTATGTCATGGCCACATTCTAGAAATCCTGATGTCAGGTTTCAGCAGGTTTGTGGTTCCAAGCTGAAACGTTGCAGTTTTTTATAGCGCTAAAAGTAGTAAAATGTCCCATTTCTTTATAAGGTAACACAACATGGGAAAAAATTAGGCATGGAAGTCTGTGTGTGTGTGTGTGTGTGTGTGTGTGTGTGTGTGTCTAAGTGTACATACTGTTCTCCTGAGCTGGCTATGCAGCTTAACATTCTAATGTGTATGTGTGTGTTTCGGTTGAGCAGCGGTGAGCCATAAGCCATAGCCATGAGAAGTGGAGGCCTATGTCTGGCCACAAGAATGCAACTCGGAGCACACATTCCTCCACTACTGCACACTCACACTCACACACACACACACACACACACACACGACGACAGACACAGACACACACCGAGAAGCAATTTACCTCCAAGCCCACACACACACAGACACATGCACACATCACTTTATAGCTGCCAACTACAGCTACAGCCAAAACCTACAGGCTCTCATCATGAAATGTAAATAGCTTCAATATGCAACTAGTGGAAACACCAACAGTCACCAAATGCACAAACATCAGGGCTGTATTTCATGAAGACTCAAACGTTAGGAGTTTTCTGGAATGACAGCACTTAACCACCGCAAAGACTTGATTTGGCGCTTATTTGGTTAGTAGTCTGAGATCAAGTGAATAAATCAGAAAAAGCTAGCGCTTGAACTTTCTTTAGTTTCAGAATAGTCTGGCAAAAATCAGTATGGATCTTAAAAAAAAAAAAAAAATCACAATTTAAGGCACAAATTAAGGCTAATCACAACAAGCCATTAGAGACGACAATATCACAATTATTTTCTATTATGATATTGATACCGAATCCTTGCGTATTGGCTGATACTGATCTGTGTTTGTATCTATTAAGTTTTAAAATGAGAGACTGAGGGATTCATTCTTTTTTTGCCATCTCGTTTCTTGTTTCTGGTCCAGCATTTTCATTAGTGTTTCTGACTGTTAGCTGAATGTCTTTCTATATGCTACCATGTCACTGATGATGAAAAAATAAATTACATGATTAATACGAATTTAGACCATTTCTGGGCTATGTTACCTTATGACCAGTAAAAATTAAGAAACAAATGAAAGCTAAGCCCAGGCTACGTGACTGTGTCAAGAATAAGTCTCCATTATAAATAAAGACATGATTCTCTATACGTAATTAAGACACAAATTAAAACTAATTCTAGACTATGTTACTATGTCAGATAGGAAACTTCATTTAATACCCATTTAATTTCCAGTGAAAGGCTAGCCCTGGCAGTAAAAATGCATATATTGGCAGGGACAGTGTGACACACTTACTACTTCAATATGGGTGACTTTGGCCAGCAGTTCAGTCATGCTCTCCCCCCAGACACTGCTCTCCATGCAGCTGATCTGGAGTCCGCACACCGCCGCACCAACACTCCCTGTGGCTATCATAGAGGGAGGGAACATCGCAAAGCTGTGATCTAAAAAGAGAGACGGCAGAAAACATGAAACAGAGCACGCAAGAAAATCTTTCACCTGTGAATCAACAAAGCTCCCTGCAGACAATGAGGCTAATAACCACCAGTCTAAGAGAGAGAACAGGGGAGGGACAAGGCTTGAGGAGATGTGAATGGTTTCCAGGGTTTTTCACATCTGCTCCGAATTCAGCTGAAAACCCCAACCTGACTTGCACATCACTGCCTTTCCTCAAAGATGCAGCTGTGATTAGAAAAACAGTGAGTAGAGCCTTCGTCCTTCCTCCTCCACCCTCTCACATTTTTGAAGGGCTTTGCAGTTTTTTTAGAAACGTCTCTCCAGGTCATCATCTGTTCAGCTTTACAGACAGAAATTGGGTGGTTAAACCTAAAACTGAACTCAAACACTAGCTACAGCCTAGTTACATCACTAATCTTAACGCAGTTTGAATTTTGTGTGTCTAGTTTAATTAGAGTTACAAATCAGCGATTCTTTTCTCTGGGGCCGTGGAGGATGTGACAGGCAGGCTTGGATAAACACACAGGGAGCAAGCCAGCTGTGCCGTGGGCTGCCTCTCATGCCATGAGAACTACATATCCAAACACGAAAAGAAAACCCCAAACATTTACATTTACTCCCAAAAGCAGCGGCGTGGTCTTTGCTGTGGCCGTCTTTTGCTCGGTTTATAGGCCTTATGAATAGACACAGGCCTGCAGGAACACACCCAAAGCAGGAAACTATTCCCACTGACACAAAAATAAGATAAGACCTCCAGAAAAAGACAGACTTTCCTACTCATCTTAGACTTGCTGTATGAAGATGAGGGACCCTCAGTTTTCTGCTCCCATATTAGGGAAAAAATTATTTTCAAGCCTTTAGAGTTACTAAAATTACAGCATGGATGCAACGCAAGCCAAGTTGTGCAATCTTTTTGGTTCTCTTTTGCACTGTACTTACAAGGTTGACAGTGTATACGAAGTAAAAAGCCTACAGTTCTATAATATCATGACATAGACCGACAGGGCAGGAGCAGATAGCAGATGCTGATACACTGCTTCATTCACAACCAAAGGACGTAATTTATGTAATCCATTATTTCACACACATTTCAACAGTAACAAAGCCCCATCAATAACTGACACAAAAATGAACTTAAATTTATAGACCAAGTAGTTATAAATCTCACAAGCAGTCCACTGACTGGAAGCTGTTTACATAGCAAACATAGCAGTAAATTGGGTTTCCCCCTCCAAACAAATCTGTTTATTCTGACAAATTCCTTTTTCTGTTCTGCTGCAGCCACAGTTTTTCCCCACCCCCCAAGCTTCTGGCCTGTTAATTGAACACACAAAATAATATTAAATGCGTTGTTGCGACTGTAGTAAGCAATTCCAGTTTATTGTGTGAAAAATGAAGGTTTCTTCACAGACCTGCTTCTGCAAAGTCTGCAATGAGAAATTAAATTGATGGTCATGGCTAAAAGTATTCAGGACTATTATATTCTCAGTAGATCTGGCTACTATTTGGCCGAATCAAAGTGACCAGGAACAACACCAGCACAGCAGTGTGGATAGTCTAGACTAATTGTCAGGGGTGAAATGAGACAACGTGACACAGTGCATTACCATACAAAAAATTTTATGTGCATTGTGGAAATCAGCATTCAATTAATTATGCGTCTAATGCAATTGCACTGTTTGAACACCAGAGGTCCGCATCTTATAGAGTTAAAATATACAGAGAGTATGCTTGTACTTCAGCACACCAGCTGCACTTGTTAAGTGACCAATAACTCCGGACTACAACGACCGACGTGTATTATAGGTTACATGGTTACGCAACCACATTATAACCTTTAAAAAGAGCCCTTCGGTAGCTTTCAAATGACGGAAGTTGGGAGATCAAATGCAGAAGCCGGGCATTTTAGCCAACTTTGGAGCTCTCTTTCCAGATAAAATGTCGCCTCAGGCACTGCTACAGAGCTCATTATATTTCAGTTGATCATTTTCCCTGGGTCAGAGGCTTTGTTTATTTAATAAAATTTTGGGGAGAATTAACAAATTTATTTATTTATTTTAAGATATGGTGAACCTGTAGTACATTTTGTTTACAATATTAAACCTCTGTTTGTAGCAATTTTTGATTTTTAGTTTTATATAGACAAAAATGCACACTGTTTTTCATTGCTTAGTGTTTTCAGTCATAATTTTTCTTCATTAAAATTTTGTTCAAAATATCCTGAGACCCAAATTGAATCAAAGACAGTATCACGAATCTAATCATGAATGGAGTGCGCCATTACACCCCTACTAATTGCTAAGTATGCTCATTTTCTTGAAGACTATATTTTTATTATTTTACTTTTTTTTTTTCTCCATGTACAGCTCTACATGTTTACAGCTGTCCCAAGGGCATAATGCCCAGGGCAGGTTTTAACCTGCACTTTGTGATCAAGCCTATTTTTAATGTCAGTGCATGTCCTTATACCCTAGACAACTTCCCGGCTACCCTTCTTTGGAGTGATGTGCATATAAACAACAGGGACGTATTTGGTAAGATTCCGAAAGACACTTTTTGACTGCATGTGTTGATGGACTAACAAAAAATGATAAATTAGGTAAATATTCCACATGCCCAAGTGAATTGCTATGCTAAGAATTAATGAATGTCTGCGTCTGTGTATTTACACAGTACCTGTGGCACAAAGGGCAATGAAAGTCTGTGCGTGTTTTCGAATCAGCACCACTCTGTCCTCAGGTAAGGGTAGCTTGCGTAGGATATGCTCTATGAAGTCGTGTGGTGTAACAGCTGCCAGGTTCCACTTCAATTTTCCCAGAACTATTAGCTCCCAGTCCTATAAAAAAAGAAATGAGAGAAAGACAGAGATAGAAAATAAAAGAAAGGAGAATTAAGGAACCATCTGTTTCAGCATAGAGCTGGATGTCCAAAATATAGGCTAAAGCAGGCGTAGTTGACCTTTTTGGGTCTGTGGCCCTATTTACTGTAGTTTTTGCACACTTTATTGTATTGACAGCCAAAAATGTCACTTTATTGTACATTTATCTACACACAATAATCCATAATGACAAAGCAAAAACACATTTCTGGCAGTTTTAGATATTTCTTACATATTTATTAAAAATAAAAAACTGAAATCTCATTTAGCCAAGTATTAAGACCCTTGACTAAAGGCACTTGAAATTGAGCTCAGGTGCATCCTGCACATCTAGAACTTAATTCTAGTCCACCTCTGGCAAATCTGATTGACTATAAATCATTTACAAAGAACACACCTGTCTGTATAAGGTACCACAATTTACAGGAAATGTCAGACCAAAAACCAAACAATGAAGTCGAAAGTCCACAGAGATAGATGAACCTCCCAGAACTACCAACTCAGAAATACTCCATCAATCAAGCCTTAATGGTAGAGTGGCTATACGTTAGACACTCTTGAGTAAAAGGCACTAAAATGAACTTAAATTGAACCCCAAAGTGGTAAGTCTAGACAAAAAAAAAAAAAAAAAAAAAAGGTACTTCTCATCAACTGCTAATACCATCCCTATGCTGAAGCATGGTGGTGGCGGCATCATGCTATGGGGGTGCTTCTCAGCATCAGGTTCAGAATAAGTGGAAGGATGACTGGAGCCAAATACAAAGAGGTCCCTGAAGAAAACCTGCTCCAGAGTGCAAACAACCTCAGACTGGAGCAGAAGTTCACCTTTCAGCATGACAGTGACCCAAAGCATACAGCCAAGACAACAGTGGAGTGGCTCCGGACAAGCCTCTGAATGTCCTTGAGTGGCTCAGCCAAAGCCCAGACTTCACAGTCACAGAGTTCAAAGACACTGGCAGGAAGGACGTGAGAAATGGCCTAAATCAAGGTGTGCAAAGCTTATAGAAACTTGCCCAAGGAGAACTCAATGCTGTAACTGCTGCCAAAGGTGCTTCTACAAAGTACTGAACTAAGGGTCTGAATACTTATTGAATATTATTATTCTGTGGCAGGTAGAACACTGTGTTTGGATTTTTTAACCAGTGCCAGAAGTGCACAATGCTGCAGTAGGGTACAGACTGAAATATCACCCATGTCATGCAAAAATAAGCTTTTTTTCTATTCCAAATAGCTGTTCTACATGGTGCCAGTGTCCAAAATCAAGGCCATTATGATGCACATGGCAGCGTGCTGGAAGTATCACTGTTGTGTTCTGGTGTAAAATGGGCTTAAGGAGCGCAATCTGAATAAAGTCATAATCTTATATGGCTCAATCAGTTTTAATTATTATTACATATTTTGCAAATCAATTTTATATGCGTAGAACTGCATTATAAAAAAATGATTGGCAAAAATGCCGACATCTCAAGCTACCCCACTCGAGGTCTGGGCAGGACCCCAAGGTTGAAAACCTATGGGCTGAAGTTTCCATTCCATAACCAGTCAACATCTGAAACCTCAACACAGACGAATGATGAAGTCAGGACAACAAGCACGGCAAACCAGCTCATTCTAATAATGGCCAAACAAAACCTAGCTCTCCTTCCTCTTGTATACGCACACACACACACACACACACACACACACACACACACACACACACACACACTTCCTTCCTACAGGCAAGTGTTATGAGAACTTCTCCACAGCTGATATACATGGTGGAAACACACCAAGTGTGGCACATCAGCAGCTTCTGCTTTTTCTTTTTGTTAAGTAGTTAACTGAGGAAGTGCCACTGATCACAGAGGAAGACACTCAATGCCCAGCTAGTCATCTCAAATATATAATGTGTGCATCATTAACAGCATTAAGGAGAATGTTTTTATTTGTGAAACTGCTCCTAAACTGTTTTTGGTCTCATGGTACCAGACTTTCTCCTACTGAAACAAGATTGGGCATGCTATTCTTGGCTAGATTACAGTCTTCAAATTTCCGATTAGCAAAGTCATTCATATCACTATAGCAATCAGAGAAAAACAGTGCATGTTGTTTAATGGTGCACTGGACAGAATTTGTGTCCAGCAGTTACAAGGTGAACTACATTGAACATTCGAATCCTTTGTTTATTCCTTGACCCCATCTTCCATCCATGCCCCCAGGCCGAAGGAGTTTATCCTTGTTAGTTCGGTACCCGGCTAGCTAACTTTCTCAGCACAATTGACCAAGTATGACAAAGTTAGGTATAAACATGCACAACAGACATAGACCTGCCGAGTAACTAAGGCTGTAATGATGCATCATGATCATCACGATGCAAAAACATGTGGAAATGTGCGATTCATATCATGGAAATTAGCATTCTATTACTTATGCATCTGATGCAGTTGCACTTTTTGAACACCAGAGATCCCAACTTTCACAACCCATAAAATATATAGAGAACACGCTGGTCACATGATCTCATTATTTCGTGGTGAGCCTGGGAGTTACTCCATTACTAGGAGTTATCGGCACTTGTGAAGCTCCGGACCACAATGACGGACTTGCGTTATAGTTTATATGGGGGTGCAACCACTAAAAAAGTGCTCTTTATTAGCTTTCAAATGACATCAGCCCCGCACCACTGCAATCTACAGTGCCCGAGAACGTGGCTGTGGAAATCGGTATCTTAGCCGACTTTGGAGCTCTATTTTCAGTTAAAATGATGCCTCAGACGCTGCTACAGATTCTACAATCTGCTTGCAGGCAAGTACCAAACAATCCTAGAGCATGATACATGAATAAGCATGGGATTTTTTAGACCCTTTAACTTTTCCACATTTTGAATTTCAACTCACAACATGGAAAGCAGTAGCTGAAACCAAGTGCAGAGTTGGGAAAAAAATCTTAGGGAAAAAAGACAAGTAGAAATTACAAAGCCAGGTGGAGAGGTCAAAAAAAAAAAAAAAAAAAAAAAAAAAAAAAAAAAAAAAAAAAAAAATTGATAATAAAAAAAAAAAATGAAATAAAAAAA
>CM075020.1:9014177-9036155 GCA_037576675.1 Pangasius sanitwongsei | reverse complement strand
AACATTTCTTTTTTTTAAAAAAAATAATTTTTAAAAAAAAAAAAAAAAATCAAATTGCCTATTTGTTTTTTAAAAAAAAAAAAAAAAAAAAAAAAAAAAAAAAAAAAAAAAAAAAAAAAAAAGGTCTGATCAGCATGTAAATTCGAGGTACTAGGCAAAGGTGAAAAAAACAGAAAACAATCCAAAGAACAATACAGAGGAGGGCACGACTTCACAAAGGGCTATCTGAACACTGGGGTATATAAACAGTAGGTGAGCATAGGTGAACTAGAAGTGGTTAGTATTCAGGAGATGAGAACTTCTAGTGGTGTGGTGTGGTATTGTATTTTCCAGTGAGACTGTGACAGTAGTGTCACAGCCTGGAAGTGAACAGGGATTTTTACCATCTGATTTCCACAACATGTCTAAGATTGGTAGTTGCAAACTATTTAATTGTGATACAAAGGATATTTGAACAAAAAAAAAAAAAAAAAAAAAAAAAAAAAAAGCAGGCATTTGTTGCATAAGAATTCAGCCCCTGGGTCACTACTTGGTAGAAGCCCCTTTGGCTGCAAAAAAAAAAGAAAAAAAAAAGGGGTTGGTGAACAGCAGTTTTCAAGTCTTGCTACAGATTCTTACTTGGATTGAGGTCTGAGCTTTGACTGGGACAGTCTAACCCTCTTGGTTTTCTTGGTTTTTTAAACTACTCCTGTGTACCTTTAGCAGTATGCTCAGGGTCTTGTCCTGTTGGAAAGTAAACGTTTGCCATTCAGTCTCAAGTCTCTGACAGACAGAAACAGGTTTTCTTCTAGGATTGCCCTGTATTTGGCTCCATCCATTTTGCCCACATCTCTAACTTGTTGCCTGCTAATAAAGAGCATGCCAACAAAATGATGCTACCGCTACCATGCTTCTCTGTAGGGATGGTGTTCTTAGGCTGATGAACAGTGTTGGGTTTTCATTAAGCAGAACACTTTGCTCCAAGGCCAAAAAGTGCAGTTTTAGTCTCATGAGACCACAGAACCTTTTCCCACAAATTTGCTATTTGTGCAACATGCCTTTTGACAAACTTCAAACAGGATTTCATATGGCTTTCTTTCCAATAATAGCTTTCTTCTTGCCAGTGGTCCATAAAGCCCAGCTTTGTGGAGTGTCCGTGTTTTGGTTATCCTGTAAACAGCTACTCTACTGCATCAGAGCTGAAGATCTCTCCAGCTCCTTCAGAGATAACCTTGGCTTTTGGTGGAGTCGCTTTTGTAACATATTCATTCGATTCTTTTTAATAATGGATTTAATGGTGCTCTGCAAGACCAAACCCTGATTGACTTTTCCAGAACTTTGTGCCAGACTTAATAACTTGTTTGTTTCCATGATGCTGTTTGTTTAGCTATGCTCTCTAACAAACTCTGAGGCTTTCCAGGAACAGGTGTATTGATATTGAGATTACATGATACTTTAATTTACTCCAGTCAACTAATTATGTTACTACTGATGGCAACTGATTGTACCAGAACTAACTTAGGGGTTTCACAGTAGTGAGGCAAATACCTATGCAATCACAAACCTTTTTTTTTTTGTAAATTCACTATATGTAATTCCAATTACAAGTTCAAAGAGGGTGAGTACTTATGCAAGGCACTGTAAATTTTATAAATATACCAGTATCAGATTACTAAGTGTTAGATTCTGTAGTATTGCAATGATCTCTGTTGAACGGGGCTTTAACCATGGTTTAACTCTAATTTAAACTGATTTAAATAATTCAAATCATTAAGAGCTCACCAGAATTTACAGACATTTTCCTGGACTCTCCAGATTCCACAGACTGGTTTATAAGCACTACAGCTCACAGCTTTTGCAACATGGCCTAAATAAAGCTAGAACTAACCACTTTTTTCTGCATCAGTTACCTTCTTGTCGCTCTGGTTAATCTAATCTAATCTAAACAATTCCATTGTTTTATATGACAATATCTATGACCCAACCTTTGAGTGGAAATGAATCTAAAGAGTTTGCAGAACAAACAAAAAGAAAAAAGCTTTTCAGCTGGTCCTGGGAGTTATATTCAAACTCTCTGGCAGTAAAGAGTGAAAATGTGGTCTATTAAACCAAGAAGAATAATCAAACCGAAGAGGAGTTGAAACAATACTGAAAAGACCTTTTAGATTTGGCAGAAGGATGGGACTGACTGAGTCAGCCTCTCACATTTCCACTGCTCCACTTCACCCACGCACCATACCGACACTGCATTGCCTTATGCATCTTGACATCTCTGCAAAAAACCTAAGCACATTTTCTGTTTCCATTGACACATCTGTTGTTTTCCTCTTGTAATTCCACCCAGCCCAATTTAAAAGAAAGTTATAACCACTGAATGCAAAAAGCCAATAATGCTGTACTAACTCCAGAACTGATTCTACCAAGATAGCAGATTCAGTTCAATCTAAAGACATGACATGGCAAAAATACTTGTGTAGTCATTTCCTGTAGAGGCTTTAAGATGATGCTATTAAGGCAGCATTTAAGCATTAAGTGCTTAAATACAAATTACAGTATCGGTTAGGTGTTAAGCATAGTACCTTCTAGTAAACTGGTTTAGTGGACAATCATCCTTGTCCACTAAACCAGTACATGTGGAAATGCCCAAATCAGACACATTCCAACATGAAATATGCTTTTTGTTTAAGTAGCAAAAAAACATGCTTTACAAGCATGTCTATTGTTATAGCACATGCAACCTCTCATTTTCCCATTACATCTGCGTGTTTGTGGCCTGCTCTCATTTCCGAACACAATACATTGCTTGGGTTTTCCTTTGAATGTACAGTTCCAAGAAAATCACAAGTTTTACAATTCAAAAGTGACCGTCTCACTGCAATCTCTATGCAACTGCTTGTGGTGAAACTGAGGACCACACATAGCCTACACAGTAGTGGTACTAATAGTAACACAAGTTCATTCACATCGACTTATGACTAGACCTTCACAATGAGTTGTATGACTGAAAACCTTCATATAGCAATTGTCATTTTTTTTTAGATGGACAATGCATATATTAGACAGTAAGTACATCCAAAATTCCACATTTCAGTTACTAATGGGACTGAAAGAATTTCTGCAACAATTTCAATTAACAGCATCATTAGAATTAGAAACATCAACATGAACATAGAAAAACATGCAATGAAAATGGGTATATAATAGTGCAAAGTGAGATGGATATACTTATATAGTTTAGATAGAACAGGAACATTGAGGAACAGTATGTCATTGCTTTTGGTATCTGTCTACAACTTCACATTTTCACAGAGGATGATGGTAAATGACATTTAACACTGCAGCAGCAGTGTAAATATTAATAAGGTCAGAAAAGGAAGTGGGTTTAAAAAAAAAAAAAAAACAGAAGGCAAACCTAGTTTTGTCAGGCCACATTCCTCTGCCTGGATGTTCAATAAGTTGTTCACATCACCATAGCAATGGCAGCAAAACAGTGCATGGTATTGAAATAACATCTTTTAATAGAGAAAGCAACTTTCTTTGCTTCTGCACACCAAGGTTTACACTGGATGCATCTCGTATGCCCAGCTGCATCACTGGAGCAGCGCATCTTGTTCAATATGTTGCAGATACGATGGCTTGACCTGGTAAAAATGGACACACATAGCTCCATTTTTACCAGATCAAGCCATCCTATCTGCAAGGGGTTGTTGTTCTTTGATTAAACACGCTCATTTGAAAATGTAACTGGAATCTCCTCACGCAGAACCGTTTGGCCCTACGTTAGGGCTCTGTGATATGGTACTACATATGATAAGACGAAAGAAGAAAATGTCTATTGATAGATATTTCCGATATCTTCTATATCGCCGATGTCTCAAAAGCCACTTTTCTGCAGCCGATTTACATCAGTATGGTCGGAGCTAGGAGCTACTAGCGGTGTGCTGTAACAAAAACAAGCATGGAGGAGTGACACGGAGCAAAACCCCCCCGCAACACTCCGACACAGACCAGGAATCGGCCCTACTACCAGATGAGGAACTCGTCCCTAAAAAGGGAGGTACTTCCTTCATTTGGACATGGTATGGGTATGACAAATCAGTCACTGACCACAAAACGGTCATCTGTAAGGTATGCTGCAGACCAGTCATGAATGCATGCAGGTATTTTGAAAAGATAATTTTTTCATAATTTTCCATTTTAAAGAAATTTGTAATATATCGTGATAGAAGATATTGTCCATATCGCCCAGCTCTACCTTACAGTGGAAAAGAAGCTATAAATAACCAGATTAGGTTACGAACATGAACAAGTCTTTTAATTCAGTACCAAGTCTTACCAGCAGCTCTTGAGATGTGATCGAGTTGTCCGTGTAAAGACAGAGTTTTTTCGAGGATAACGGCCGGTACGATTTCAGTTTGGACGCCAGGAAGAGGCACACAGCACCAAGAAGCTGCAAATACGACTTTTTTGTTGGCACTGCAGAAAGAAATCGGTCCAGGTAATTGACAGCTAGAAGGAAAACTTCTTCCTCACACTTCTCTTCTTCACAAACCTGTGGAAACAAGCAACATGGTGTCTGCCAAAACAAACAGAAATGCTCATTCATTTCCACTAATTATGTGCCGGCTTCTACAAACCCTCTACAATGAAAGCATAAACAGCTCGTGGCAATTCTGCCAAGCGGTCATGTTGAATGTTGTTCTTGAAGCAGGAAAACAACCTCTCACTGAAGACAATTCATTTATTTATGACTCAACATAGGAAGTTATGGAGTCGAACAAGACCGCAAAGCTGCAAACACCCACACAGTCGAGCTGCTTTGGTGGTTCGTCAAGTTAAAAAGGATTTTAAAGAAATGAAATGTACAGCCTGATGATACACCAGTGGCTGGGAAGAGCTAGGGGTGTATTTTTTTTTTAAATGTAGTAACAATTCAACAACTTTAAAGGCCTACTCTACATACTAGCTACCTCATATGGACTTAACACATACATAAATGTAACTTTAAGGGCTTTCATCACTTCCGTAAGATCTTGTCAGGTCTTTTCAGCTTTCGACTATTAAATTCAAGAGATTCAGTGGAAGAACTTACTGCACAGAAGGTGCATACCTGTTTAAAGGTCCATATGGTAAAAATAATCGCCCCTCCTCCCCCCACCCAGGTGTAGGTCTCTAACAGTTAGGTGGGTATGACATTGTGGCTATAATCTGACTGGCATGAGGCGCATCCAAACCCAAAAATAAGCATTCCGGACCGGAAGCCAGTTTTCCATACGGGTTTTCTCAGCGACTTTATAAACTTTATAAAAAAACAAGTTTTCAGCCAATATTTTTTTAAAACATGGTTTACATATCTTCCAGGGTATTTGTACAAATAAGGAATAAAACAAATCGACTGTTGCACCTTTAAGGCCTAATTTTGAGCTAATTCTCAGGATGGTATGACATCACGCATGTCAGTTTTAGATTTCAATTACCATTTTGTGTTTAAATCAAACAATGGGAAACACACACACACACAAATGCGAGCAGTAACTAACCTCTAACATCCAAGTGGCAACAATCCGCCTCATGCAGGGTTGCAGGTCTTTCTGCACGCGCTGAAAGTAAGAAGCTTGTGGGAGAAACGCGTCCTCGATAGTCAGCAGACTCTGCAGCACTCTGTCGTCGCTGAAAATGGTGGGGTCTAGCAGAGCCCTGACGACTCCTTCCTTTTCGTGGCAAAACAACTCCATGTTTACTTTCCCCACGTTTGAAAGTGACTGTGGCAGGAGACGATGAGAGAGAGAAAAAGGCAGGAGTGCACTGTAATAACAAGCATCAGGGTCGCCACGGGACTGTGCAGCCTCGCTCTTTCTCTACCTCATCACCACCTTCTCTCTCTAGGCCTTTCCCTCCTTCACCAGCGCTGTGCCGCGCACGCATTAAGCCAAAGCGACAAAGTGGGCCAGCACCGCACAGCCACGCATATGCACACGCACACGCACACGCACAAGTTCCCAACCACAGTGGGCCATCACTTGCACGCAGGAACTCTTAACCAGCTTCACGACCACCCAGAAGGCGAGCCTGTTCCGCCCCTCCTCTTCTCCTCTCCACTTTGCAAAAAGGGAAAAAAAAAAAAAAACCCAAAACTTTTCGCTGTGCGCGCTGTCCACATTGTCATTGCGCATGCGTTCACGATCCTGCGCGCTTCCGGTGCACATCAAGCCGCGATTGCGGTGCTGTTTAACCCTTTTCCAACACTGAACTGAAGAAACCTTGTACTTTTTAAGCCAGACGTTATTTCAGACGCACTGCGTTCCGCTGGGCTTTGCGCCTGCGCGTCATCACGTACGTAGGCTCAGTCTAGCCGCTGAGTGTCCAACTATCCCTTGTTTATTTGTGGCCATCTGATTCATATACAGCTGAGGTCAAAGGTTTGCATACACAAGTATGTTCAAGTATATTCAACCAGGATCAGCATTTTTTTGTGAAGTTCACATTGTAGAAATGTGTCATATGTAATATATCACAATTCTTAATGTGTACCACAACCACACATTCACAGTCCACTTTATTAGGAACACCTAAACACCTGCTTATTTATGCAGTTATCCAATCAGCCAATCATGTGACAGCAGCACAATGCATACAAGCATGCAGTGATCATGTGATCTCTGTGACTTTAACCATGGCCAGACAGTTGAAGACTAGAAAAAGACCAGATGATTTTTTTCTTTCTTTCTAATCTTCACCTGTCCAGTTTGGGTGAGTCTGTGTAAATGATAGCCTCAGATTCCTGTTCTTGGCTGACAGGAGTGACGTGGTCTTCTGTGGTTGTAGTACATCCACCTCAAGGTTTGATGTTTTGTGCATGCTGAGATGCTTTTCTGCTCACCACGGTTGTAAAGAGTGGTTATATGAGTTATTATATCTTTCCTGGCAGCTCGAACCAATCTGGCCATTTTCCTCTGATCTCTTTCTCAACAAGGCATTTCCACCCACAGAACTGTCACTCACTCAATGTTTTTTGTTTTTCGCTCTAGAGAATGTTGTGTGTGAAATTACCAGGAGATCAGCAGTTTCTGAAATACTCAAACCAACCCATCTGGTACTAATATCCATGCCACAATCAAAGTCACGGAGATCACACTTCTTCATTCTGATGTTTGACGTGGACATTAACTGAAGCTCTTGACCTGTATCTGCATGATTTTTTGCATTGTGCTGCTGCCACATGATTAGATAACCGCATGAATGTGCAGGTTTACAGGTGTTCCTAATAAAGTGGATGGTGAGTGTATATCAGCCATTCAACAAATGTTAAGCTTCATAAAGTCCTCATTCACAACCCCATGCATTTTAAATTCGACTGAAATACTAATTACCTCTTTTGAGTAGACTAACGATTTAAACCAGTGTTGCTATTTGACAGATAAAAGCTGATTTAATCACCTTTCTAGATGTTGTGCAATTGCGGACAGTGTGCTCAGTGCCCCTATTTAGCTCCATACTTAATATTATTGCATATAGTGGTCAAAAATGGGAACTACAACAAGTGTTAATAGAGACACATTGGGACAGGACTCACTCTGCCCCATGCCCATGGTGTCAATGGGCCTCATTTCTCAATTGTTTAGTAAAGTTGCGTGTAAATGTTTGCTTAAGCCAAACCAAACTTAGAAAAAACTTTACAAAAGTTTCGGAAATGCTAATTTTCTTCATATTCATGGGTCTATGTTGATAAATGGCAATCGCATGTAATTCACCAGGCGTTTGCATGGCACAGCTGATTTGCATTTAGTGACAGCCACAAAACATATTAGACAATGACAAAGCGCACAGAGCGGAAAGCATAAAATAACTAGTACTAAATGGCCAAAGAGGAAGCATTTTTTTAGAGGCGGAAGTGGAAGTAATTTTGACTCACATCTATGAGGATAAAAAAATATTATTCGCAGCATCACAGAAACCAAGAGTCCTCACCAATGTTGTCTTGGAAAAGCAGGAAGCTATACCCAGAGAGGTGGAGGACATTGCATTATCACCCAGATGAGGATGGGTTTCCTTTCGAGTCTGGTTCCTCTCAAGGTTTCTTCCTCATATTGTCTCATGGAGTTTTTTTCTTGCCACTGTTGCCTCTGGCTTTCTCATTAGGGATAAATTCACATATTTACAATTTATTTTGATTTAATTTAATTTGAATGTATTTATTTCTGTAAAGCTGCTTTGTGACAATGTCCATTGTTAAAAGCGCTATACAAATAAAATTGAATAGACTTGAATTGCAGCATCTTTAAGAGACATGAGTTCAAGTTTAAAGCAAATATGCCAATCACTGCAAAATGTGAAAAGGCAAAAATAAAGCATTCTCTAAATATTCCTTCCTATGCACGGCATGTGCTAACTCTTCCAGTAATATCAATTCTGCCATTTTGGACTACCTGGGCTTGCACATGCACAGAGCAGCCCACCCTCCTTTTATACACCGGAATTTCTTCTTTTAAAAATCCACTTGAACGTTAGTCATTAAAATTAATGCTGCCAATATTTAGGACAGTTTTCAGTCCTTTTCCTGATTAAAAAGGATATGATTAGCAAGTTTAATCGACACTGTTATCTAGCTAGCAGCTAGGTAGTTAGGTTGTTAATATCAATTATCAGCAACCAGAAACCATCATAATTGCACCAATTCCTTATAAAATTATAACATGATTTAAAGCCATGATCGAAAAATTCAAAGATTGCACATCTAAAAGATTGACAAACAAATATCTTAACTAAGGCAAATTCAACAGTGAGGTGGCACTGTCATGTCAGAAATGTTCAGTTGGATCAACTAAGGGAATTATTTGACTTTTTTATGCTAATCACCTGTGCTAATAATCTACTCTGTTCACTAATCTATTCTATATCTATTCACTAAATAGTAGCCTATAACATAAGTCAAGTGTGATAGCTTCTTAAATTAATTTTGCTTGAGGCTGTGTCATTACAAATGTTGTCCTGCCACACCAGAGTATATGGTCATGATCCGCTCCTGACTACAACAATTGTGAATTTTTAATCTCTGTTTTCTTATCCTTCCATTCTTTCATAAGCTCTTCGTCAAAACTTTTTTTAAAAAATAAGATTTGATTTTATGGCCCTGCTCTCTGGGTGGGAGGGATGGCATATGCTCTCTCCCCTGTCAATCACAGTGACACTAACCAATCACAGGTGCCTGTGATCTCATGTATACAGAAGAGGGTAGATACTACTTTCTTCCGTGTGTGTTATGCTTTCCTGTGACGCAACAATTTAAAAAGACACAGAGGTTGGAATCATGTATATGCATAAGTATTTATCCACATACAAAACATAATATTATAAACCTATCACCAACCCAACTAAACATAAGCAATCTGCAATAAGTCATGTTATTAACCCATTCCTGAGGGAATCAGAAAATCTTGGCATCCACACAGTCACACAAAATGACCTGAAGAATTTTGATTGCTTACAGGTGAGATGACCATTCCACCTAGGTCAAAAAGCAGGAGGGAGTTAAGTGGATCAGTGTTGCCTGGTGATAGCACCTCAGAGAATTTTTAAAACATCCCTTCCTCATGCCTTCAGCACAAGGATTCCTTCTGTACCACACAAAGGTCTTGCATCATATTTCTCAAAACACATTGCTTTATGATAAGAAATGAGAGATTATGGTATACAGTTTAGTTCTACTGTTCATTTTTACTCTTTACACAGGAAAATTGATGACTCACTAATGTGATCATGCACATACAGGAATTTGCACAATCCAACTCATGTGAACATTTCTGACCAGCTAAGGCCAGGGCAAGGGGCGAGGTTAGCAATGTTGAATTTTCTCATGACTTTCACATGAAAGCCAGTGAAACTTCTTGGAAAGTAAAATGCAAGTGTTTTATTGGTTATTTTTATGCAAGCACTGCATGATAGCTGCAAAATTTAACCCATTGATCATACATTTCTAGACGTCTTGGTAAACTTCATTATCATTTATCTGCACATACTTCAACGTGCACTGACTATTTTTCTCCACAATTGCACAGATGTGCTCAAATTCACTCAGATGCTTTTGAACAACGGTCAAAAGAAATGCTAAGAAGTGCCTGAAAAGATTCCAGTTGCATACCAGCGCACTGCCACAAACCACAAACATACACATGTGGGGTAGAGCAGCCTAGTAATACATGCTAGAATTATTACACCCAGACAGTCACTTTACAGATTAAGGGATTTTTATTTCTCTGGCGACAACAAAATAAATAAAACAACCACCAGTAAGGGATAAAAAAGACAAGGCATGTTATAGAAAAATAAACAACAAGCAGCCCAACGTGAAGTTGAATTACTGTTACCACCTTCAAGTTGATTGTTTTCCTATAACAGCGCATCCTGAAGTCTTTTATTCCACTTCTACCACAGCAGTTTGCCAACACTCATTTTAACAATCTTTTATATATTAAAGAATGTCATACTTTTTACCCATTAATGATTACATTTAATGTGGATCGTCTATGAGACAAGTGAGCTACTGTTATCACTTACACTTACGTTATAGCAGCTATAAACAGTCGTTCCCTCATGACACTCAGTTTTCTCTCTTAATATGGCAAAAAGTGCAACCAGAAACCAGAAGGGGCAAAGCCCTCAATCCAGAAGAGTGTGTGTGAAAACCTAAAATTAGAGCTTTACCTGTCACTGAAACAAAGTGCTGACACTGTTTACACGGTGCATCTGTTATACAAATCTCTCTGTATAGGGGCAGTGGTGGCTCAGTGGTTAAGGCTCTGAGTTACTGATCAGAAGGTCAGGGGTTCAAGCACTGCCACTGTTGGGCCCTCGAGCAAGTGTGCTGTTTCATGGCTGACTCTGTGCTCTGACCCTCACCTCCTAACAAGCTGAGATATGCGAAGAAAAGAATTTCACTGTACTGTAATGTATGTGTGACATATAAAGGCTTCTGCTTCTAGTTCCTATAAAAACTATAATGTGTTAGAATGAGTTCACGAATACAACCCTGTGATTTAGCTTGCAGCTGGAAATACTGTCAGAGCCGTGCTGTTATAGAATGTTACTCAACACCTTAACTGAGAATTCAGCAGTGCTGTGATATAAAGCTTTATAAAATGTTCCTGTAGATGTTTTTGCTAATTTATGTTTGACATCTGACTTTGAGACAAGCTAGTTATAGATGGAATGCTGCAATGCATTCAGCACACTCATTCAACAAACTAATTAAATTACAGACAACGCCAGCAGGACGAGACAGAGATGGCTGCCATTCTTATGTAGTTACCATTTTAGTTATTCTTCACTCAGGTATTATTCCAACCCTAACCTGCTCCTGAATTCCACAATTAGCCTGTTCAGGTATTTTCTTAGAAAAGTGCCTTACACTAATGAATACCACAAACCTCTGTCTGTAAGCGTAGCACTAGGTGAGAGTGCATTTATATTTTTCGCGCTCTGTATGAACATAAAACTAGTCACAGGACCAAAGCACTTTAAGAATCATAACAAAAAGAAAGCAGTCACCCTATATCCTGTGTAACTGCAAAAAACAGAACATTTTCTGTTGATTGATTCCTCTAGTTTTGTGAGCGATAGTTTCCAAAGGATGAGTCTGTTTCTGCTTCTCTCTGTTTCCTCACACCACCCCTTTCCCTTGATGACCCAACAGCATTCATCAAAACCTTTACTGACTGTGGAGTGAAGTCCTGAAGTCCTCTGCAGTGAATTTGTAAAATGAAACAGATTTATGTTGATATATAAGTTTGCTATATTCATCTATGTACATCATTGTCCTGTGTGTGTATGTATGTGGTGTGTAAGAGTCAGCAGAGCAGAAAAGCCTGGCTGCAGTGCTGAGAGTAGCGACATAGGTTGGATTTTTGGAGCATGAGATCATATCCTCACATCTCTAAACAGAGGAAGATAAGAGGAACTCCCTCCCTCCCTCTCTCTCTCTCCCTCCCTCTCTCTCTCCCTCTCTCTCTCTCTCTACCTCTCTTCCCCTTTCTCTCTCTCTATCTGTCAACATCCACTGGGCTTGGCATATATATAGTGTGGCCTAGTATGAGCAGACATTCACTATGGTATGTTTCTTAATATGCACATAAAACAAAGCATTTGTGAGATTTTAATAACAATGATCTCATAACCATACAGAATGGCATTTAATACGGTGGATATAAAAAGTCTACACACCCCTGTTAAAATTGCAGGTTTTTGTGATGTAAAAGAAAGAAAGAAAAAAAACCCATGAATTATGTTAGATGTTTTTCCACCTTTAATGTGATATAGCATCCAACAAAATTCAAGTGAAAAACAAAGAGAAACATTTTAAGGGCAAAAAGTATATAGTTGTGCAGCGCGGTGGTGCAGTGGGTAGCCGCCCCACAGCTCCAAGGCCAGCGGTTTGATCCTGAGCTTGGGTTACTGTCTGTGTGGAGTTTCTGTGCATGTTTTCCCCTGTGTATGTTTCGTCTGGGTTCTCCAGTTTCCCCCCACCTTCCAAAACATGTCAGTAGGTGGATTGACTAAGATAAATTGCCCTAGGTGTGAATGAGTGTGTGTGTGCATGGCGCCCTGTGATGGACTGGCAGGGTATATTCCCACCTCATGCCCACTGTACCTAGGATTGGCTCTGGATCTTGTGTTTTCTTTATATACTGTACTATACTAACCTCCCCAACAGGGTTTTTAGATCGATGGTACTCTTAGTCCCTGACATGAAGTCTACAATGCACTTCTGATAAGGGCATCTGTTAAATTCTGTAAATGTAAATGTAAATGTACAGTCATTGAAGATATCACAACCCAAAAACATGGTTCAAGATTTAGGGTTAATGCTGATTCCAATGTGAAAATTGTGTGTAGAAGGCAGAATAGGCCAGTCAACAGTACAACTTTTACACTGTATTGGCTACATTGACAAGTTCATACTTGCAGTGTATTTCCAACCATGTGGAACCAGGTATAACCCAAATGAAATAAAAAGCAATACACAATGCAGGAATTAAGTCATTTCAATTCATGCTTTTGTTTGCGTGGATAAAGGTTATTTTATTTCAGGTTTCTGTTTATAACTGAAACCACTGCAAGCTGTGAACCACGTGAGGTTCTGTAAAATGCTAATATCACACAGATCGGAATGGGTGCATTGCATAGAACCAGTTGATTCTGAGATGTGGTCTCATTATAAGCAGTTGTTGAATGAAATACTGAACTCAACTAGAAACAGAAAAACAGTGAGCAGTGACCGGCTAAAGACAGATTACTTTCTAGTCACTAATTCAAACCAGACACTATTTATAACTAATTATCTGCAGCTAAAGGTAATCCTCCACAAACTCTGACATAAATTACATAAAATATGTTCAGTCTTCTTGCACTGTTTCATCCTTGGCAGATGTTCTGAACATAAATTGTTTTCTACACAGCTGTCCCAGCCTTGGTTTTGGCCTTTAGTTCACCTGATTGATTTACTATTTTGTTATCGTCCAAAGCAGAATCACTGGGTTCCACAGATGCCGGCCTAGCCCTATTTAATGAGCACAGCCAAACAGACCTGTTTCCTATGTCCTGTAGGACAGTTTAGAGTCAGCATTCTGGACAAGAGCATAAAATAAGGTGAAGCTTATTATTCTGTATAGTACTGTACTGTACACTGAGACCTATATATTGATTTTGTGATGTTTTCTGTAAAGAGACATTTATTTTTATGGAAGGAGTCTCTAGTGTCAGTGCCTTGTAACAGTCAATAAGTATTCCACTACTGAAAGTCTTCAGGACAGCTGCATTTTTTTTGTCTTATTAACTTCACGAAAGAGAAAAAAAGAGATATAATAAGATAACAGGAACTAACTTGGGTTGTGGATGTTCCACAGCGTTGAATATAACTATAAACAGATAAAATGTACAACATGTCAGCAAGTTGCTGTGGTATAAGAGGAACTAGCACTCTGGGATGTGCTGTTAATGGAAATTAATCATCTTCTGGGTGTTATCAGTAACTCACATTGCACCTGGTTGCACCTGGTTTTGTTTATAGTTATAAATGATATACTAATAGTGTATACACACATGTGCATGAAGTGTTAGTTATAAACGTTTGTTAATTGTCAAATAATTAGTTATTTGTTCATGTCTATTACTAATATATTAAGGAAGGAATAAAACACATCTGGACGTATTGTTATGTTACCACCCTAAAGTTGATTATTTTCCAATAACAGCACGTCCCAAAGTGCTTTATTCCTCTTAAACCACGGCAATTTGCCAATGATTACACTTTTCTATTAACTAAAGAATGACATATACATTATATCCCTTTATAGTTACATTTAATGTTGTAGAATGTTAGTTCCTGTTATCACTTGCGTTATAGCAGCTATAAACAGTTGTTCCCTCACCAGCCTTTCTTTTTTCTCTCATGAAGTTAATTAGACAAACATACAGCCTGTTATGTTAGAAACCACAAAACGCAATGCTCACAATCCTGAAGACTTTTCTGTATAAGAATGAAAGAAAACAGCTTGACCATTACAAAGCACTGACACTGGAGACTCCTTCCAAAAATGCTAAAAAAAAAGTCTCCTCACAGAAAACGTCACAACATTGACAATTGCACAAAGAGTCCCTGTGTAAATTGTTACTATAGAAACAATGACACATTAGAACAAGCACATGAATATACGCCTTGCAGCTGGAACTAACATTAGAGCTGTTGTTTTAGAAGATAAATTACCACCTGCTGACCAATCAGAATTGAACAGTGTTGTAGTATAATGAAAGTTGTCATAAACTTAAGCAAATGGACAGAAGCTATCACCATCTGCTTTTACACTATAGTTATCACATTCCAAGTTTCATGATCATAGATTTATTTTATGCTTGCGAGCAATCAGAGGGCATACCAAACTTATCAGCAAAAAAATGTTATGAGTGTGAGATTGGCCTTGATGAGGACAGGATGACATGGCCACACTGCCCAGTATACAGTAAGGCTTTGATCTGGACTTTATTGAAGAGAGATGGATGCCATGTGGGTTATGGACATGCAGACTTGGGTGGTCTGAGAAGATCTGTGATATTTCTGGGAAAAGTTTGAACTGCACTCCATTTGGAATTTTCTAATCAAGAAATCACACATTTGGCTTGTCAAGTAAGCAGCGTGGGCCTGCACTAGAACAGATGTCTTATCAATGAAGCTGGGGGAAGACAGACTCATTCCCATACCCGCCCACGAAAGTCTTTCAGCCTGAGGCAGCAGTACAGTGCAACACCCAAGAGCAAATACTTAAGGAATTGGTGCATACCTTGCTGTTGATAAGCACCCTATACAAAATGCTAGAAGATACAATCTTTAAACAAAACACTCTCTCTAATAAATCTATAGTCATCATGCTCAAAGGCAATACTTGTCATTATGCAAACATTGCTCTGCCCACATGCCTGCTACAGAAATCCCACGTTTAACAGTAATTTACCCTTAACTAACAAGTACAAAATACTCTGGTGTTTCTGGCACCAGTCCTGCTCTGCATACTCAAGCACAGCTGACCTTCACTGAAGGTACTTTAACATAATGAATGTGCATTAGATTTACATTTATGCAGCAAAGACTGATAACAGTTGCAAATCTGACTCAGGTGAAGAATAGTCATTAGGAATGATAATTCCAGGGAGTAATAAATTCTCTGACTCTGCTCACACTTGACAACAATGGGCTCCTCTAAGCAGCTGATTAATGATCTGAAAAAGAATCTAAGTGATGCCTACAAAGCAAGGAAAGGTTATAAAAAGATATCAAAGTACTTCCAACTCACAAATTTCCACTGTCTGAAATGTCAGATCTGGAAGACCAAGAAAGCTTTTAGATGGAACTGTCGGTATGCTGGGAAGAAAGGCAAAGCAAACCCCCCAAAGAACTTGCAGGAAGGTTTAGCTGACACAGAAGTGGTGGGGCACCATTCTACTGTGCAGAATTGCTTGCACAACAATAATCTGCATGGAAGAGTCATCAGCAACCTCATCACAAAAGTAAAAAAAAAACAAAAAAACTGAAGTATGCAAAACAATATCTAGAAAAGTCTGATGCATTTTGGAAACAGGTGCAGTGGACTGATTAAGTCCACAGCACTTGACTGAGAAAAATGGGAATTTGATGAAAAGAACACCTTGCCAACTGTTAAGCATGAGGGGGGATCTATTATGCTTTGGGGTTGTGTGACAGCCAGTGGCATAGTAAACATTGCACAGATAGATGGAAAAATGGATTTTAGTAAATATCAGCAAATTCTGGAAGCAGATGTGACACAGTCAGTCAAGAAACTGAAGCTGAAATGAGACTGGTTTCTACAACAGGATAATGAGTCAAAATATGGCCCTATGGAATGGCCCTCACACTCCCCTGACTTGATTACTGAAAATCTATGGGTAGATCTTAAACATTCTGTACATTCCAGATGGCCCAATAATATCTCAAACTAGAAACATTCTGCAAACAAAAGTGGGTGAAAATTCCTAAAACAAGAATAGATAGTCTCTTAGTTGGCAACAAAAAGCATTTGTAATCTGTGATGTCTGTCAAAGGGGGCATTACTAAGTACTGACTTAGGAGAGTATTGAAACTCTTGCATACAGTGCAAAAAAAATTCTCTGTGAGATTTTTTTTTTCAAATTAAAAGAAACACAACTTCAGCAGTAAACTTTTTAAAAAAAAAAGAATTACTGCAAATGTTAAAGCACCGCTACTTCATATTTGATAACCTTAAAAAAAAAATAAGGAAAAATAAATAAAATATTAATTGTGGCATGCCACAAAAAAAAAATCAACATAATATGTTATTTGGTGAGGGTGCCCAAACTTTTGCATACAATCATATGTTCAATAATAGGCTAATGAAATAAGGGTTTTAGTGATTTCCTCCAAGAAACACTCAGGGTGAAGCTTCAGTAAAACATTCCCACACAACAACAATTACTGCTCATATAAGGACTAATAATAACCAATACCCATTGGAAAATCCATTCTGATCTTCTCACCAAGGTCAACTAAGCGGAAATCCTAAATCTTCCCACCAGCAGACTCTGAGAAGCCCTCTGCAATCTGGTAGAGAGTTTCCACTTTTGTTAACAATGTCATTTAAAGGTTTGTGAGGACTGGCTGATACAGACCCACTCATATGAGGGAGAGAGAGAGGGAGGGAGAAGAGGAAAGGAGTAAGGGGTCTCAGCTGCCATGCTCTTTCTGATCCCTGGTCACTACTTCCCAGGACCATGGCTGTCCCTCCGGGGACCTCTTTCCCTTGCAATTATGGACATAGCCTCCATATCAGGAAATGTCTCATCTCTATGACCTACATTGTGCTCTGTTCATTTTATGTTCTGTTGGCTGGGCAGGACATGCTTGATTTGCTATAAACATTTATAAGTCAACTTCAACATGGAGGTACTTCCTTCAGAAATTAAAATCATTAGCAATGTGTGAAGATCCAAACCATCCCTAACATTTTCATACAATCAAATACATACAGTACAGTGGAGCCTGCAGAGTACTTCTCATTGGCTGTTGGCGCCTTTGATATTTATATAAGCGTCTGTAGAGGCAACTGTAACAGGAAGTTTAAGGGGTGTGTGTTTTGATTGGACCTGTGACTGGAGTTTTGTCTCCTGGTTGAAAATGTCACTATTGTAGAGGAAATTAGAGCAAAAGGGTGGCTGAACTGTATACCCCTTCAATATAAATAGTAGCAGAGTGGAAAATACATGAGTAATTGTACTTTGTTACTATACCTAAGTATTATTTTGCCATATTTTTCTTTTCATGAGTGATATTGAAATTGAAAATTTAATATCCACTGAATTAACTATCAAGAATTATCCCAATTCCTCATCTGTGGTGACTTTCTCATGCTATACAATGTAGTTAATGTTATAGCTATCTGTTCAAAGATGTAGTGATGAATTTGTGGATGAGCGCCCCTGGCCCTACCTCAGTAAAACGTCTCAATCTCCTTTGCCTCTCTGAACTCCATTTAATTTGAAAAGGCATGTTGAGGTAAGTTTTGCTAATTTGCTAATAATAACTGGATATATTTAACTAAATTAGTATGTTTTCTTTGCTAATGCCAAGTTAGACCAGCATACATTACAGTAGCCTAGTCAGCAAGTCACATTCTAGCTAATGGTATATATTGGTTATTTACATCATATTTAACGTCAGAACAGCATAGTTCAAGCAAAACAGCATAGCTACTTTAAAGCAGATTCTAACACTTTTTGCTGTCATCTAATTTAAAATACTTTTCATTACTTTTCAGTTAAAACTTTATACTTTCACTTAAGTATAATTTCCCTAAATAGTAGTGAGAGAACATTAGAATATTAGTGTGAGGGACAAATTTATATTTAGATTTACATTGATTTAAATCAAACACATGGCAAACACATGGTAGTTATATTGAGTACAAGGCTCAGCAGTGGCTCTTTTAATCTCTAGGTCACCACCATAACTAATGAGCTTCCACTGGCCTCATAGCTACGATGCTGCAATATGAATGTGTATCTGTGAGAAAAGGTTTGTGCACCCTTTGGAATTATATGCATATCTACATAACGTGCTTCTATATATGATCTTATCTTCATGTTATAATAAAAGTAAATACAGTTGAAGTAAATACGGTTGTACAGTAGCTAATACAGAGCTTTTATACAGTGAAACACCAAAAGATCTGGATAGCTAATCGAACTCAATCAGCTAACTAATGGCATCCACAGGTTGGATGCTGAAGCTGTGAAATGCCAATATCACCACAGGTTTGGGCTTGCATTATTTGCAGATTGTGTTTTCAGATAAAAATGGATGCATACACATTGTTAGCTGTCACCCTATGGTTCTATGTCACTTGTTCGAGGAGTCTACAGAGTGCCCTTCCAATGATTATTGTAAGGATTCCACTTCCATTCAGTTCAGGTCTATTGTACAATACAACTGAAAATGATCTTATCTTCATTCTATAATAAAAGTAAATACAGTTGTATTCAAAAGTTTCTGACAATTCAACAGCACTGTGGTATAAATAGGTTTATATACAGGGTTCAAGTTTAGCCTAAATACAGAGTTACAATTAGTACTGAATACAATCATGAAGGACATCCACATTTGAATGAACGTTCAGGCTGTTGCTGGGATTGTGCCACTGTTGTGTGGTACAAGGTTGGTAAAGCATGCAAATAAGACTAGGAACTGCAGAATGGGTGTGAGAGGAACTGAGAGGAACAGGCAACAGAACTGTCTTAGATGATTACAACAGATATGACATGGCTTATTAAATGGGACGATTCATCAGAAGGAAAATGTTGATAGTCTAAGATTAGTTTTGAATCTGACCTGTTAATATCCAGAGTTCAGATGTGGAAAAAGATTATTTAAACAGATGTGGAAGTGGATTAATTGAATACAGACACAGTGCAGTCAGTGAAAAACTCATTATGGAGAAAGGTTCAGGTTCAGGTTAGGACTTTCATGCAATACACCATTTATATATACAGTGGGGTCCAAAAGTCTGAGACCACATTGAAAATCTTGGATTTTTTTACTTTCATTAAAATTGGAAAAAAAAGGTTTTAGAATTTTTAAATATTTAAAACAAAGAAAGTAAATGGTCAATATCATGAATATTTACTATTCAAGATTCTGCACTATTTCTAGGTCCCTATTTAAATGTAAGCAAATGTGTGATATTGGCCTTGTTAACTACTTTGTACAAAAGGTCAGATTTTCCTCATGCCTAATCTCTTCTACTGAAGCATGTGTTCAGACGACACTCCGATGGATTTGATCTAAAATGGATCATAAGATTTTACACAAACTTGCGGAGTCCATGCCAGCTCGAGTGCACGCTGTCATTAAAGCAAAAAAGGAGGATGTACCAAATACTAAGAAACTCTGCAATTCATGTAAATATGTCAAAGATTCTACTTTTCACTGAAGTTGTTGTCAATAATATCATTTGTAATGAAAATTGTTGCATTAAATTAGAAAAGAATGCAAAATAGAATAGAATGCATTTCCACTAGTGCTCTCAGACTTTTGGACCCCACTGTATATGACAAAATAAGTATTAAAATTTTGTATTAAGAAGGTGAATTTGTTTTTTTTTTCTCTAAGTGAAGTTCGTCCAAGCAGCAGAAGCACTCAGACTGTAATAACCTTGTTATTACCGCTGACTCACCTGAGTGTGCTACTTAGTCTATAATATTCTCAGCAGGTTCTTAGTCTTCATGTTGATTGAGAGTGAACCTGTAGAACCCTAAGAACATACTCTCATTCTAGGTTAGATTGCATCACTGCAGAGACTCAGGCTGAGGCTGTCCAGCTCCCATGTGGTGAATGAGACCACTGATATTCAGTGTCACTATCGAATGTTACCACAGTGAGGTAATCAGCTCTACACAGAGAGCACAAATTCCCTTGGGAAGTTTCTGCCATAATGTCAATATATTAAACCTTTTTTGGCATTGGGATTGGAAAGCACCCACACTGAGGGTATTGTTTGCAAGAACAAAGCACAAAGACTTTAAAGGCATGAATGGGTGGACAGGATTGGAAATGATAGTTTTCCCTTTTCAAAATGTGAACAGCTGCTGTTTCTAAAAGTGTTGCGCTCTTAGCAAAAATGATAATTAATAGTAGATTTAAGGTAGAAACACTTGTCACTGTGCTGACACCCTTGTCCCTTTATTGAGAGGAAAATAATTGTAGAACATCTATATAGTATACATGATGTACCTTTCAGGGTTTACTTCATTTGAACAAAAAGTAGTTGTACAGTGTGCCGTTATTCATTACATACATTAATCACGAGAAAGCGTGAATCTTTAAGCATGTTCCCAACAAATTATCAAACACTTTCATGGTGGAGGTGTATTTTTAAAATCCCTAAAGACTTTGCAAACTTATCAAGTGCTGATAGGGTTATTAGTGTTTGGCCTGTGGTTAGAAGGTTGTGCAGGTTTTTGGAACAGAGACCAAACTACAGATGAAGAAAGACTGGCTCCAAAATATGTCTGGGAACATGTAAAAATTCTTTTCTCCAATGTCATAACATGGCAAAGAATTAATGCCTCTTTTCTTTGCTAATATGTTGGGACGGATTGGATTTGTGCAGATCAAACACTGCAGCTGTGGTGCAAGCTGAATTACACTCCATATTGAATTGAGGCCCTTCATTCATTTGTGACATTTACAGTTGGCTTAGTCTCTTTCAAAGGGGCCTCTCGCTTTTCTGGAAAAATCCAGTGCATGTGTGTGTGTGTGTGTGTGTGTGTGTCTGGGTCCACTTGTGGGTTCCTTGCAGCTGAAGAGGGCTGGCGGGTAAATTACTAAAACGCACATGATGTCATCGTCCCCACCATGTTACAGTGCTGTAACAAGCTACAGATGAGGAGAGTAAATCTGCAAGCCTCTTAGGAGGCATTGGCTAATCCACCATGTTTCAATAACTCCAACTGAACTCTGAAGTGGTTTGTAGAAACCCAGAGATAACAGAAGACAATGGCAATGAAAATTGCAGGATATAGCAGTAATTTCTGGAGAAATTGGATTTGACCCTTCTTGACAGAAAGTGGTTTATTTTAGTTGAAATGTAGATGTCACTTGCAAGAAAGTATATCTGTTTCCAAGCACAAACTATACACTGGGCATAAGATGTTGCCTAAGCTACATGGCCTTGTCTAATGCAAAGCAATTTTAAAACAGTTATCCAGGCAAGTTCTTTTTTTTTTTTTTTTTTTTAAATCAGGTGGCCAGATAATGTGTTCAGTACTATCTAGGAAGATGCAACACTCACTTCCTGTTCACACATGCACATAAACCAGTATGTACCAGTATATATATATATATATATATATATATATATATATATATATATATATATATATATATATATATAAATATATATAGTGTGTGTGTGTGTGTGTGTG
>CM075020.1:8967144-9014077 GCA_037576675.1 Pangasius sanitwongsei | reverse complement strand
ATATATATATATATATATATATATATATATATATATATATATATATATATATATATATATATATATACATATATATACATATATATACTGTGTGTGTGTGTATGTGTGTATATGTACACACAGACACAAATCGGAAACACGAGAGTTTCACATGAGTGGGTGCAGCATCTGTCACGTCTCATGCAGCATGTGTCATGTTTGAGGCATGTTCCAGGCTCACTGTAGCCATAGTTTATGTGGCCTGACTGTTGCGAGTCAGTTCACTGATGAAATCAAGTTTGTATGTTAAAGAAATCAGTATAGAAGTGTTTTGTACTGTATATACATACTTAAACACACACACACACACACACACACACATTTGCTATATAAAAATAATGTGAACAGGAATTAAGAGAACTGACCAAGAAAGAATAAATGAAGTGAAAGAAACTAGTGTAAATATATGCAAGAATATATGAAGAAGAAGGAAATAAGAGCAAAAGCGGATGTTACATGTTTTCCAACTTTTTCCCACAATACTGAAAAGAAAAACAGTTTGGCAGAGTTTACCTTTGTTTTGACCATTTCTCAATGCGCACCCTAGCAACTTCAATACCTGGAATGCAGTGGGAATGTCAACAGCAGATTTTTCCAGTAAAGTGAGATACTGGACCCTTGACCTTTCCTTCAACAGATGTGTGACAAATTAAAGGAAAAAATCAACATAAAGCGTCTTAGTAAGGGGTTCAATATGTGTACCAGATTGGCTTCAATTGTGTAACAGGTCTGGAGAGATGAACAGCAAAAGATATTCACTCAGTCGATGTTTCAGTTGACAATGGTAGTGGAGGGCGCTGTCGAACATGTCAATCCATAATCTCCCAGTGTTCAGGTGAGATCTGGAGACTGTGAAGGCCATAGTGTGTGATTTATATTATTTTTATAGTCATTAAGCCATTCAGTGAGCCCTCACGCTCTGTGAATGGGGACGGGTCATGTTTGAAGAGACCACTCCTATCAGATTTGAAATGTTTCCTCATAGGATAAAGGTGATCAGTCACAATAACTTTGGTTATGATTAATATATCCTAGTAATTAGCAGGATTCATGATGCTAGCAACCTTCACAAGAGTCCCTGTATTACTTACAGAAAAAAAAAAAAACACCACAGTGCAGCAATGATCCAACACCATGTTTTGCTGATGTCTTTTCCTTGTATGTGATGCCCATTTACACCAAACATCCCCATAATATTCATGTCCAAAATTCTATGATCATTGTATTTATGTTTATTTTCATCCATTCTTTTGCGCAACCTCTCTTAATTCTCGAGTTGACTGTATACGTAAGAGAAGTGAAAAATTAGTCTATTGTGTTGGAATAGACAGAAGTCAAATGAGCTCTGGAGAAAGTCGTTCCATTTTATACCTAACTGTGAAAGTCTTTAAGATATATATATATATCTTTTTTCTTCCTCTTGTTCAATCTTTTCTCTCTCTTGTGCAATCTCTCACTCTTTTTTTTTTCCTGTCACCCTCTTTCTTTCTCTACACAATAGGTTATCATTCCTCAGGTTCCAGTCTAGTGACACTGTTAGAATGCGTTGGCCTCCATTAAAAAGTGCATTCAACAACCTGGTTAAATTTCCACCTGAAGTGCATACAGTAGGTTGACCCCCTGTCAATCAGCTAACATGTAAGAGTTGGTCCATTGTCAGTGCTTTACACTGCAGATGATCACAGTTGACCTGGCATTAACATTTAGGTTTATTAAAAAAAAAAAAAAAAAAAAGCGAAATGTAGGACTAGAGCCGTGGTACAGACAGAGGAGAGAGCAGAAGACATGTCTGTACAGAAGTGTGTCAGCTCTACAGCAGCATGTATAAACTGCACCCCCCTTATCTGCCTTGTTAAGACATACCAGGCTTTCTGCTGTCATTTTCTTAAGAATACATGAGGGTTGTGGTCACCTACACCCTTGATAGCTCGATCACAAAACTTTTCCTTTAGCCCTGTGGGTGAACACAAAAAAAAAAAAAAACAACCTTCTAAAGATACACACACAGCACTTTTGCAGATGGACAAAATGGGAATAGAATCCTCAGCCACAGCCGCTGGATATGCACAATTCCTGTTCCTAGATAACATGGTAAATATACTGCTCTTGGCTCAAAAGAGAGAGAGAGAGAGCTCCAAATTCCTGGGGACCAGAATAGGCCAAGAGCAGAGGAGTGTGTGTTTTATTTCAGATCACTGTTAGCAGTGTTGTAAGGCTGTGACTTGTGAAGCAAAGATACTAGGACACAGGTATACAGTGCTGGACTCTTGTTAAATAAGGCCTCATAATTAAAAGCTGCTTTATGGAAAGAGTTGGAACTTGATTTTGCATTCTTTCAGCAGAAAGAAACCTAAAATACAAATTTCCACGTCAAAATTGGCCACAGGATGTGTGCTGTTTATGCACTTCATTCTCCAAACACAATTTTGAGAATACCTTGTCCAAAATATTAAGCGAGAAACACTATCTGGGATGTAGTTAAATACAGTATGTCACATCGCATGTAGGTGGAGGGTTACGACAGTTTGCACAAGAGAAGCCTTACGTTTTGCTGGGTGACAGTTTCGGTCATGGCCCAGATACATGCATGCAGAAAGAGCACTGTTTCCTCTTCACAAACATTACATAACTGCAGCGGTGGGGAAAGCTTAGCTCAGCAGCTGTCAAGCCAAGCCTGACACATATGTGTACTAAAATGGGGCTTTTAGGAAAGAAATGTCATGTAGCCCATGAGAAAAATAAAGACAGGCCATAGTAAGCATAATAACAGGGTACATTTTTGGTGCTCTTTATGTAGTATATCTTTTTGGTAATGTACATACAAGTTATCATACAAGTACTACAGAATGAATGCAAGCCCTTATACTAAATATTGTGGATTTCTTTAATCTCACTATTATTTCCTATCAAAGAGTGCTTTTAGTTTTAAAAGAGCAATTTATATATTGCATTAATTTAAGATATCAGTAATGCTGTAATGATAATTATTATATAGCCAAAAGTATGTTGACACCTGACCATCACACCCACATGTGCTTCTTCTCCAAACTATTGCTACAAAGTTGGAAGCACACAATTGTCTAGAATGTCTTTATATGCAGTAGCATTACAGTTTCCCTTCACTGGAACTAAGAGACCCAAACCTGTTCCAGCATGACAATGCACCTGTGCACAAAGCGAGCGCCATGAAGACATGGTTTGTCAAGTTTGGAGTAGAAGAAGTCGAGTGTCCTGCATAGAGCCCGGACCTCAACCCCACTGAACACCTTTGGGATGAACTGGAACGCCGACTGCACCCCAGCCCTCCTCCCCCCACTAATGCTCTTGTAGCTGAATGACAAATCATAAATCCCCACAGCCTCATGCTCCAAAATCTGGAAAAGGCTTCCTAGAAGAAAGGAGGTTATTATAACAGCAAAGGGGGAACAAATCTGGAATGGGATGTTCAACAAGCAATATGGGCGTGATGGTCATGTGTCCACACACACACACACACCCCAACTTTTGGATATAGTATTCCACAAGTACTACTTGAGTACAGTGTAAAGGTTTGTGCACTGATGCACTCGGAGCTAAATGACTGCAGCAGTAATTGAGACTTTAGGCTCAGTTCTTTTGTTTTCATAATGACTGGCAGACAGGTGGTCTATCTATAGATCAAAAGGAAATGTATGCACTTCAGACAAGGCAAGGTCTGCAGTGTTCAACATGCTAACATTTAGTTGAATGTCTTGCAATGTAAAGTGCACACAGCCAAGTAACAGGTTAAACAACACTGTGTAAGGGTGAGAGGAAAACAAAAAGCTGCAGGAACAGATGAAAGTATTCTGAAAGGACCAGCTTTGATTGACATGGATCTTGAAGCATTACCATACCTTTATTTGATGCCGAACGTGCACGTGTGCTTGTATAAGAGGAAATTTGCTGCTGCATACTTTAAATAAAACAGGAAATAATACTTTTTCTTTTGTAAAATGAATGAAATGTTAAAACATTGGTATTACTAAACCAAGTTTTGCGCCCTCCTCTTTCTTTGGTTGCTCTGCGATGGATTTGTTTCCCATCCATAGTGTACAGTATTCCCACCTCATGCCCAGTGTTCCCGGGAATGGCTCCGGATCCACTGTGACTGACAAGGATAATTGGTTACTGAGGATGAATGAATCTGTCAGGCCATCTACCGCTGACATGCCTCCTCAATTTAATTTAGAACGTTAATTTACTCAGCACACTTGTCTTTCGGCGAAGTACACATTTAGTCCAAAAAAATGCATCACATCAAATTGGTTTATATTAATGCTAGGAATGCTTGTAGTTTTTTCTAGGTGCTTCTCAGGTAGTATGCGGTCTCACTGCAGCACGCATTACGACACACATCACCCTGGACTGAAAGTTCACTGACACCTTGTGGACAAAAGAAGCCAATATAGTGGATTGAAGAAGTCAGGTTTTATTTTTTACAGAAATTATAATTCAATATATAGAGGCATAAATAACTGAAACACCTCTCTTCTCTGTGTGCCCTTTTGACAGATAATAATACTGTGTGCCCTTCTGACAGATAATCTGAATCATTAATGTAAGTCTGATACAAAAATACTACCAAGAAAATGATTTTCTATGATGATTAATGCTACATACACCAAATGTCTTATATACCATAAATTAATTTCTATATAATATTTAATACAAAATATTTCTAGTACAATCGAATTCTTTTTAACAGTTCTATAGTGTAGACCTTTACTTCATTTCATTTAATTTGGTTTAAAGGAGGCTTAACGTCATCTTAGGGATTCTTGGGCTTCTCTGAGCTCAGTGTCCTGTACAGCAGCATATAAGCAGTGTCACTGAAACATCACAAAAAAGATAAAAAAATAATTAAAAAAAAAATTATTACTAAAAAAAGAAAATCTGTAAAGATTGTGAATGTGAATTACATAACCTCCCCATTATAAAGGAACTGTTAATAGAAATTTGCAATATACCTGATCCGTCCTCTCCCTCCATACGTTTTTTGAACCTCCTCCCAGCTGACCTACAAACAACATAAACAAATTTTGTTCCAGATGTTAAAGCTTCAGTGCTATAGACTCACTGGCATCTTCAATAGGAACACCTGTACCCCATGCTTATTCATGCAGTATGTTCTGAGATGCTTTTCTGCTCACCACGGTTGTATTGAATGTAATTTTTTTTTAATTTAATTTTATTTATTTGTGGATTTTTCCCCAATTTTCTCCCTAGTTTAGACATGGCCAATTCCCACCCATCAGTCAACAACTACCAACCAGGGAGGGCAAAGGCTATCAGCAGATAGCATCTTTTTGAACTGCTTCTCATGCAATGTCAGGCGGCGGTTTAACACACTCTGAGGTAAATGCTAATCCACATACATGAGCTCACAGATGCCAATGATTGGGTAGTGTTGCTGTGATTGATAGGGTAGAGAGAGTATACCACCTGAGAACATGGCCAATTTTGTTCTCTTGGACTCCAAAATCATCAATGAACTTGCGAACTCCAGATGATAGGGTGAACGCTTTTCTGTTGCACCACTTGGCAGCCTTGTAATGAGTGAGTGAGAATTATTTAAGTTACTGTACACTTCCTGTCCTTTTCTGATGTCTGCTCTCTCTCATCAACAAGGCGTTTCTACCCACAGAACCACTGCTCACTGGATGTTTTTTTGTTTTTTTTGCACTATTCTGTGTAAACTCTAGAGACTGTTATGTGTGAAAATCCCAGGAGATCAGCAGTTTCTGAAATACTCAAACCGGCCCATCTGGCACCATCAACCATGCCATAGTTAAAGTCATACAGATCTTTGTTTTCCTCTTTCTGATGTTTGATGTGAGCATTAACTGAAGCTCTTGACCTGGCTCTACATGATTTTATGCATTGTGCTGCTGCCACATGATTGGCTGATTGGATAACTGCATGAATGAGCAATTCCTAATAAAGTAGTCAGTGAATGTAAATAGCAGTTTTAAATACATTGCTACAAAGGTAATTAAAATTGAGCTTGTCTTACTTGACACACGTGGCTGTCATTAATATAATACCACTTGCAGTCCGTGGAATAGATGTACGCTGTGTAGTGTCCCATCATGGCCATCCCATAATGAACTATGACTGCATACAGTTTGTACCTGCTCTCAGACTATGAAAAGACAGGCAACACTTATAACCTTGTAATACAGAGCTAAATATATTTTCAACCTTTAATCCAAAAGATAAATTACTTGGGAATGTTCCTCAGGTATCATTTCAGCCATATTGATAGTTTCAGGGAAACTGACTTTGGTGTTCAGCTTTCTGGTAAAGCCATTGTAGTTTCTGAACCTCTTTAGATTAAAGCATAGGATAGATGGTAGGGAAACAAGCTTGTACCCCTATGAAACAAAACAAAAAAAAAAAAAATAATGATAATAATAATAATAATAATAATAATAATAATAATAACAATAATAATAATAATAATAATAATCATCATCATCATCATCATCATCAACAAATTGTAAGACCTGAACAGATGGTGTCTTCACTTCACATTTGACACAATAAAAAGCTTCACTGCCTTCCAACTTCTGAGACTCAAAAGACATTTTTAAACAGTCCTTCTGGGAAAGAAAACAACATTAACTTAATGAGCATTGAGGAGCTTGTATGCTAATGAGTCAGCTATGCACTGCAAGAAAATTAACTGGATATACAGTAAAGAAGTTTTTCCTTCCCAAAGAGGGAAATCTGAACATTTTTGTATTTAAAGGAAAACTCCAGTACTTGTATTTAAAGGAAAACTCTGGAGTACAGCAGAGACTCAACTATGTTTGGCTATTTAACTATCTATGAAATGATAAGCACGATGCTGTTGACGGCAGTATTAGCATGAAAGCTGAAGCTTTAGTGCTTTATCTGTTTGAGCAGTATGTACAGATGAGGAGGTGAGAGAGGTGGATAGACTAAAGGACTAAAGCATCACTCTCTTTAGGTAGAGATCAAGTAAGGGCTAAATTCCAGACTATTAGCAGGTAGTCGAACAGCACTGTGGATAATGTAGGAATCTGTTCGCCAAAGATAAAATAGACCACCATGTCAAGTGAATCATACAGATTAATATGCAAGTTGTTCAAGGTGGATTTTCTTTAAAGTATTGTATTTATACTAAGTGAACCTCAGGGAGACCAGCTGTACTTGCTGTTGTAAGGTAAAAAAGAAAGGTAAATCTTACGGCTGAGATTGTGGTGGCTCACGACATTGTGCTTTAACAGTCAGTGCAATGCATTTACACAGAATGAGTTCTCTATAAAATCGCAATCATCAATACCCATGTTTGCTTTTGCACTGACAACAAATGCAACTTTACCCACAATTAATTAAAACTAGATTATGATTAGAGGCACCAAATGGAAAATATCTCAGCAAATGATGAACAAGGTCTTTTTTTTTTTTTGATGAACAACGTCTCTTTCCTCACCAAGGTGGTCCCGTCCTCCTGCAGATATAGTGGAAGGCTGAGAAAGACGCTGGGGACACGGTGTACGTTCTCACAGCCTAAACACTGAGTGCATACTTCCATCTCGATCATGTAAAGATTATTTATCTCTGCAGCCTGCAACAAAATAGGACAAAAAAGACAATCCAGTCTCTCCATCATACGCAAGCCTCTGCTCTGTGTCATTGACATCATTCCATGTCCATGACATCTTTCAAGTCCACCTGTAATAACACTTCGAGATAAGTTAAGGTCCGAATTACAGTATGTCATAGTAGGTAGGAAATTTTGGATTCTTTTGCCTATGATACTCATATGTGTTTATGCCTCATCTATTTTTAATAGTCACTTTTTAAAGCACAGCATGGAGAATTAAATTCTAAACCCACAATTCGCTGGTCAGACATCTGCTTCTGAATGAGGTTTAGGATGGCGTGGAACACTTCATCAGCGTCATGTTGAGTTAACCCTAAAGCAAGACACTCGATTTATTACTTGATTACTACCAAGAAGAATTTACTGCATTCTATGAATTTGAAATATTTAATTAATCAAGGTTACAAGCCTAAATGTTCAGGACATTTTTTAAACAATTATCATTCTGCTATAATGGTAAAGACTGTCAACCTATATGTTTGAAGAAATATTACATATTGCGTACGGCAAATGTGGTTATGGTGAAGGCACTCCAGAAAATCCAGATGAGGACTGGCCTGGCTTTTATCCTTCATGGCTTCTAATGCTCTTTTGAGCTCCAGGGGAACATTGTAGGCATTAGATTCCTTAGATGGCTGCCATCTAAATACAAAAATATCAGCCACTCTAAAAACATTTGTACATCTTACATATACAATTGAGGCCAAAAGTTTACATACAGTGGCTTGCAGAAGTATTCAGCCACCCCGGAATTTATCAGATTTGTCGGAATAACAAATGATAAATACATATATTCCTCCTATCAGCATTTTTATTACAAACTCATGTTCTCTTGTGAATTTTCAGTCAAAATTAATTATTTGGGCAGCAAGTATTTCAACCCCCCAGGTTCCGGAAGCTCAAGATGTAAGATATTGTCTTAATAAGCACACAACTGACTTATAATTGGTGTTTCAACTGTGGAATATTAAAACAGCTCCGATTTTCTGTTGAACTGTCATTGAAGAGACTATTAGTCTGAAAGTGGGAATGAAAACTAAGGAGCATTCTAAGGAAGTGAAAGATACCTTAGGAATAGGGTGTAAAATTATATCTAATTAATATATGGTTAATTTATGGTATTTAAAACCTAAATGTGTTATTATTTACATTTCTCAAGAAAGTTTATTATAGTTATAATTCTGTTTAAATTAGTAATAATTGCTGTATTTAAACTCAGGTGACATCCTGTTTTACCTGCTGAGCAACTCCTGTAATTCTGTAGTGGCTGCAAAAGACTGCAGTAAAGCATTTACACAGCAGGAGAGACTGCAATTCGAAAGCCCTCTCACACCTGCAAGTACGAGTGACTGCATTACATATACATTTATACAATTCATGCAAATTTACTCTCTCCTAGTTATTAAGAAATTCACTGGTACATATAAATCCAGAATATTAAACAAATTCTTCCTCCAATATAAAATGCAATGTGAAGGCAAAATAAAGAGAATATAAAAAGTCTACATATACCTGTGAAAATGGCAGGTTTTGCGGTGTAAAAAATGAAACCAAGATAAATCATGTCAGATCTTTTTCCACCTTTAATGTAATATAGCAACCAACCAAATTCAAGTAAAAACAAATGTCTTTTTTTTAAACAAACTCCCATTTTTTTAGGAATAAAAAAGAAAAAACGTGCAAAAAAATTGGTTGCATATGTGTGCACACCCTTTTATAATGGGGCATGTGACTGTGTTCAGAACTCATTCAAAAGTAATTATCATATAGCTGTCATCAATTAAGTGATTCTTATTAACCCCAAATAAAGATCAGCTGTTTCTGTAGGATTTTTTTTGTTGTTGACATTTTCTTGGTTTCATCCGACTGCTGAAGCCATAGTCTGCAAAGAGCTTAGAAAGCATGTACACTGTCAAAAGGTTAAGGGGTACAAAAGAATTTACAATTTCCATATGACAGCAATCTCTTGTATTCTTCACATGTCTGGATGCCCTTTCTCATGAAAAAAAATCATGTGGTAAAATGTGCTATGGTCTGTCAAGACCAAGGTAGAACTTTTTGGGCATAACTCTAAAATATATGTTTGGCGCAAAAAACAAGACAGCTTCTCCCCGAAGTACACCATACACACTATGAAGCATGCTGGTGGCAGCATCATGCTATGGGGCTGCTTCTCTTCAGCTGGAACTGGAGCTCTAGTCAAGGAATCATGGATATCTCCATATATCAAACTATTTTGGCACAAACCCAGCTGAAGATGCAGCAAAATTTCACCTTCAAGCACGATAAAGACCCAAAGCAAAAGTTCAACATTTCTGAATGGTGCAGTCAGAATCCAGATCTAAATCCTATTGAAAACCTGTGGAATGACATGAAGAGGGCTGTGCACAGGAGATCCCCTTCACAATATAATGGATCTGGAGCATTTCTGCAAGGAAGACTGGAATAAAATTGCCAAATTCAGATGTGCTAAGTTGGGAGACTCTTACCCAAAAACACTGAGTGCTGTATTACAAGCACAAGGTGCTTTAACAAAGTATTAGTCAAGGGGCATGCACACTTATGTAACCAGGTTATTGTAAGTTTTATTTTTTTCCCCATAAAATGATTCTATTTGTTTTTCATTAGAATTTTATTGGTTGCTGTATCACAATAAAGGTGGGAAAAAGATCTTAGTTTAATTTTTTTTTTACATCACGAAAACCTACAGTTTTAACAGGGGTGACTTTTTATATCCACTTTATGACGTTAAAAAAAGAGACAACTCACCTACGGCTCTAGTTCTGTTGAAAGATTCAGATCTACACCAAGCCATTCCCATCTATAATAATAATAATAATAATAATAATAATAATAATAATAATAATAATAATAATAATAAGTAGGTTGCAGCTGGAAGACAGAGGCAGTATTGAGGAGAGTTTATTTGATGGTACCTAGCAACAGTACTGTTACAGACATTTAACCTATACAAAATGTTAGCATTTGTGGTTTTTAACTGATTTTATTGATATTTATGAGTCATTGAAATAGGAATAACATTCAATCAAAATGAAGAACAAATCACAATGAAGAAAACTATACAAAACTAAACATTCTATACTTCAGGGCTAGAAGTATAGAATGATTTTTTTTTATTTATTTTTTTTTTTTTTAAAGAGAAAACTGTGTTGTAACACAACTAAACCTGCACTGATGTATTTTAAGGATGAATCTTTACTGAATGCACAGATTCTCTGTGATGGATCTTAATGTAGCATGACTTTTGTCTTCTCTCTAATATATTTAGCAATAGACTTAGCAATAGCTTTAGCATCAACACGTTCAGGATTACAACGAACAAATTAGGTTATTTATAACCTTAGTAAACAAAATGGTGTGAAATTAGACACTGACCTGCAGTGAAGCTGATATCCTGACCTGCTGTAGTGTAAACTTTACTCAAAACGAATCTTAACCAGAAACGAAACACTTTCACTTTCACTTTCCTGTCACTCCTAAGTTTCTGTTCTAGGCGGAGCAACAACCTGCTCAACATGCCTCTAAAACCTGCCGTCCTCCTAAAAGTCCATCACAGGGTGTGTCTCTATAACCAATGACGAGACCTACACACTATCTAAACATTATCTACAATTTACTAGGCTATTATTTAGTAATATAATGTGTCGCGCGCGCTTTGCTTTCTCACGTGCGTTGCAACAAAACCATAGTAGATCCTACCGCTTTGTGTAGTACATACAAATATACAGTGGATATAAAAAGTCTAACCCCCCATCCAATTTACAATAGGATTACATCTGGACTCTGACTGGATCATTTGAAAATGTTGATCTTTTTCTTCTGAAGCCAGTCCTTGTTGACTTGGATTTGTGCTTTGGGTTGTTATGCTGGAGGGGGACACTTTTCTTCATCTAAAGGTTTTGTACCAAAACAGAAGAAGAATAAACCCTTCTTTGTCACATATACATTACAGCACAGTGAAATTCTTTTCTTCATATATCCCAGCTTGTTAAGAAGTTGGGGTTAGAGATGATACAACACCCCTAGAGCAGAGAGGGTTAAAGGCCATGCTCAAGAGTCCAACAGGGGCAGCTGGGCAGTGTAGGAGCTTGAACCCTCAACCTTCTCATCAAGAACCCAGAGCGTTAACCATTGAGCCACCACTGCCCAGTACTTGTCAGATATTCCTGCAGCTCCTTTAATGTTGCTGTAGGTCTCTCAGCAGCCTCCTTAATAAGTTTTTCTCTTGTCTTTTTGTCAATTTTGGAGGGATGTCCTGTTCTGGGTAATGACACTGTCATTCCCCATTTTCTCCACTTGTTCCATGGCACACTGAATATTTTTTTAATGTTTTGTACCCCACTCCTGATCGATACCCTTTTGAGATTTCATAAATGCTTTGTCTAAGCTCTTTTACAGAAGCTCTTTGGCTTCTAGCAGTCGGATGAAACCAAGAAGATGCCAAGAAATCCTACAGAAACAGCTGGTCTTTATTTGGGGTTAATCAGAATCACTTAATTGATGACAGGTGTATGATAATTATTTTTTAACATGAGTTTGATTGCGATTTGTTAAATCTGAACACAGTAACATGCCCCATTATTAAAAGGACGTGTGCACTTATGCAAACTGGCCATTTTACTGTTCTCACATTGGTGGCATCCATGAAGAAGTTTGGCTTCCCCACCTCCCACATCCCAGTTTAACTTAAGTTTAACTCTAGATCACTTCATTTTTATTAAGTAACAAGAGATGTTCAACACCCTAAATCTTAAATAAGGCAAAATCTCAAAAATAATAGTGTGGCGGGCAACAAACTTCAATTGCAGTGTACATGCTCAGGAAAAAGGGTACTAAAATGTGCCTTTCCTTTTCACTTAGGTACATCTTTTGTACCTTTAGTTTCCAGTTTAGTTTCTATATAGTAATGTGACTGTAGCATACCTTTAATAATGATTTAAGGCACTTAATTGGACCTTAAGGACCACCCTTGTACCTTAAATTAGCTTTTAGAATGATGTACTACATTCAATTTTTTTTACTTGAATTTGGTTGTGTATTATGTCATATTAAAGGTGGAAATGATCACTACGTGCTTTCCAGGTAAAGGACACAATAAAGGTACAAATGACCTACCCTTGAGCATACCGCACCAGTGACAAGGAAAGGTACAGTTTAGCTTTTTTTCTGAGGGTGTGTGTGTTACAAACACTTCACAAAGTGAGGACTTTTCAAGAGCCTTTCTGTGCAAGCAGTCCCAGGCACATACATCATGGTTGTGTTAATCATAATCAAATGTTCGCAGTGTTTTCACCATCGTTTGTTGTTTTTCTACAGCTTATTGTGCACAAATGTGTTTTTCAGGAAGAAGCCCTGTAGTATGGTCCAAACATAGCATTCCACATCTGCTGCCAGAATCCATACAGCCGGAGGATCCATGGATAAGCGGAAGGCAAAGCTGTGGATTAAGGATATATGCTTATGAATATGCTTTTTAAACCAAACACAACAAGGTATGCTTACATCTATTCTTTTTGAGTTGACTTAATAACAGCACATGGACTTTCCTGACACTTGCTTTGATGTCTGTGAAAGACTTTCTCTCTCTCTCTCTCTCACCCATGCAGTAGCATTTATTTCTTCTAAATATATAAATTTGTCTTATTTGGATTTGCTGTCTTGACACTTTTATGTTGCTTCTATTGAGCCAGGGTTTTAACACTGAAAGGATTTTGACCCAAATGGGTGATTTATAATATCTTCTTTATAATATCTTTATAATTAATGTCTCGACTAATTTTTCAAATGAAACACACAGTATAATCAAGACTCAGTTTCTTACAATCTCTTTATTGACATGCAGTCATCAGTTAATTTTGGTATGCTTAACTAAGACACAACAAGCAGCACTGTCCAAATTATTTTTCCAAATATTTATCAGCTGCATGTCTTACCGCTTTCTTTCTGGAGCAAGCTGAGACTGATGTGCACTTTATCTACAGTCACAGTTTATATTAGTCTTTTGAGATTATCTCCTCACCTGGGTCCATACGTATGAGCAGCAGGTACAGCAGGAATAACAGAACAGCAGTTCTGTGAATAAAGCGTGACCAGGCAGAGACACCCGCCAGAGACAGTCCTCTGTACAACAACCTCATAACAGCATTCAACTTCCGGACCACTGACCCTGAAACAATATGAAGTAATTTAATTACAATAATCTGGAATGAGATGTTCAAAAAGTACATACGAGTGTGATGGTTAGGTGTCCACAAACCTTTGTCTATATAGTGCATCTTTCTATTAGTTACTGAATATTATGAGTTTGGATGAAAACCTGAATAATAAGCCAGGATTACAGTTGAAAAGCTTCATGTACAAAGCATTTATACTCCACTAACATGTGATTCCGCAGTTGTGGTGCCTGAATTGAAATCATGAGTGTGTTAACCCATCTCAGACAAGAATGTCGTTTTCTACAAGGTTTCTTCTCCGACACTGGCTGCATTTTGCTTTTAAATATCTTACTTGAAACGTTGTTAATTTCCGCATCATTTAATTTGGGTAACAGGTCTGTACATTCAACATGCCCTCATCAGTCAATATCACAATATCATTAACAAAAACTTTTTTCCTTTCTTAAAAAAGAGCTTTATTTTCTCCTTCTTTCTTCTGGTCTCCAAGAAATTCATATCATGCAACTTCCTGCTTAACATGTGGAATACTGCAAACATTTCATACGGATGAATGTGTTCAGGTAACACGAGTGAGGAAATGTTGCAGGACATTTTTCATAACCTATAATGGATGAGTGATGGAAAATGATATTTCAAGCTTGTTTTATGGATTCACATATTAATGCAAAAAAGAATAAGACTTTGATGATTATATTTAGATAAGGTGTAGTTATAGTGGGCTGGGACAGGCAAAATTTACTGTTCTCTGTGCTTTATATAAGTTATTTATCTAAAATATAAACATAGGTTATTGTAAAGGACACTTTACCCATGTTACATTTATATTTTAATTACTTATCTGTAAATGTAAAATCAATGGGACAGGAATGCCCAAGTGTGGAATCACCTTCACTCTTATTTAATATTACAAGACAAACAATACCTTGAGGTATAATCATTTTCTTTGCTTCCACAGGGACGGGATCAGGGCTTGGATATGAATGGTTCATCTTTTTAGCGTCATGATTCTCGAGTATCGTAAGTGCAGTTTGTCTCTGATCCTCAGTAAAGGCAACCTGTCCCACTTCATCCTTCAGCAGCTCCTTGGCCTCTGCGGTTTGACCCAGTGGCAGAAGAACATGCAGGATGTAGAGCTCGGCCACGCTGCTGTAACCTGACAGACTCGTGTTCGAGGAGCAGTGCAGCCAAGTTCGCACTGCCTCCTGCACCGCTGCCTGCTCAGACACCTTGGTGTAGAGAAGAATGCTGTGAATGTAGATGGAACAGCAGTTGAACATGTTGGCCGCTGCTAGGTGATAGAGCTATATTATTATAAAGCCAGTTAGACTGAACAGGATAGATTGCATGTCTCTCCAAAGCAACACACATCTAATTTATTATCCTTACTCTCTCCTGCTTGCATGAAGCTCATTTGATGAACAAAATTAGCTCAGTTGGTTGCCAAAGACATGGGAAAGGCAACTGAATTTAAAAGAAATTATTTATTATACTAGATTTTCTCGTATTTCTTTATTTTTTCTTGCTTACTGAAAATATGGGACTTTTTTTAAAAAATTTTTTTTTTACTGATTTGCAAATCATGTTTCACAGATGATTTCTTCTAAACTTCGCCATTGTGACATTGGAAATGATTCTTTGGTGTGACTGTGGCTTGAACGCAATATATAAATATTTTTTGTGATCATCACTCATGCTGCCTAAATGTTATCCTGATTAGTAGATACCAACCCAAATATACCCAAATATCCCTCATGTATAATGTGTCAAGTAGACATTTTTACCACATCTGCATGATCTTTGCCGGAATTTGCTCTGTTTTGCCATAACGCTGCAAAACCCAAGTCAGGACGTCATGCCACTGGTTTAACTCGGCCAGAGCTTGAATTCCAACTATGCAGAGCGCTGCTTTCAACTCTCCGTGCCTGGAACTGTGAAAACACACAGGCTTAGTTGATATTTGTGCTATTTTCTATCAAATTATCAAGTCCAAAACAATTCCACTAAAGAAATCACAGGCTATTATAAATATACTGCATATACAACAATAAGATATTACATTTATTTATATACGAATGAACCCATTTTGCTGTGTCTCTATGCTCTAACATTCCACAGTCACCTTGGGTTTTGCAATAAACAGCTCCTAAAGAATAAAGCTGAAACTTTTCAGTTTTTCAGGGTTTTAGCCAGAGATGTGCATAAATAAGCATTCAATCTAAATTCTGAATTGTTTTCTGTTGTCTACTTGGAACATGATTACAATTTTTGCTTAACGAATCATGATATTAACTGTGGCAATATCTCTCCGGTAATCCAGCATCTAAACACTTGTCCACTAATTATGGTCAAAGCCAACTATTCAATTAACTCTACTATGCCTTAATATAGAATACTGAGTAATGTTTTTATTTGTTAAACAACAGAAAGTAATTTGAAATAACTTAGGTTATGTGAAGCGTCTGCCATTCAAGTCCCTGAATGAGCTGTTACCATAGAGAAGATAAAGCATCATTCCATCTTCTGTACCGCTTATTGTACACAGGGTCATGGGGAACCAGGGCACAAGCTGGGGGACACCAACCCATTGCAGGACATACACACACTCACTAATCAGCCTACAACACACGCCTTAGGACCAGGGAGGAAACCAAGGGGGAAAACGAGCAATTTCCAGGCAGAGAGGGTGGACATGGCAATCAAACCCACAATCCCGGAAGTGCGAGGCAAGCGCGCTAACCACTAAGCTACTGAGCAAGCAGGAAAGAGTCCGATTCTGGAGCTTACAAACGTCTTGCACATTGCTACAGTCTTATCAAACGTTTCGCTTTGCAGTTCACCCACCAGCTTTGTTCCTGCTCGTCAGCTTTAGCTAAAATCTCTAGTCCCTTCTCACAAGCATCAAACGCGGCGTGAAAATCATTCCGGATGATGAAGTGGTCGATGGCGGAGTCCACCAGCCCTGAACAGTGTGTCCCAGATAAACCCCGAGCAGGACTGCCAGGGCCAGCTGAAGCTGAAGTACCGCTCTGCATGGCGGATTAAACCCTAAACAGCATCGCTTATGTGACAGGAAATGTTTAATAACGCGTCAGAGTTACTTTAAAGCTGCCTTGAGTGAATGTCCGGAAACCTGTTTAATAAAACCTGCTACAATGTGTCTTGTATATTTACTAACGAGTGCTGCGTGGGCTTAGTCCTTAATGAATACTTGCTCCCTATAGAAGTGCACTACATCGACTATGAAGTTATGGCTTCTGCGCCCTATCTAGTGTAGTATGTATAATGACAAGGTGCTATTTGGAGTTCCGCCTTGCCTTCTATTGCTTCCGGTTTGCAGGAATTGTGGGAAAGTTAAAGTAGAAGTCAGAGAGAAGTTAAAGTATCCTTATTACTTCGACAAGATCATATATAATTTTGAAATGTAAAAACAATATCTAAAATACATATATTTATAATAAAGAACCCTTATTACTTCGACAAGATCATATAATTATTTTATGTAAAAAACAATACATAAAATATTATATATATTTATAATAAAGTACCCTTGTTACTTTGACAAGATCATATATAATTATTTTAATGTAAAAACAATATATAAAATTTACAATATAAAAAAATTATATATATATATAAAACTACTGCTAGAACACCACCAACAAAAACAACTACTATTACTAGAGTAATCCTAAGAGAAAATATACAGTACAAATAGCAATGAACTGCTTTTCTATTTAACAAACAAGACTTGAGCATATTTCATCTAAAAATCTCACTTTTTGAGAAAAACAAAAACCCAAATGAAGCACTCCGTAATCATACATTATACGTTTTAGTGGCTGCGTTCTCTAGTGGGAACATTCTCCTTTCTAGAGCATTCACCTCTGTTGCACTATTTATTAAACAGCTGACCTGACCCATGTTTGAATCAACCTTGTTGAAGAAACATTCAGGAAGTAACAACTGTGTATTTAATAGATTATGCGATACAAATTAAGTGCAAAGTTCCCAGAGAAACAGGTTATTCTGGACACAATCCTTCATCAGCTGTGTAAGCAACATGCTTCTGAGGCTGTAGGAGGTGAAACATTGATATTTCAGTTTGTAATTGAATCTGTACCAAATCCATTTAAGCAACATTAATGTATTTGATGATAAAAGAGTACAGTGCTGACACACAAAAAAAAAAAATTCATATTTAATCCAAGAAGCTATTTTCAAACTTCAACACCCATGAAATAAACAATAATTTTCTCTTTTTTTTTTATACATTCATGTATGTGGTCCATCAAATGTCAAAATAGATAAAAAGAATTAAAAAAAAAAACAGATAAATTTCCATTCACACAGCTTCTGGCCATTGATTGCTGATCATGGCGTCAGTGTCAAGGAGGTGACCTCGCTCTGTAAGTAATCTCATCAGTTTTTTCCTCCTTCTCCAGGTCACTTTCAACCCATAGTCACTCTCTGGTGTGTCTCTCACTAACACGTTTTCATTTCTCGGAGGAGTTCTTGGTTGATTGGGGGAAAAGAGGAGGCTGAGAACAGAGGACGAAGCAGGGTGTTTACAGTGTGGCATTTCTGGGGTCTCTATGTGAGGAGGAGTGAGAGCGCTGCTAGTGTCAGGCGTGGATGTACGTGCTGTAACAGAGCCTGGTGTTGTCGGTTTTCCTGCTGCAAAACCAATGTGTTTGGGGGTTACTGTAGCTCCTGATGTACTCGCGTTGTGCCCCCTTGTGCTTAGAGAAGTCGGCCTTGGCGTATCATCACGGCTGGCTGGAGAAAGGGTTCCGTCACTGTGACCTTGAGGAGGTCTTATTTCTGGAGAATCCCAAACATGTGACACAGCGCTCTTTTTACCAAGACCTCTGCGACATCTCAGTGGAACTGAGTTACTTGTATCAAATAACAAACTAGGGTATTTGCAGACAGCTGATCTTCTAACTTGAGTTGAAAGCGATAATCTGTTTAAGGTGCTTGTGGGGAGCTGATTCTTCTTCTTCTTACTTTGCCCACCACATCTGACTGCTGTATCTTCCAGTGAGGTAAACTGAGGAGACACCTACAGCAGATAAAAACATACTCCTCAATGACACACTTAGGAAATTGTAAAACCATTGTTTACTATTTTTTAGACTACTAAAATCGCTACAATACCTCTTTTTATGTATTTACATTTCCATAACGCAAACCAAAATAGAATGTTGTTCACAAATAATGTACATATAGACAAACTATTTAATGTCGCTTACTGATTTGGGCTGCATTTACTTTCTTCATGCACAATTCGGATATTTTGACACAGATTTACATACGCAAGACTCGACCAAATTCCGATTCCTGTGTTTACGTCATTCCCTCACCAATATGCGCCAAGCGGAAAACTGAAACCTTTTACCAGTAGTATCACCACGATGAGAGAAAAGACAATTGATTCGACTTCTTCCACTTTGTATTTTGTTTTAAAGCCGACACTGGAGCCAGGGTCAACTGTATCCTTGCTATGCCATGACTGAAAAACGTCCTCGTAGACAGCCCTGGTTTGTAATGATTACACCCCTCCTCCACAGACTGAGAAGAAGACAATTATACATCTGGACTCCACTGACCACCCTCCATGATTTGAATGATGAATATCCCCCAAGCCTACAATGACAACTTCAAAATGGAAAAATCAGGAGAGTGTTTACAGGGGGAGTCAGCTGACCAGATATATTTCGGATTTAGAACCTCATTTGACTGTGGCCCATATTGTATGTCACAAAAAAGTCTGAGCTGTTTACTTATGTGCAACTATCTGATCTGTGTCAGAAGTCAGCAAAAAAAAAAAAAAAAAGACCCTCAACTGGTTGGAATTGGAAATGCAAATGCAGCCTAGGTAACACCACAAACCATTTCTTGAGTCTTTACAAAGCACAGTGATGTGGCTGTCACCTCTTTGCTCTTCAAATGATATTACACACAGATATTTCTGACAGGGGCTTTAACTCTACACCTTGTGAAGACCAAATCAAAGAGCCAGGGTTTATGAAGAGCATCAGATGCCAAGTCCAAGTCAGTGTTGCCAACTTAGACACTATGTCGCTACACTTGTCGACTTTTTAGACCCCTTTAGCAACTAATTCAAGAAGAAAAAGAACCTAGCAACAAAATATAGCTGCTTTTTGAGCGCAGGTTAGTGACTGTCTTTAACTCGATACGGTTCTCCAACTCACATCATAGCTGCTGTTATACGAGCTGAGAGAGCAGGTTCGTTCGACTCACCATCAGTGTGTAAATCCTGACAGTGTTGCACTTGTGACTAATTACTGATCACTATTGTTCCCAATGACTGACCACCACTGCTTGTCCCACCCTCACATTTCTTCATTTGAAACTCTTTTTAGAGATATTCACAAGAAAAGCAGCCATTTCTTTCACGTCTACTCACTGTCACTGCTTCTTTTTGTCTGCATTATTAAATAGAAAGTATAGTATTTTATAAATGCACAAAAGTTTAGTCTGTACATGGTGCCATGACCGAAGATGACTTCTTTCTATAAGAAATCAATCATTTAAGAAATACCCCTCCTGAAAAAAAAACAAACAATAAAAACCGTCACAGAATTTGTAATGGTTTTAATGGATATAATGGGAATTGTATTGGTTTTAATGGAAACTGTAATTGTCCCTGTGGGTCTCTACTGGTAATCTATTGCCTTCTATTGGTGACATGTCATGTCTAGTAGATACCATTCAGGACCAATAATGGTAATGGTTTTAATGGTTTGCTGACAGTTTATAATAGTAGTTGTAGTGGGAAAAAAATAGAATTTCTGTGATGATTTCTATTGTTTTTTTTTTTCTCCCCCAGCAGGTACATTATTTTCTATTCTGGTAAACCTCTATGCTACTTGATGCTAAGTGGAAATCTTCCTTCTTCATATACCCTAATTTGCAATGTAAAATGCCAATGATCGTGGTGAATTATTAATATCTAAATTAGTCTATGACGTCGTCTAGCGACTTTCTGAGCGTGACTTTCTTTAGCTACTTTCCCCTGAAAAGAGTTTGCAGCAGTGCTCCAGTTACCCAAGAATGAACTGCGGCGCCTTGTCGTGATTGCTCTGATGCAAAGGACCTTGGATTAATTGCGCTTCGTAACTGTGGTCCATAATCGTGTCTGGATCCACTTCTGGGTTGTTCTACAAACAGCAGCTGAGATTTCTGTGGATTCAGCAGCGTCCTTTTCCGCCTACCGCGAGGCATCAGACTTCATCATAGCCGTTTCCAAAAGGGAACAAAACCGCGCGCGTCGTTAAGAACCTATAAACAAGCAATAAACTCTAAATATACACACAGCGTTAATAGCTAACATACTCTTTAAACTACTCGCGTTCGCTTCCAAACAAACTTGTAAATCAGTGTTGCTCAAATGGCGTACATTTCTTCTTTAATAAGCAGCTTTCCAAGTTCATTTTCCTTCGCTTTACAGAGCTGTATTTCCGTGTCTCCTCTGATTGGTTCGCTACAGCACCCTGACCTGCGCCTATTGGTCAGACCCTGTTCACGTGACCGATATTGATAGGTCTGCGCCAAAATTCAAACTGCCTTGGTGAAGAAGACGGAAGTGGCGACTTTCATCCTCTCAGTCAATGAAGTTACGGTTCACGATAAAACGGCGAGATAAAAAAAAAGGACGTATGATAAATTGAGAACTGACATAATATGAAGGTTTGCTTGCCTTAATATTAACTGCGTTGCTTGGTTACCGATAATTGTGTTCTCTAGTCACATTTTGCGACTGTTTTATAAATGCAGCCATTGAGCAAGTACCTAGCTAGGTCCTTTGTGTTAGCATTGACTGCACATGAATAGCTAGAAGGCAATGTGGCAGGTTTAAATCAATCCATCTCCAAAAATGTCCTCCTGTTTTAATCAAGCTCTAGCGACGATGACTAGATCAGTAGCTAGGTGCATAAAATAGCTATATTAGCAATCTGGTAAGCAATCTAATGTGAATTAGCGTTGTATTTAGCAAGCAGTCCTACTGCGGATCCTGGCTGATTAGATAGTATTAGACAAAACATGAGTTAATGTCAGTATATTTGTAAATTTTTTAATCTGTTTAGCACATTAGACCAAATAGATGATGTGGCTGCACTGTGATCAGGTTTAACGGTATTGTGTTCTAGAAGTAAAACGTCACTAAAATAGTTGATATTCAAAAGGGGTGTGTAGGTTAAGTGGAAAACTAGCCATATAACTCTCGGTCGAAGTGAAAGCTCAACAAAATTTCAAGGTATGTGATAAACAAATGGAAATACTGACTCTTAAATCTAATTCTCTTTGAGAGCACTATACACATTTCAGCTGAGACTTGGGTGAGCTAGCATTAACTAGTGAAGTGAGTTATCAATCCACTGACTGATATGTCAGTCACATTATAAATATGGTTTCATTTCTAAGATATGTGTTATAACTTGTATGTTATTACTTTGTATTTATTATCCAGGGATCCGGTCGGCTATGAAGAGGATGAGGGAGAGTCCCAGGAGGCCGATAATCCTCAAGAGGAGGAAACTGCCATTTCAGAGAAACGAAGCTGAAGGGCCACAGAGCAAATCTGCTACGGCACCAGGAGCGCAGTCCTTTCCAGATGGCATCTGCATCATGGACCATCCCACAATGCCGGACACGCAAGTGGTCGTCATACCAAAAACCGCAGATCTTCAGAGTGTCATTGATGTGCTGACTGCCAAGGGGAAGGAACACGGTGCACAGGGGCCAAATAAGTTTATCTTGCTGAGCGGAAACAATGGATTGGAGGATGGAGTCGAAGCACTCAGCCATGCCACGTCAGAGTGTAAAAACAACCTCGGACCTGAAGCATGTGTAGCCGGAGATGCCAAACCTCTCCCAACCAGCAGATGTATGTGTTCACTTATATGTCATTTATATATATATTATCCCGTCACTCGATGTTTATGGCAGCCTGTATTCCATTGTTCATTCTGCCATTTGCATTATTGTCAGTGAAAAATGAACCAGACTGCAGTCCGTTAGATGACAGCCTGACAAACATCCAGTGGTTGGGGAGAATGAACACACATGTCGCTGGTGCTGAGCCAGCAAAGAAAGATTCCAATAAAGAGAATTTAGATGGCTGTGTACAGCTCCTGGAGGTATAGTTTATTTATTGTTCTTGCTATGCTCAGTTTTAGAGTTGCTGCATCTCATTTGCGACAAAATAACTCTTCGAATCTTCAGTCTATATCATTTCACCAGAGGTCTAGAGTCATACGCACTTCCTTAAAGTACACTTTTAATCATTGTTTATTACAGTAAACTTTGCATCAGCAAGATGACTGCTCTTTAGACGCCTCTTAGCAGTGTAGATTCCTAAATTTCCTTTAGTTGTTGTAAAAAAAAAAACGAGTTCCTGTTTTCTCCTTTAGCCACAGCATGCAGAGGACGAAGTGAGTGCCGTTAAGGGCCCTTTGTCAGAAAGGCCACCTTATTCCTATATGGCCATGATCCAGTTTGCGATCAACAGCAAGAAAAATAAGAAGATGACTCTGAAGGAAATCTATAACTGGATAGAGGACCATTTCCCCTATTTCCGAAATGTAGCTAAACCGGGTTGGAAGGTAAGTAAGTGATTGTAACTTTGCTGTGAACTGTTTTTGTTTGTTTTAATATCAAATCAAAAATAATGGTAGTAAATGTTGTAACATTTTTATCATTACAGGGCAGAAATCATGCAGAATCATTACAAAATCATTACAGTATGCTTTTTTTCCCCCCACTCTCGTTAGAACTCCATTCGCCATAACCTCTCCTTACATGATATGTTCGTCCGAGAGAGCACACCAGATGGCAAGATCTCTTACTGGACCATTAAACCTGAGGCAAACCGCTGTCTCACTTTAGACCAGGTGTATAAGGTAAGCATAGAGGCAGGAATCTTCTCCGCATTTTAAACCACTTTTGGCTTTTGCTTATCTCACATTTCTTTACAAATGTGGCCACGCCTCTTGTTCCCCTACCCTGCTACAGCCTGCGATTGATCCAGCGGCCCCCTCTTACCCACAAACCATGCAAGTCTGTTACCAACAAGTAAGAATTTTTTTTTAAACTTCCCTCTGTCCATGCCTCCTCACACTGCAGTCAGACAGAGAGGACACATGGCTCATCACCGTCTCTCCAAAAGATCACACTTATTTTATTCCAGGGCTTGCGAGGTTCAGGCAGGAAGAGAGCAGGAAGCACGTTTTGATTAATTATCTTGGCATCCTCTTCACATGTAGTTCAGGCTGAATTCTCTGTAAAGGAAAACTGCTTATGTGGCTTATAGAGTTGGGAAACTGACAAGTTTTGTGTCTTTACAGCAACAGAAGCGAGTTATACCTGATCCTAAGAAAGCTACACCTTGCACCACAGGTAAACATGCAGCTTGCACCATAACTGCTCTAGTACAATACAGTTTTGCTAATAATATCAACAAAACAACATGGACATCATACGGACATCTTGTTTCTCAAATTAAATATTCAGAGGTATATAGTATCTTGATCAAGTATTCAAGTATTGAATATTTGATCAAAAATCAAGTGGTTTGATATTTGATCACAAGACCACTGAAAGCATTCAGTTTATCCTAATATTTTGTTCCAAATTATTTCACACTTTTGCGATGACAAATTTTGAATGCTAGTGAATCAGCACACACAATGACATGGAAAATTCAGGGTTAAACCCTATAATTATTTTACATTTGGTATATTTGGTAAATGAGATCTTAAATAACATTTGACGTACCATTGAAAATGACTTGTAGTGAGATATATTGAGCATACATAAAGACAGATTTCTTTTATTTATTTATTTGTTTGTTTGTTTGTTTGTTTGATTCCAGAGAGGAAAATGAAGCCTCTCCTGCCTCGTACGGACTCGTACCTAGTGCCCATTCAGCTTCCTCTGACTCCTTCGCTCTTCTTGCCCTCCCCGGCTGCACTCCCTCTGTCTACCCCTCAGCAGAGTTCCAGTGCCTCCAATCCCATCTCCAAAGCGGGGTGCAAGAGGCTTTGCATAGCTCCCAAGGTAAATTCTGCTCATATGGAAACCGATAACAAACCTAAGAGAGGTAACTCAGCTGCTTTGGTATGTTTTAAAAGGTCCTGAAGAGTGAACCCAGCTCTGCTGTGACGTCTACCCCAGTCCCTGAAGTGAAGGAAGAGCGCGTGTGCGTATCCGTCAGTGCCGAATCCTGCAGCAGCAAACGGAAGGAGATGAGCAGCTCGCGTCGTAAGCAGCGTCTAGTCGCGCCTTCCACCGAGGAGCCAGTCCTGCTCTTGCCAGACAGCACGTTCTTCGACTCTGGTGTGGCCTCGGACATCTCCGTCTTCCAGGAAGTGGAGCTAGAGGCAGAGCCCCGGCGTGACCCCCAGCTGGAAAGTGAAACCTTTAAAACGCCCATAAAAGGGAGCCACCCGGCTTCCTCCACACCCAGCAAGGCCCTGGAGCCATGGAGGATCACGCCGCTGGGCAAAGGGAGCCGCAGCGTGCTGGATTTCAGCCCGATCCGCACACCGCAGCGGAACGAGCACAGTGGTTTGAGCTTCAGCAGCACGCCCTTCAAAGAGCTGCCGCTATTCAGTTCACCCCGTGAGCTGCTCACTTCCTGTTCTCGCGAGCAGCAGACGGGAACCGCCAACCGCTCTCTCACCGAGGGCCTCGTGCTGGACACCATGAACGACAGCCTAAGTAAAATCTTGGTGGACATCAGCTTCTCGGGGCTGGAGGATGACGACCTGGGCATGGCCAACCTCAGCTGGTCGCAGTTTATTCCTGATCTGAAATAAGCCACATCGCACCCTTTTTTCTATTCAAGCTGCTCACACGCTTTTTCACTGCCTCAGTTCCCCCCCCTCTCTGTGGCTAATATATGTAGACATTTTACCCTACTTTTTATATCTGACCCTCAGCTGCACTGCTCTTTGTGCAACAGCCTGTCAACCTATTTTGATACGCATGTCAGGTTTTTTTTTTTTTTTTTTTTTTTTTTGGTGGTTACTCTCTTATCTCTTAGGATTAAAGAGCATTGCTTGAGTAAGATTGTCATGGCTGTCCATCCTGAAGCACAACGACTTGGACATGACCACCATCAGCCAGTCATAGTTCATTTCCAAGCTTAAAAAAAAAACAAAAAACCTGGACCTACATAAGCTGCTCACACTCATTTCACTGCCTCTGCTTCTTTCACATGTGCACGTACTTTCATTCTCACTGCTTTTTTGTGTAACTCCCTGTCTGTTTTCTGTATGTATGTCAAGGTAAAGTGTATTTATCACTCCAGTTCTGAAAGACCAAAGGAGTGATGAGTGAGAAACCGTCGAAGGAATGTATTTAGTAATTGACTGATTTGCACAATTTGTAATATATATATGTATATGTATATGTATTTAGGTGTTTTAAAATGTGTAAATGAGTGCATAGATTTAACAGAATCCCCACGTAGACACTACTGCATGTGACCTTTGTAACCCAATGCATTGATGAAAGACCTGCAATTCAAGCTGATAGTTTATTTTCTGTGGGAGCAACACAATGGAACAAATCCTCGTATTCGGTAGCATAGAACTGAGATTTATATTTTTACCTTATGACTTTAACAATCTTGTTTTGGCACTTGGCTGATCATATGCCAGCAGCTTACTATACAGTAAGCTTACACTTACTGTATTCATGGTGCAGGAATTATAGTTTCTCTAGGGCTGGGTGATGCGAAGTAAAATCGGTTTACAGGGAGACAGAGAGCCACAACAAACTGATATAAAGCACATCGAATTTACATCTAATGTACACCAAGAAATCTAGACACAGTGCAAGACACAACGCTGGTAAAAATCCAGGCTACAGATTTGCGTAAAAGCTTTAATTATTGAACTACGCCAATCTTCTCGGACAAAACATTAACTTAAAAATACATGGTTTTTTTTTTTTTTTTAAATTTAGTTTTAATTACTTGCTAGCATTTCATGTAGTTCACAGAGTAGCAGTTGTAACATGGTGTGCTGGATCATCTGTCACATTCAAGTTTACATAATAAGTAATAATATGTTTGTGCACATCACCCAGCCCTGGACACTTGCATGCATTGGCTTTCAATTAAAACTTTTTGGCTGTTTGTTATCATCATCACAGTCTGTGTATTGTTAAAAAAAAAATCGTATAAAAGACTATAAAAAAAAAAAATCTGCCTCAGCTCCTTGATTTATGCTTTTAGTCTGTTTAGGCTTATTGATTTGATTTGATTTTTTATTTTTTTTTTTACACCAACATTTGATACAAATATACATTTCTGCGTGTCATTAAACCTCTCTACTATATAAAACATTTAAAATATGTTTTTCCCTTTAGGGATTTGAAATTTGGGAACAGAATTAGAAACTTAAAATTTTTGGTTGTCAGAAAAGCTAGCCTTTTCTAACTATTCTCCATCTTCTGTATATGCATCAATAAAAAAGACAAAACCCCTCTCCCTTACTCGAAACTGATTACTGGAGGTGTAAAAGCAGCCGTTAAACTCAAGAAACATTGAAAGATTGTGGTCTTGTGGTTTTGCGATCTTATGTAAGAAGTAAAGCATGCCGGGACATGCTGTTATATTCGTCTTATTGATGTTATAGTAAATTATTAAATGAATCCATACTGGGGTCGTGTGATATGACACCAAGCAGAGTTACTGTTAAACCCTAAAGTGGATTATTTTCCTATTTCAGCATGAAGTGTTTTATTCCTCTAATACCACAGCAGTTAGCTTGTGCAGTATTACAATTTGTAAAATATTAATGAATGTCACTCTTTTAACCTTTTACAGTCACATTAAATGCAGTGAAACAGCCGTGAGACAAATTCTGCGTTCCTCATCACTTTATAGACGCTATAATCAATCATTTCCTTTTTGTTTTTCTCTCTTGACTTTAACAAGACAAACCGGGAACTCCTCTGTCTTCAAGACTCGATACAATGATAGAAGAAATGATAATGCATTAGAAGTTCATTAATATGATGCTATCATTCAAATTACAGCTGGAACTACAGTCAGTGTCATGCTGTTGTAGGAAATTAATCCACACCTTCAGACTTGAGAATGTGGTCTAAAAAATTTGGAGCTTATATTGTGTACCTTTGAGTAAGGAATTCATGAATGCACTATAGAAAAACGCGTTTCATGGAAATGTTTACTGACTTGCAACAACGGCCTTCAGTAGTTACATACAGCCTCATTGATTAATGTTCTAATAAAATTGTATGTAAATGTTTTCGTAAGCCAAACCGAACTAAAGATGACGTGGTGAGCCATTGCAGAGAGTCCTCATTTTCTACAGCTCAATTTCTATTGTCTTAATTGAATAACTGGTCTTATTTGCCTTAAATTTTGGATTTGGGTTGGCTTGCTTTCTTTAATTATTCATTTTTTCCCCACGTTTAATATTTCTCTAATTAATTTAAATGAAATGACTAGGTTTCAAAAAATTTGGTAAAATTTGTGTGTGTAATTGAAATAAATCAGCTATCTAGACTTGACAGTGTAACCCATGTAAAAAACTGCAGTAACTCCATACCAGTTATATGATTTGAAGCCTATTTCCTTATATGGAAATTTACACAAACTCAGAAGCTCTCACAGGATACAAACCTTTTTTTTTTTTTTTCAAGAAAATTTCAGGAATACCAAACAGTAAATGCTCCTTTGAACAATGTATGAAAGAATTCATTCGTATCCAGCTTGACAAATGAGGCCCATTATTAGTAGATTTTGAGTTTGCTCAGTAAAGAGAAAAGTGTCTTGTCAGTAAAAATCACACGTAAGCTACAGATGCAGCAGATTATAGGTTAAAAATGTTACTGTATTCCTTTACACCCAGACACCACACAACCCCCCCCCCCCCCACACACACACACACAGCCTTTTACCTACACGATTCAACTAAAAAATATTCTAGAACATGTGTGTGTTTTTATTTAGTTAGTTTTCTTATTCATTACTAATCCATTTCCTAATAGTATAAAGTTTTAATAACGATATAAAATATAAAGTCTTAATTCTGGTAACAGAACAGTTATTTTAAGTTTTTATTTTTAGGATTTTTATATTTTATATAATATAATAATATGCATTTTTTAAAAATATATTTATATTAATTTTTTTAAACAAACCAAATATTTGAGTCTAAACACCTGCTTTGAATAATAATTAAAGAATTCTGAAATCTGCATTAACAGAAAGCCCATAATGTGTGTGTAACCGTGATGCCGTTTTGACAGGGCAAAAAGGTTTACTCTTACTCTTTTTTTTCCTCTCACAGTGTACTGTCACTATCATTTTGTCATTGAAGATATTACATTACTTATCAGAAGACTAAAAGGGAAAGTCCAGGGACTTGCCTGAATGCAATGCCCTTGTGTAACTCTACATTTCTGATTCACAGTCCAGTTTTGATGATCAAATTACTCTCCACTAAATGTCAATTAAATTGACACTACTGTCATAGTAAAATGCCTAGTGATTGCTGGTTAGCATTACATGGTTAGTATTTGCATTTGCTTGTAGCTGCATGAGTATGAATCAACAGAGCTGCTACACAGTCTATACAGGCTCTACAGGCACTTTGCTGAAGGCCAGGTTACTCTCTCTACTACTGTTACTCTATTATTACTCTAAACATTTGTTCACATGTTGTTGAGAACCAGTTGGTAGGCTTGTTCATGGCAGTCAGTTGTGAGGTTGTTGGATGCTTTGTTGACAATTTTAGGGGGTCTTAATGCAGACTATGGAGCTGAAGTGTTTACCGCCCCTTAGTGCAACGTTTGTGCTCCTTCAGTAGGTCTGAACCTCTTGCTGTACCACCTCCAACAAGATCTGAAGTTGTTTACTGCAGTAATCTGAACAGAGCAAGAGAAGAAACAAACATGAGTGTTTTGGGATAAAACTGCTGGTTATTACATACATCACAAAATACTAGTTTAAAAGTTAATGGTAATAGTGAAATATTAATAGTATACGAAAACTTCCATGTTTATAAAATGGACACAAATTTTGGAAGAGCACTAAGAGCCTTAGACTGTCCCCAGATTTAAATGAGGGTGTGAATGTGTGTATTTGTGTGTGTGTGTGGAAGGTGCCCTGTGATTGACAGGTGTCCCAGCCAGAGTGTATTCCCACCTCAAAACCAGTGTTTCCGGGACAGGCTCAGCATTCCCCATGACCCTGACCAGGATAAAGCATTTACTGGAGATGAATGAGTGAATGAAGTGTGTGCTTGGACAGCAATCGTGGCCAGCAATAATACATTTACATTTGGCTGAGAAAGGAAAGACGTAACTCACCGAAGGCTTTTCTCCAACGGGTCGGTACATATGAGCGCTTTATGGTCAGGTAGTACACTGGGATTCCAGTGAGAGTAACAGCCAAACTACAACCTGTGTTCCAGGGGTCTGAATAGAGAGACAGACCCACGATAAAGAAACACACCACTGTGAAGATCACAGGAACAGCCAGAGGAACCTAGGCTCAGATTAAAAAAAAAAAAAAAAGACAATTTGTAAAATCAAATCAAGTCAAATAAAAATAGTAGTATTTGGCTTTTGTCTTCTTGGTAGGACAGATAGCATAATTCATTTTTTTCACAAGATCATTAAAATATCATTAATAGCTGACAAAAAAAAACTATAGCCATAGTTAATTACAGCTATAAACCTTAAATGCTCTTGGATGGTCTGGGAATTGATAGCGATGGACGAGAAGCCCCAGTGTAACCACGGCAATGAAGAACCAGCGCGAGAAGGAAGCAAAGTTGATCAGTTGATATATTTCTCCTCTTGCCAACATGATAATCATTAGAGGGGACTGTAAAAATAACAACTGATAAGTAAGTAAGAACTGCATGTGGTGAAATGTTTTGTTCCTCTTACATCACAGCAATTTGCCAATGATTGCAATTTTTTAATTTATTAAAGAACAACAGGTCATACGTTTTATCCATCCACGTCTTATCCATAGTTACATTAAATGTTGTGGATCATTCGTGAACCAAGATAGTTCCTGTTATCACTTATGTTATAACAGCTTTATACAACAGCGTGGATAAATGCTCGTATCTGATTGGTCAGATGGTGTGCATTATTTTGTAACACCGCAGCTATATTAATGTGCTAGTTCTAATACTTTACTGTTTTTTTATATGAATAGCTCAGACACATGGACTTGTATGGTAGCTGTTCCATATAATCTAAGACTAATAATAAAAATAAAAAAGAATGGATTTTGTGTACAATGTAAGTGAGAACAGGAACTAACTTGTCTCTCGGACGTTCCGCCACATTAAATCTAACTATAAAGTGTTAAAATGTCCAGTTCATTAATTAATTAATTTTGTAATCATTGGCAAATCGCTGTATAAATCGAAATAACACAACACAAATAACACACAGCAGACCGTGCTGTCGTATGAACCCCCCCCCAACCCCCAATTACCCCCCCCCCCCCCCCCCACACACACACACACACACATATGAATGAATGAATAAATGAAAGTAATAACAAACACAATCTGGAACATATTTCCAGGTTTCCTTGCAGAAAAAGGCAACAACAGTAAAAGGAGCAACCACGTGTAATATCAGAAATATATTTTACTCAACAGAAGCAGCCAGTAATACGTTACAGTACATTACCAGCAATAGTACAGCAGGCATTGGTGTCTTTCTTCGTATGTGTATCATGGAAAACAGAGCTGGCCATTGTCCCTCTCTGGCTGCTACAAATAACATTCTATACACATACACACACACACACACACACACACAAATGCATTGTGTAATTAAATTCTGAGGAAATTGATTAACCAGACAGAATGTTGTATTTATGTTTACTTCAAACAGAATTTATACCTAGGGACTGCAAAGATCCCCCCATTCATGGCCCCAAGACAGGACATGGCCACCAGTAAGGGCACCAGTGATGACATCCTGGGCAGGACTTTGCTGGCAAAAGTCTGTGTGCCGTACAGAAAAAGAAACTGACTGAGAATGATTTGACCTTTGCTGATTAAAAAAAAATCACAGCAGCTCCTGACATTGTTAAAATAGAAATTCCATTAACACTGACCACCGCTACGGCATCGGATATCAGCAGCTCGTTTTCAGTCATCATAGTATAATATGCCACATTCACCAGCACGTATAATGTAGTAACTGTGACCATGGACAAAATGATGGCCAGTGGAATGTTTCTGGCAAGTACAAGAAACAAGTGTAATTACAAAGGTAAGAACTGATGTGGTAATGCAATCAGATTTTTTTTTTCTCTCCCAGTTTTACACACCTTTTTGGATTGATAACCTCCTCTGTCACAAAGTTTAATGCAAACCTGAAAGCAAAGGCAAAGATTTCTCATTACATTTAGTCTCTTAAATGAGGCAACTATAAAATGAGCTGGGACTCAGATTTATTTTCTTAATATTCTGAGAAAAAAATGTTATTACCCACCATCCAGAATAGGCATAAAGTCCTGAGTAGAAGGCTAAAGGCAGCTTTGTCAATGTGAGCTGCTCCGCGTTAAAAAAATTCTGGAAGTTTTCGGTTCGCCCTGAAGAAGGAGTAAAAACAAAGTTTAGAACCTTTGGCTCAAAATAGCTGGATCACACAATTATAATAATCATAGTTCAGTATCAAATCTTTGCTACCTTTGGCCAGGGCCATAATTCCTGGGACAATGATCAGAACCAGAGTAAAGAGCTTAATGATCAAGAGGAAGACCTGTGTACGAGAGGCCAGTGATACACTCCAGCAGTTCACTGCCACCAAAAATGCTGAAACAGCAGAAAATTATTTTCAAAAGGTCTCAAGATATAATAATTTCAAAAGAGTTCAAGTTAGAAATCAGTATTTCACTGCTTATTATGGGTTAGATGTTATTCCTCTTCAGAAACGGTTTTATCCTGGTCAGGGTTGAGATGGATCCGGAGCCTGTCCCAGGAAAACACTGGGCACGAGGTGGGGATACAACCTGAATGGGACACCTGTCCATCATATAGTACCATCCACACACACACACACAAACATTAGCACCTAGGGACAATTTAGTGTAGCCAACCTACCAGCATGTTTTTGGGAGGTGGAAGGAAAACAGAGGAAGCCCACATGGATATGGGAAGAACTGTGGAGAGTCAAAGCTTCACACTACACCACCGTGCTGTTCGGTTAGATGTTGGCATAGTAGAAAAATAATTTGTGTACAAATTTCACTCACTCAGTCCAAGAAAACTGGTCAATTTGATTAATGGTAGAGGAGCTGGGCATGGTGTGAAAAAGGGTTCTACGACATAGTGTCCAAAAGCCAGGGCAATATATGCAGTCACTGCAGGTCTGCAAAGAGAAGAGCAACAGAACCACACTTAGCCCTGACTTTCCCAAGTGACAAGGGATGCTGGAGTGACACAAAAATCAAACGTTTATGTCATCCATTAACACTGAGTCTGGATACTTATTAAATCAGCAAGGCATTAATGAAGCACGGACATAAAATATGTTGTTCTTACGTGCCAATTAAAGCAATAATTGTTTTTTTTGTTTTTTTTTTAGCCTCAGTAGTGTATCTCGGACACTATTGACTGTGGTGGAAATCAGTCCACCTCTTTGACATGCTCTTTCCTTGACTTCCTGTCTCACAACATCCAGAATCAAATCATGGCTCTCAGTCCATTTCATGGGCTTTTTAAGGCAGTATGATTTAGAATGCAAACAGACACAAGCTGACCTGATGAAAATGAACTCAGACCAAAGCCTCAGGAAAGCAGGAAGTGGCCCAAGGGTCTCAAGTAAATATGTGTAATGGGCACCAGACTTTTTGAAACTGGTACCCAACTCAGCATAGCACAAGGCACCTGAATTAAAGGAGACACAAGACAAGACAGATGCACATTAAAGAAGGGGGTCAGTGATTTTTTCACTCAGAAACTTTTTCTCCTCACATCCTGGCATCTGACATGAAACTAAATGTTCAAGGAAAAGAACAGTCTCTGTGGCTGCCCCAGGCTTTGTGAATACAAAGAAAGAGTAAACAGAGATGATCACGCAGGATTTAACCAATCAGCAAAAGGAAGCGTTCTAATTGCCTGTCAGTCAGGTTTGCGTTTCCACAGCACTCTTGGGGAAAGCCATATTACAAACTTAGCTTTGAGTAGCTACCTTCAAAAGTGATGCAGCTTTACCCTGATAAAATCTTCTGTACCTTGGTTTATGTTAAACCAATTTTCACAAAATCTTTGGATTTTTTTTTTTTTTTTTTTACATGTATTTTATTAAGCCTAGCCCAATTCCCAGAAACGCACTGGGATGTAGACTTGTGTACGGCTCAGTAGAAACGACCATAACATCTTTACACATACTGAATATCAATAACAAAAGTACATCAAATAGAAAACATATCCATTACAACATGTTCATAAATTGATCAGCAGTGTTAGCTATCATGACCAAAAAAAAAAAAATAAATAAATAACCTACAACACTTTTAATGCTGCTTAATTGAAATATACTGTGTGCATTTCTTCTACATATTACAATACTTTTAACAATGCTATTCATATTATTCGACTTTGAAAAGGTTGTATAGAGATTGAAAGGGACAGATTTTGTTATTGGGCTTGTTTTTGAATACTCGCTTTTGTCATGCAGACCTGATTATATCACCAATGTAATGTAATGTGCAAAAAGCCCTCTGTATTCTCTGTAAAAGTACATGCATCACACTATAAATGTCAGCATTATATAGGGGAAAAGTAATATACTGTAATAACACTATGTATTACTGATGTTAGTATGTAAAAATGTATTTGTGTTGAATTAATTGAATTAACAGCTGAACTTGAACTATTATCTAGACTATTTTAAACAACCCTCGGCCCTGCCTGATTCAAGCATCAAAAATAAACAGAACTTAACAATGGGGCAAGATGTAAAAATCAGGGTCGTATAACCCAACACATATAGCCCTACGGAGTTATAAAATTATCACTGGAGGATATGCTCGTTAGGTTTGTTTATGGCTCACCAAGCTGGACTTTGCTCATTATTTTTTTCAATTAATTCATAAATGACAGAAATAATTCAAATAAAGGATGACAAAAACTTTTAAAGATATGAAAACACCTGATTCCATCTCAAATACTTTGTATCAGAAACTGACTACAGTGTTTTATATGATTTTATTTTAAATGAAGAATATTTAGCTGTTAAAGAAGCTATGGGTTAACCAGATCACAGTAATGACTTTCTTTTTTTCTCCCTCATTTTGTTATGTTACAGCCTTCCGGGAGACCACTGTTGGTTGTAACATCGGATAGTAAGCTGTTTCATGGCTACCACGGTCTGGGTTAATTGTTGCAACATTTGAGAAAATGTTATAAACTACTACACACTGTAAAAAATGTTAAAATTTCACAATATTTCAGCCTCAAATAAGATAGGATTTAGTCTTTGAGACTAAATCCCTTATTTTCTGTTTGTGATAGAGATAATGACTAAAACATTTTTGCATGTCACATTTTGAAAACTTAACACATTGAAAACAGCTCTGAGGTACAAACAGGAATGTAAAAGAGTTACAACATCACCAGTCTCCCCTACAGTAAATCTGATGAATTATTTTTTTCCTTATTAATCTGGAAAAAAATAACCTCATGAAAAAAATGAACTCAAAAAAATGCACTCAATAGTATCAAAACTGAATGAAAGAAAGACTGTAATCAGTATAAGTGGTAATATGGGGTTAAGCTCTTTTATTTTCTCAGGTGTAATAATTAAAAAACATTTAGTGGTTCTCCTTGTTGCATATTCTTATGTACAGTAATGTACTTTTAAACACCTAACTGGCAAAAGGTTCTGAAGCATACCAAATGTGGAGAGGAGTCCACAGAGCGCCCAGACGAGCAGGGAGAGTCCCACACTGCCTGTATTGATGTGCACTCCTTTGGGTGCGATGAAGATCCCACTTCCCACCATGGTGCCCACGATGAAGGAGACTGCAGGCACCAGACTAATGCTGCGTCTCAGGTGAACTCGATCTTCCTTCCCTTCATCCTCCGATTTCTGGCTCGCCATCTCTGATTTAGTTCCCCTCACAATTGACATGTGCAGCTCCTCAGAGAGAGCAGAATCTCCTGCTGCTGAGCTGAGAAACAAGCCAACAGCTTTCCTCACAGAGGAGGTGAACTTGTGGTTGGAGTTAGAGGGAGGGGTGGGGGTGGGGGTGTAGACAAATATTTATTCATGAATAAATGAATTAAAAACTTTTTTTTTGTCCCTTTCATGTCCCAACTATGAAAAGATGTGTGTGCCGTTTTATTCGTTTTTCCTCGCTTAATCTTTCTGACGCTCTGCTTTGCTGTTAATTGCAGAAGTACAATAAGGCACTTTTGTTCCTTCAGCCGTAACTAAAAGGCAGAGAGGCCGCGAGGTGTCATGGTAATTCGTATGCCTAGTGTACGTTACATGACTTTTAAAACCTCAGAATCGCTGTTATGGTCACACAGTACAAGTTTATCAAATAAGTTCATTTTTGGCAATTTAAAAAAAAAAAAGAAAAAAAAATCGCTTGAAAAATGTTTATTGCATTCTGAATGTCTTTCCCAGATTAATAAGAAATTGCAAATCCTGTCTCAGGCTGGTGACAGCTGGCAAAATAAATGCTATGCCTTCAAGGCTTATCACACAAATGAAGTTAGAATCTACCTCATAGGAAAAGTCTCATAATAGTTAGATGCCTCCATGTGAAGGTACTTTGCTTCAAAAATATTTGGTGAACATATTAAAAAAAAAAAATTGGTGCCCCCTTTACTACTCTGTTTCCTTTCTCCCCCTTGTCACAAACACTCAGTGAACTGTTGCACCTCACTCAATGTGGTGAACAAGTCAGAGCGAGCACATACATCCAGCTCAGCTTTCAGATTGGGCTTGAAAAACATATCGTGATTACATAATTTTACAGAATTTACCTCTACACTGTAATACAGTTACAAATGTAACTTGGCTAATTAGTTAATAAACATTAACTTGTTTCCCACTCTAGCTAATTGCATATCTTTAGATCATGTAAAGTATATTTAATCCTGTCATAAATAAAAAAATGACTTTCTCCTGACATAAATTTTAACAGTAATAATGTGTTAAGGAATAGACTTTTTTTGTTGTTTAAGAACATCACATTTCCATTCTTTGTTTATTGTTAGGCTACAAAAAATTATTTACATTTTTCAATTATATGTGACTGCCAAACAAGTTTCAGTGAATACTTTAGAAACAGTAAGTAAAAATAATAAGGGGTGTGCTGTTATAGGCCAGTAATCATTAATGAGGTTGTGTCATCTGGCCTGATGCAAAGCAAATTAGGTTCATTTTATCACTTATCTTATAGATAGATAGATAGATAGATAGATAGATACATGTACATTATTGATCCCCAAGGGGAAATTTGGGAAATTATAACAGCTAAAACAGTCGTTCCCCCACCAGCCTCTTCTTTTTTCTGTCTTTTGAAATTAAAAAGACAAAAGAAATCGAGTTTGTCATGTTACTGAGAAACAGCGGTCACTCGTTCATGGGGTAGTTGTGGGCAGCATAGGAACATATACAGCATATGAGCAATTCAGCAAAGGTTAATCTTCATAAAGTCATCATTCACAACTCCATACATTTTAAACTTTCTAGATGTTGCAATACTGCTGCAACAAACGCTAATACAGGTCCACTGGGGCATTAATCATGCTGCCCCATGTGCACTCTATGAACATTTTCAGTGGAGAAGCAGCAGCAGACAGGACAGTTATTGACAGGGTTACCAGAGTTGCATTTTTTTTTTTTTTTTTTACACCAAACTGCACTAGCTGAAAAGACTCTTCAGTGACCAAAATATTATTTTATAGCAAATAATCAGAATTAAATCTCATGTGTTTCCTCAAACAAAGGCAAAGTGTGCTAATATAAACAGACCCATGCTGTAATGGAAAATTAACAAACTAACCGATCAAAGAGAGAATTTAAGTGATATAACTTTTTCGAATACTTTGTAACTGACTCTTCAGTTACTACTATTCAGAATAACGAGTGTGGCTTTCTGTATATTTGAATGAGAAAATTAATAACAGATGCAATGAGTGATCTTTTAAAATAACTGAGTGATATTTTGAGGTTAAACATATGGGGCTCTTTTTAAAAACATAACAAAACAAATATTTAAACCTTGCTAGTTAAGTTGAACCAGAAAATGCTGTCTCTGTTGATTGTTAGTGTGGTTGTAGACATAGCAGGAGTTAGCACGGATGTAGTTCCTGTGTTTACTTAGTCATATCTGTACTGTAGGACTCTGTGTTAAGTTTAAAATTCGATAAGAAAACACTTCCATACTGATGGATGTGAAATGTCATTTCTACAGGAAACTGATTTGCTAAAAATGATACAAACCACATGCCATAGCGCTTAAAGACACAAAGCTTCAAGTTGGAGAACATGGAGTGAATCGTCCACAAAACACCAAATGATGAGCTGGATGAAATGGTCAGTCAATGTTTGGAGACGTGGCACATGGCGAGAAATTGAGTCATGGTTTAATTTAATTTTATGTTATTTTTTAAGTCACAAAAAGAGCATACTCAAATGTTTCTGTCATTCTGGCAGTCATCTGAAGCCTCAGTCAAGCAGAAGTAATCCATAAATATTAGATTTCAAATATAAACAACAGCATCAAATCGTGTCATTTTGAAGTCAAGGTAACTCTCAAACTAGTGGAAAGCCTCTACTATAGTAATTCCATAAAGCTAACACCTTACTTTGAACATGGAAAATAAAGTCTCCTTAAAATACTCCTCTACATTAAAAACTACAAAACGTATGCAGTTGTGTTAAAGTACACATTATATTATTATATTACTTTCTCAGTTGTGAGCTTTTAGAACCTGTTATTTAGTTGCAGGCACTTATATGATCCTGTCGATTTTTTGTCTGTTCTTTTGTAAGTCCTGTTTCTACAAGCAGGGTAACCAGAGTAACTCAGGAACAAAGCCTTTAGCAATTAAAACAGTTTAGAGGCAAAGGCCATTCTGCTCTTCTCTCTCTCTCTCTCTCTCTCTCTCTCTCTCTCTCTGTGTGTGTGTGTGTGTGTATGTGTGTGTGTGTGTGCGGACCTTGTTTAAATGTGAGCACAGCATGAGACAGGAACACAGCAAAAACCCCACATCTCTGTCCCTTGCTGGAGCAGCTGCAAAGCTTGTGTTCTTTACACACACACACACACACACACACACACACACACACACACACACACACTGTGTACAAATAGGTTGGTAGACAATACATTTGCAGGAACATCTTTGTCCAGTATGATTGGATACTGTTAATGGTGAATAATTTAAGCAAAAGAGCAAGTCATGCGGACAGATACATGAGCATTTTTGATTTTGGGTATGATCTCACTCTTGCATGATGAAAAAAAAAATCAGTAACAACAGCCTGTGCATGATTCATGGCATAATGTCTGCTCTGGCTGCTGCACTTCACCAAACTATCTTATCACAAATTAGGAAAATTACGTTCTAGCAATTACATTTAAATTTAAATTTACAAGATCATACATTTGAACGAGACCACAAGTATGAATATCTTTGAATATAAAACCTTGCGATAAGTTGGTTTATATAAAAGGTTGAACATTTAGATGTAAGATGCTTTGCAGGAAGACCCCCCTAACCTTTGTTTGGCTTCTATGTTTGAACAGCTGAAAGTGAATTTTCAACAATCCCCCCGGGGACAAATAAAGTGGAAAGTTGAAGTTGAATCCAAAATGGCTGTGAGACTAAACTCCTCATACCTTTTTCAAATATCTTCACTGTTTTTGTGAGGACTCCTGGGACTACTTTCTGAAAGTAGTCTGAAAATGACTTACTAAAATTACTAAATTACTTTTCAATATACTGAAAGTAATTTAACATAATAAATGAAATAAAATAAGTATATATATATATATATATATATATATAGTGTAAGAGTGCGATGTGGTAGTGCAGTGGGGTGTAAACATTGTAGATATAAGCAGCAGACTTGAGTGTGATTAAAGAAAAGGAAGAAAAGAGAAAATGAATAGAAGCAAAGTGGCAGTGCATATGGATATGAATATTGGATGGTGTTTAAGATCAACTATTGTGCAATGAACTGATCTTAAGACTGGCTCATGCAAAATAGTCCCAGCACGGTGATGAGCTGCTGTACAGTTGGAACAAACGACCTCCTGTACCGCTCCTGACTATAGCAGAGCTGAATGAGTCTCCTACCAAAGGAGCTCCGCTGTTTAACCAGTAGGTCATGGAGGGGATGCTGTTTATTGTCCAGAATGGCTGTGAGTGTATTCACTTTTCCACCACCACCTCAAAACCGTCCAAAGCAATTTCTGATCATTTTTTAATTGTATTGAAACTCCCTGCAAGAAGACTGAAGACATAAAAACACACTTTTTAAATAAATGTAGATAATTATTATCTATAAATAGAAATAATAAAATGTTTATTTTTGAAGATTATTTCTGAACTAAGGACCATTTGTTTACACTACGGAAACATCAATTAACTACGGAAATTAATTAGCTCACACTAGGGTAGGGGTGTAACTGAAGATGAATACATTATTTAAATTGAACAGATAATGCGTCCTAAATAAATACGAATACAGATGTGAAAAATATTTTTAGAAAGCTTGCCAGCTTCAGGGACTGGGATCCTGCTGGAAGAAACAAAAAAGTTTTACTTTTATGTTGAGCTTAAAGGGCAGGTCGGTCAAGCTCATGGTGAGGGTTGCTAGCTAAATTTCAGCTAAATTCCCACCCCAACTACATCTTAAAACTGCAAAGTGTTCAGACATTTTTCTTTTTTGTTTCATTACTAATGGGAGGTGAACTCTTCGGTTTTGGCCCAACTGCCTGACTGAGCTCCAAAATAAAACCTTTTTAATGTATAAAGCAGCATACACTATATGGCCAAAGGTTTGTGGACACCTGCCCATCACACCTATATGTGCTTGTTGAACATCCCATTCCAGATTTAGTCCCCCTTTATTATTATAATAAGCTCCACTCTTCTGGGAAGGCTTTCCACTAGATTTTGGAGCGTGGCTGTGGGGATTTGTGATCATTCAGCTACAAGAGCATTAGTGAGCTCAGGCTCTGATGTTGGGTGAGGAGGTCTGGGGTGTAGTCAGTGTTCCAGTTCATCCCAAAGGTGTTCAGTGGGGTTGAGGTCAGAGACCTGTGCAGGACCCTTGATTTCTTCTACACCAAACTTGGCAAGCCATGTCTTCAAACCATATCCCCAGTTTGGGGAAGAATCACATATGGGTGTGATGGTCAGGTGTCCACATACTTTTTGGCCCTACAGTGTAGCTCCCATCATTAGCATCCGTTGTTGGAGGTTTAGTCTGCGCAGAAAATGAGCCTTAACTCAAGAAGTAGAACTGGACAGTTATGCTGGATGGAGCTAAATAGGTTCACAGTGTTGCTGTGATGATACTCTGCAGCACACCAGTATTTTGTGAAACAAACTTTTTTGTTGGTATGCTTTGAGTGTTTAAAAAAAAAACTTGAGATTTGCCAAGTGTTCCTGAAAATACTGGCCCTATGTCTTTCTATGCTGCTTGGAAGATCTTGTGCTTACCCGATCTGCATCCACTGCCCGATTTGCACCATGCCTGTCTTTCATTTCATGCCATTTCAGCACCTTCTGTGACATTGCGAAATGACTCATACAGCATATTTAAAAGTATATTAACTGTGTTAGGAACAAAATCAATTACCATAGCAAATTCTCTTTTAGAAACTTTAATAAATCTGAATAAAAATGTGAAAAAAAAATGTTGATCGAATTTGGATAGATAAACAATTTCCATCTGTGCATGGCACTCAACTGTCATAACGTTTTTGCGCATGCGCAGTGGATCGACTCGAGGCGAAACTGTTAACGCATGCGCAGTGCAGTTCGGGCATCATCATCATCATCACTACCTGATCCGAATCCCCTGCCCAGTTTGCACCGCGCATTCGCTCAATGCCGGAAGCAGAAATCAGCCCTTCAGCCGTGGCGCGTTTGGACTCTAAGCTCCATGGACGCGCCTCTCAAGTCTGCTGAGTCCCAAAAAGATCCCCACTGAACACATCCTGCACTACACAGGGCGTAGAAGCCATTACTTCACGCCCTACATAGTGCACCTACAAAGGGAGTAGGGACTCATTTAACATTCAGCCCACGTCAAACAGCCACATCACCAACCCGGAAGTGAGCCATTCACTCCAGATTGGGTTTTACAACACCTGACCAAGTGAGTACGAAAACATAAAAAAACAAGAGTTTATTTATTTATTTATTTAACAAAATTATTGAGAGGAAAAAGAGAAGCACTTGTAAAACTGCGTTTGTATTTATTTATGTAGACATTTATTCTAGCCTAGATGCCAGTATTGCAGTAAGTGCAAGTTTCCTTGGAGCTACAGTGATTGAAAGATTGTACTGTACCAGTCTGGCTGGATTTATGTATCATTCAGAGTTTGCCACTGAGATCAATTTGCGCTAGATATTTAATTTTCTGGCTAAAGTCGATAGTTAACTAAGTTAGTACAGAGTATTCCTGTAAGCTGAGCCTCAACTCATTTGATCTTTTTTGATCTTTTATAAGTATGCACTTATAAGTTTGAACACCAGAAATTTGGAAAACAGCGCCTAAATACCTAACCCAAACCCTAACCCTAATCAGTCAACTTTTCTAACAGAAACAGAGTGATTTAAATAGGATTATAAATAAATAAATCTTGGACATATCTGTCTATTGATGTTCAAAACTATGGTTGTATACCTGTTGCATGTGTTATTTTGACATTGCCTAATATTCAGTGTTGCTCAAGTCTTTTGTGACCTCAGATTTATAGGGAATATTTAAAAAAAAAAAAAAAAAAAGAATAAAAATGATTTTTAAAAGATATAAGAGCAACAGTAATAAGCAGCATGTAAAAAAGTAAGTTATGCCAACCATGTTTTCGAACAATCAGGGAATAAAGTTGAGTCTGGCCTTTATCAGCAGGAAGCAGCATTTTTTGCCCAGGAAAGGTATGCGTATAGCTGTGGTTAGAGCTGTGTAATCATGACAGGTATACGGCCTTATAATTGGTTGTGCTCTTTAGGGGCGGGATACAGCCTTACAGCCTTTGAAAATGAAGTTTTGTGGCGCCTTCTATTCTGCTCTGCTCTGCTCACATGCTTCCAAACAAATGGGGAGTGTCTGTAGCAGCCTAAATAAATAAATAAATAAATAACATTCACTATATGGCCAAAACGTTTGTGGACACCTGACCATCACACCCATATGTGGTTCTTCCCCAGATTGTTGCCACAAAGTTTGAAGCACACAGTTCTATAGGATGTCTTTGTATGCTGTAACATTGAGATTTATCACAACGCGAGTTTGGTTACCAAGGTTGGTGTGAAGAAACTCGAATGGCCTGCAGAGAACCCTGACCTCAACTCCACTGAACGCCTTTGGAACGAACTGGAGCACTAGAACCTTTTTGTGCTAGGCATCAGTGCGCACCGTCTTGTGCTCTTGTGGCTGAATGAGCGCAAATCCCCACAGCCATGGTCCATAATCTAAAGCCGTCCCAAAAGAGTGGAGGTTATTATAAAAGTAAGAAGGGAACAACTCAATGGTTTTGCAGTAGGATGTTCAGCACTCAGGTGTTCACATACTTTTGGCCAGATAGTGTACCATTTGGCGTGTCTTGAGTGTTAAATCCAATGCATCTTGAGTGTTGTGCACTGTGCTGGTGTAAATGGCCTCTGTGGTTGTGAGGACTTTGTAGGCATTCTTTATTCATTTCAGATGGGTGTTGAAAAGCAGTGGCACATGTGTGGGGGTAAAAAGAAGATAACTAAGCATTTTATGCTTTTCGATTTCTGTAGCCATGGCCCAGTTTGAGGAAGTGTCCGAGAAATCTGCACTCCATCCAAAACCAACGGGGCTGACATTGCAGTACGGTACGGCAGGGTTCCGCACCACTGCGAATCATTTGGACCACGTGATGTTCCGCATGGGCCTGTTGGCCACGCTGAGGTCCAAAAAAACCAAGTCCACCATTGGAGTCATGGTCACTGCCTCTCACAATCCAGAGGTGGGTGGTGTTACACTATTAAAGATTTTTGGCAAATGATACTTGTTGGTTATGTATGTTGCTGACTATACACACATTTCCCTGTATTTGTCTCCATCCTTTTCTTGAATTCTGTACTTTCTCAGGAGGACAATGGGGTGAAGCTGATTGACCCAATGGGGGAGATGGTGACTCCAGCTTGGGAAGGCTATGCCACACAGCTGGCCAATGCAGAACAGGAAGCTTTGTGCACTGTACTGAAGGATATCATTGAGAAAGAAGCCATCGACATGAATGAGGCAGCGAGTGTTGTCACTGGCCGAGACACCAGGTATCTCAGCGCACAGTGTATTTATTACAGTGTTCTTTTTGTTAGCAGATTAATAGCAAGTGTAGTTGTGTGCAAACTGACTGGATGTACATTCTGCCACTCAGGCCAAGCAGCGAGAACCTGTCACGGGCCGTATTGGATGGAGTTTGCTGTTTAGAAGGCCATAGTCTAGGTGTGCTTATACATAAGTAAAATGTACTTTTCTCCAAACAGACTAGTGTGGTCCTGGAAACAATTTAATAACCCCTTTTAATTTGATGGGGCTTTTAGTTTTAATTGTATTATATTTTAATCAGTATCACTTTCCTGTGTTTGTGTGTTTATTTAAGACTTTGGCTTGGTGACCACACCTCAGCTGCATTATATGGTCCTATGTAGCAACACCAATGGTTGCTATGGAACCGCTACAACACAAGGATATTATGAGAAACTCTCCAAGGCTTTCATTGAGCTCACTAAGAATGTAAGACTTGTTTTGAGAGAACCAGAATAATGTTCACATTTGATTCTTGCAGCATATTTACATGTATTTGTAATATACTTACTGTATATTTGACATAGAAAGTGATTTAGAAGTGAGGCATATTGCAGTCTAAGCATACAATGGATATAAAAAAAAGTCTACACACTGCTGTTAAAACAGCAGATTTTTGTGAAGGAAAAGAATGACACTAAGATAAATCATGTCTGATCTTTTATCACCTTTAATGTGCGATTGCAAAGTGTACAAATAAAGTGAAAAACAATCAGAAACTTTTACAGGGAAAAAAAGAAAAATAAAAAACTTACAATAGCCTAGTTGCATAAGTATGCACACCCCTAAACTAATACTTTGTTGAAGCACCTTTTGATTTTATTACACCACTCAGTCTTTTTGGGTAAGAGTCCATCAGCGTGGCACACCTTGACTTGGCAATATTTTCCCACTTTTTCTTGCAAAAACATTCTAGATTCATCAAATTGTAAGGGCGTCTCCTGTGCACAGCCTGAGTCAGGTCTCCCCACAGGCTTTTAGTTGGATTCAGGTCTGGACTCTGGCTAGTGCATTCAAAAACATTGATCTTCTTTTGGTTAAGTCATTCCTTTGTTGATTTGGATGTATGTTTTGGGTCATTCGCATAAAGAAAGGTGAAATTCCTTTTTATCTTCAGCAGACACCTGAAGGTTTTGCACTAAAATTGACTGGTATTTGGTATTGACTGATTCCCTCCACCTTGATAAAAGCCCCAGTTCTGGCTGAAGAAAGCAGGCCTAGAGCATGATGCTGCCACCATCATGCTTCAACGTTGGTATGGTATTTTTGCACCAAACATACCCTTTTGGCATTATGGAATTATTATACCTTTTGGAATTGTTCTCATCAGACCGTAACACATTTTGCCACATGGATTGGGGTGATTTAGTTGAACCTAGATGTTTTTTTGTTTTTTTTTTATGAGAGAGGGCTTCTTTCTACCCACACTACCACATAGCCCTGACATGTGAAGAATATGAGAGATTGTTGTCACATACAGAGAGTCATCATTACTTGTCAGATATTCCTTTAATTTTGCTATAGGTCTCTGACAGCTATATGAGATCGGTTCATTCTGAACACAGCCACATCCCCAGTTATAAAAGGGTGTGCATACTTATGCAACCAGCTGATTGTAACTTTGTTATTTTTCCTATTTTTCCCTAAAATGATTCTGATTGTTTTTCACTTATTTTTTTATACATAGTAATTTCACATTGAGGGTGGTAAAAGTTCTGGCATGATTTATCTTGGTTTAATTTTTGTTTTAATCAAAAAACCTTGCCATTTTAACAGGGGTGTGTAGACTTTTATATCCACTGTAAAGCTGTTTAAGAAACTGACAGTGATGCTGACAAAGATAGCTGTAGCTGTTGAAGTAAGTTCAAACAAAATAAATTATAAAGTCTAAATCCAGCCAAGTTTATCTAGACCAGCACATACCATTCCATGCCTGCACCTGTCTCCCAGGCCCCAAAACGCACTGATGACCAGAAGAGGCTGCTGGTGGATGGGGCCAATGGGATCGGAGCATTGAAGATGAGAGAAATGGAGGCATTTCTCAAGTCTGAGCTGCAGGTGGAGCTCTATAACGATGGCAGCAGTGGCAGACTTAACTATGTGTGTGGAGCCGACTATGTGAAAGTGCAGCAGAAACCTCCACAAGGTACTTGGCAGTGTTTAGTATTGTTTCAGTACTGGCTCACATAATTGTCCAAGCTACTTAGGCGTCACCTTTACTGAGACACAGGTATTTAAATATATTTCAAGTTGCTGAATGTAAAATTTTCACCTTCTGATAGTGTACTGACACACTAAATTGTAAGGTAGTGGCTTGGGACACCAAGTCCAGTCCAGGTGTGCCTTTGTATAATTAAATGCTACTTTTGCTTCAGTATTACATTTACATTTACATTTACGGCATTTGGCAGACGCCCTTATCCAGAGAGACTTACAATAGTGCTTTGAAGTCTATCAA
>CM075020.1:8949781-8967044 GCA_037576675.1 Pangasius sanitwongsei | reverse complement strand
CGTCGTTTGAAGACTGCCAGTGACTCAGCTGTTCGGACATCTAAGGGAAGTTCATTCCACCACCTTGGTGCCAGAACTGAGAAGAGTCTTGACGCATGTCTTCCTTGTGCCCTGAGAGATGGTGGGACCAGTCGAGCGGTGCTAGAGCTAGTGCTAGAGTATTACAGACACATGAGAATAAGGACCTTTTTTTTCCTTCCTTTTTTGGTACACAGTTACTGAATATGAGGCGAAGGAGCAAGTGAAAGAGACTTTGAATGCATCAGAGATAGCTCCAAGCATGTTTGAGGCCAGTAGACATGAGCAACAAATAAAAGTTGCACTAGAATGTGAGCATTTGTCGCGGATGACTCGCTCTCTCGTGATATAATCGAGCTTGACAAACACCTCCCATTGGTCAGTAGCTGGCTACCATTGGTTCTCCAATTGAAATGGCTACGAGGATAAATCGGCTGACTGTCATCTCATATTCCATATAGTTGGACTTCTTATGAATCTCAGGAACATCATGTTATAGAGTAGTGCTGTTCCCTGACTCTGCTGAATGTTCAGTTTTCATTTTTAACTAAATATTACAATACACAGTAGCTTTAAAATGTATAAAACTTTACTGCCTGTCATGCAGTAATTCTGCTCAGTTCAGAGAAAGACTGAGTGTCTGCTTCTTGCTTACACTTTCAGATTCTTAATAACAATAAAAAATTCAAAGGGTGGATATTTTCATGTTAATCTACAATACAAACCAGGGAACTTCACTTGGTCATCTTTAAAGATCTAAAAAAAATGGCTCTACTGTTTCCTTATGAGATTTGTACATCATATTTAAATTAATCAAGCACTGCAGTTTATCCTCATAGTTTCATACTATACATTAATGCTTATGCACTATTTTCTCTCTCTATTCCCTTTAACTCGCTCTCTGTAGGTATGCATATGGGGCCGGGTCAGCGCTGCTGCTCCTTCGATGGTGATGCAGATCGTATTGTTTACTATTATAATGACTCTGCTGGACGTTTCCATCTTTTGGATGGAGATAAAATAGCTACTCTGATTAGCACATACCTCAAGGAGCTTTTGACACAGGTAGAAAACACACACGTTCTTATATTCTGAACAGTTTGTTCTCTTCCAGATGATCCTAATATCCTCTAATGATTTAGAGGTTTGTTCTAACACTGTGCAAGTACCTACAGGTACTAAGAATGAACAAAATAATGAATTGTATGTGTAACTACAATAGATTTACACACGCTGTCTCTGGATACTATGACACTATAACACACTCTGTGAGCTCTACCTAACTTCCTGTTTCAGTGGTTCATGACTAGGCAGTTCTATTGGCAGCAACAAATACAAAATATCTACATAGCTCCGTAAGGTGCAAATGCTTCATTTTGACTTGTGTTAATTATGTGTGTGTTTTTGTGTAGGCAGGGCTGACCCTGCAGGTCGCTGTGGTTCAAACAGCATATGCCAATGGAAGCTCTACACAGTACCTTGAAAATGTCATGAAGGTATTTTATGACATTTTTTACCTGATATTCTTAAACGTTAACAATATTATTAGTATAGTATAATATCTTGTTGCTACAAGTATTTTGTCTTAAACCTTGACTCTTAGGTTACAGTGTGCTGTACGAAGACAGGAGTGAAGCATCTACATCACGCAGCTCAGGAATTTGACATCGGAGTTTACTTTGAAGCCAATGGCCATGGAACTGTAAGCGCAACTATAATACCATCAGTATTACTGTTTTTGCTAAGAGATGTTTTTACTAGCTTTAAGGACTGAGAAAGCTTAAAAATATAAGAATCCAGCTTGTAATAACAGTTGTTTTTCCTGGTGTATTAAGGTTCTTTTCAGTAAAAAAGCAGAGGAGAAGATCCAGCAGCTAGCCAAAGACCCGAATGCGAGTGATGAGAAGAAACTCGCGGCAAAGCTTCTGGACAACACTGTGAACCTTATCAACCAGGTTCAACCACCAGCACCAGCTGTTTCATTATTTTTTTTACAGAATCAGGATATACACCAGTACTCAAATTACTGCATGTTTTATATGTAGTGCCAGTGAATAATATGAACAGACCTGACTGTATGCACGACAGAATTTAAACAATGTTGGCCTTATGGTTCAAAGTTGTTTCTGAGGCAAGTATTTATACTGAAATTGATGCTTATGTGTCAATTTATTTCCCTAATTTCTGCTGAAGGCTACAGGTGATGCCATTTCAGATATGCTGCTAATCGAAGCAGTGTTGGCTATCAGAGGGATGACTGTTCAGGAATGGGATGCCATTTACACAGACCTGCCCAATCGCCAGCTCAAAGTCAAGGTCTTTGTTGTCTCTTTTCAGCACTTTTCTACTTCGTCACGGACTTGTTTTGATAGCTCTTTGGTCTTCGTAATGCTGTTTCTTTAGGCATGTTCTTCTACAAACAACTTTTAAATGTGGAAAAATTCATGGGGGTGAATACATATGCACGGCACCGTATATAGAGCCACTCGAAGATCGGTTTGCATCTTTGATACAAAATCCTATCACCGTGAATGAGTTTGTTAACTTTTAAAGAAATGTGATATTTTATTTTATTTTATTTATTAATCTGCTCACCTTTGAAAGTCAATTGAATATGTTTGTCCATATCTTTCTGAATGCTGGCGTGTGTATTACGGCCATGTTCTTCCACTTTAGGTAGCAGACAGGCGTGTGATAGACACAACGGATGCAGAGCGTCGGGCAGTAACACCAGCAGGATTACAAGACTCTATAGACGCTCTGGTCAAGAAGTACAAACAAGCCCGGGCCTTTGTTAGACCCTCTGGCACTGAGGATGTTGTTAGAGTGTATGCTGAAGCTGACACGCAGGTACATGACTGCATGGACTTTCCCAGTCTCCTTGAATTCTTGTCACAGAATCACCTTTTCTGCTCTGTATCAGAAGTATGGTAATATGAATGTGTGTTTCTGTGTGCAGGAGAATGTAGATGGCTTGGCACACCAAGTAAGTCTAGCTGTATATCGACTAGCTGGAGGAGTTGGAGAGGAGCCAAAGCCTTTAAAGTGATGCCGAGAGTAGACACTACATTTTAGATCGTTCAGATTATTTCTGATTTGATGCTGCACTTCCGGGTTGCACTTTGACTTTGGACAATGTTTATATGAACTGTGAAAAAGTTGTTTTTGATACTATCATATAAAAAAAAAAAAAAACATTGTTAATTTTAGCAAAAATAATCATGAAAGGATGAAAACAGTAATAAAAGAATGTGATGATATAATGTCCTCTGATTGCTCTTTTTCACAAGAATCGGCTCAATCCAGGTCGTTCTATTTCTAGTCAGTAAGTATCACTCATAATAAGAACAAACCAACAATAACTTTCTGATATTCAGGAAAAGATGCTTTGCAGTCATGTTTATTTCATGCGTGTGGTTGAACAGAACCAGAGGCATCACCAGAGGTTAAAAGCTAGAATACAGTGCATTAGCGGTTTAGTCGTCGCAGACAAGCGCCATGAGATGAGTTTTATGTGGGATATATCTCTAACATAGTTTATTCTCTCCTTTGCTTGCAATTACAAGGTAGAAAGAGAATTATTTTGTCTTTGTAAAAACGTCTGAGGTGATATGGAACTGTAAAGATCTTATAATAATGTAACTAGTGGATAAAAATAATAACAAGTAGAGGGGAGAAATGAAAGAAATATGGTAGAGAGATATCCTCCAAGGTCACATGGTTTTGTAGTGTGATGTCAGGCTACTCCTCTGTCTCATCTGCTGCTCCGGAGATGGTGATGGTGCGCTCCTGTGTGTCTCTCTGAATGACGTCCTCATCTGTCTTAACTGTTCTAAACAAAGGGCAATAGTGTCAAGAAATGCTACAGCAGAAATATAATACCATATTACATAATCAGTAGTGATAAAAATTTATAGACCTTATAATTTATATTACGCCTGCTTCATATTATTGTGGCACAGCCGGATACCTTTACCTGATGAGGACAGTCTTCCTCTCCGTCATTTCCACGGCCTGCTCGTGGGAGAACTCCTCTGTGGTTTCCTGTTGGCCATTAGAAGATGGCGGCAGCTTTGAGGACACCGCAGCTGCTCCACCAGCCAGTTCAGCCAAGGCTCCACTTGCTCTCACCCCTGTGGTGCTGAGACTCCCGGAGATGCTGACGCTCATCAGAGACATGCCTTGCACCATTGTTGATAAACGGGTGTCCTCGCCCTCGATCAGCTTCCTGAAGAAGTACAAAAAGATTTACTGTGGACAATTCTTATTGCAGATAAGCAAAGAAATGAGTAAAGGTTGTCCTCAGTATTATGTAAAGGTGCAGTTGTCCATTTTTTTAATTTCTTGCTTGTACAAATAACTTGCAAAATACATAGAGCATGAAACAAATAATGTTTTAAGCCATGATGTCAGGACAAAAATGTTAAGCCAGAAGGCTTGTTTTTGTTTGGATGCATCTCCCATTAGTTATTTTATAGACACTCTAACAGGCCACCATAGATCCTGTAGGTGGAGCTTTGTGAACATGGGTGGGAATGAGGAGTGGGCTCAATGAGTTAAAAAAATGTCTAACTCACCTACTTAACCATTAGAAAGCTAATTCTGGAAAAAAAAAAAAAAAGACTAATCTTAGCTTTGCCTGCACCATTTCTTCTTGGTAGTCCCTGTTGCCATCGTAAGGGCTATTACTTTTATTATATAAAGTTTATTAGATGTCTTCTTAGAAATGTCGACTTCAGTATGGATAAATGTAGACTTCAGTATGAGTATATGTAATGTAAATATTAAAATATAGTATATAAAGCATTGCATTTGCTGCATTTATCCAAAATTGTATGTGGCGTGGCAGTTGACGTAATATCAGTTAAAACTGATGAAGGTGTATTAAAAGCAGTACTGGAATTCAAGGTGTGTAAGCTATCAGTAAGTCTGTGTAACATTTTAAACTGGAGAAATCCTAGAGCAACATCACACTACCTGTAGGTGGTAATCTCGATCTCAAGAGCCATCTTCACATTCAGGAGATCCTGATATTCTTTCAGCAGCAGAGCAATCTTCTCTTTCACTGCCTTCATATCCAGCTTCAGTGCCTCAATACGGGCCTACAAAACACACCATGATGAGCCTCTATTAACATTAATCAACCTTAAAGCATTTTGTTCCAACTATGTACTGTATAAATGAACTACTTTAGGCCCACTCACAAAATTTTCTATTTTATTTTATATGTAACAGGCAATTATAATAAAAGCTCTGTTTCCTGTAGTTATTTTTAGTATATTTTAATTACATCTACTTTATTCTTACCTGTAAGTCCTCTTCTGCCTTTCTGTATTTCTCTTGGTTGTCACGAATCTGAGCCAACAAAGTCTCATACCTGGTGTTAAGTGTATCCAGCTCCCGCTGTTTATTCTGAATCTATGGACACACACACAAGTCAAGCCAAGTGGCTTTATTGTCATTTCAACCATATACAGCTAGTACAGTACACAGTGAAAGGAAATAACATTCCTCCAGGACCATGGTGCTACATAAAACAACAAAGAACTGCATAAGACTACACACACACACACACACACACACACACACACAGATTGAGGCTTGAATGAAACTGTACTTTTAACTACAAAAGGTAGAGTTAAGGTAGAAATAAGCAAATTTAGTACTGTACTAACGTCCTTCTTGTAGCTCACGACTTCTTCTCTAATTCCCCGTACGGATTCCACGTGCCGCGTTGACGCCGTATTCAAGTCCTGGAATTTCGTCTTATACCAGGCGTCCATTTCCTGATGATCATCAGATAAAATGGTATAACAAAGTACATAGTGAGGTTTCTTATTCTGAGGTAAATCAATTTACAAGTGCCACAAAGGAAAAATCTATTCAAACAATACAAAAGAAATGAGTAAAGAGAAAAGAAAAGTAAAGGGACACTGGCTCACACCAAGTTTACACCACATTTATATATAATGAACAAAAATATCATGCATAGATGACCTATTAAAGTTTAATTTTAAAAGTACACACAGTGAATGTCTGTAGTAATTGTTGTCTACCTGCAGGTTCCGTGCAGCGATGCTGTCGTACTGGGACTGGATCTCTTTGAGGGCGGATGCAAGGTCAGGAAGAGCGAAGGCCACATCGACTTTAGCCACGGTTTCATAAATCTGAGCCATCAGTTCTTCGATTTCCTGAACAAGTGTGATGTGATGTTTTAAAATACATTTTTAAGTAGCCCCTTTGCATATCTTCTTCAGAATAAATACCCTTCAGTATGTTTTACAGTATGTTTATAATCCAAAACCTCACTTTCTATACTTTTACATGTGGGTGGGTGTTGAGGGCATTTTATTTGAAATGTTTTGCTCATGCTATCATGTTGATGCACATCACTAAGGTTAAGTATTAACATGGTACCTAATATAAACACAGAAAGTCAGTGTGGAATTGAAACAGCCCTACCTGTTTGTGAATCCTCTGAAGGAACTCCATCTCTACCTCCAGGTTCTCTAGCTGTTTCTCCAGAGCAATGCGGGCGGCAGTGGCAGCGTCAACATCCTGGCAGGCAAAACAGCGATACACTTCACTAAATTTTATTTTAAGGATTTTGTCATTTAATTGTCACTCAGATGTTATCAGTTTAATTCCATGAGAGGTTGATAAAATGTTTGTTCCTAACCATGAGTCATTTTTCATGTTGTACTGTTAAGCCAATGATGAAACTCCTGGGCTATGTCTCACTGGAATTCAAGCTAGAATTATATATTGCTAGCATCTGTAGTGAACTCACAGGCTTGAAAGCTTCAATGTCCTGTTCAGCCTTTTTCCTGGCTTCCAGTGCCTCCTCATACTTGGCCTTGACCATCTCCAGCTGTGCTGCCATGGCCTCCTTAGCAGCAACAGCAAGGTCCTTCGGGAAAGAGTTGTGTGTTATTGCAACTGAGCAGCTTAACAAATTATTGCCTAAAACATGGTTTTCATTTTGTGTTCTCTGCTTACCCTCTGCACACTCATCTGGTCAGCAACCCTCCTAAGTTCTCTCAACTGCTCCTCATACATCATGCGCAAGCCTGAAGGCTTCACATAGCGGCCCTTCAGGGCTTCAATCTCAGTCTCAAGCAGTTTGTTTTGCTGCTCCAGAGAACGCACCTGCAAACGAATGTATTGACTTAATTACAGCTGCACGTAGGTGCACAAAAGAAAAAGGTGAGTGGAGAGAGTGAACGCTGAGGCACCTTACCTTCTCGATGTAGACAGCCAGGCGGTCATTGAGGGTGATCATCTCCTGTCTCTCGCTTGTGCGCGTGTTTAGGTAGTCCTGATTGGCAGCAGAAGCAGCTTCCAGATCCAGTGCACCTCCAAGACCCATACCAACACACAGAGCGCTCATACTCACACTGCTAAAACAGTATAACAAACACAATATGTAACATACACTGAAAGAAAGAAAGTATTGATCAGAAAAAGGCTATAATAGAAAGAGAATAAAATGTGAGTAAAGTAGATTAGGATAAGTAGGTAGAGTATATAGATTAGAGTAGATAAAGTAGGCCCACATCAGGGTAGAGTAAGAGTAGACAGTAGAGTAGAGAGAGTGGAGTAGAGTGAGAGTAGAGTGGAGTAGAGTGAGAGTAGAGTGGAGTAGGAGTAGTGTAGAGTGAAAGTAGACTGAGAGTGGAGTAGATTGTGGGTAGATTGAGAGTAGAGTAAACTAGAGTAAGGTAAAGTCACGTAAAGTAATGTGGAGTAGACTGAAAGTTTTTCCTCTATCGGCTACTCCCATTCGGGGTTGTCACTGCAGATCACCCATCTGCGTATTTTGATTCTGGAACAAGTTTTATGCCAGTTTTATGCACCCCTCCCCATTTCTGGGCTTGGGACCGGCACTGAGAGTGCAATGGCTCGTGCAACCTTAAGTGGCTGGGGTTGGTTCCCTGACCGTGAATTGCGCCCGGAGCGCAGCGATGAGAGTGCCGCATGCTAGAGTCGAGTAATGTATACTCGAGCAGATTGAGAGCACAGTAAAGTAATGTAGATTAGATTAGATTAGATTAGATTGAAGTAGAGTAGGCTGAGAGTGGAGTACGGTAGAGTACAGTACAGTACAGTACAGTGCAGTACAGTAGAGTAATATAGAGTAGAGTACAGTAGAGTAGAGTGATGTAGAGTAATGTAGAGTACAATGCAGTACAGTAGAGTAATGTAGAGTGATGTAATGTAGAGTACCATAGAGTACAATGCAGTACAGTAGAGTAATGTAGAGTAGAGTGATGTAGAGTAATGTAGAGTACCGTAGAGTACAATGCAATACAGTAGAGTACAGTAGAGTACAGTAGATTAGAGTACAATGCAGTACAGTAGAGTAGATTTGAATAGAGTAATGTAGAGTACAGTAGAGTAGAGTAGAGTGATGTAGAGTTATATAGAGTACCGTAGAGTGATGTAGAGTAATGTAGAGTACAGTAGATTAGAGCACAATGCAGTACAGTAGAGTAATGTAGAGTAGAGTGATGTAGAGTAATGTAGAGTACCGTAGAGTACAATGCATTACAGTAGAGTAGAGTAGAGTAGAGTAGAGTAGAGTAGAGTAGAGTGATGTAGAGTAATGTAGAGTACAGTAGATTAGAGTACAGTGCAGTACAGTAGAGTAATGTAGAATAGAGTGGGGTAGAGTACAGTAGAGTACAGTACAGTAGAGTAATGTAGAGTACAGTAGATTAGAGTACAGTGCAATACAGTAGAGTAATGTAGAGTAGAGTAGAATAGAGTAGAGTGGGGTACAGTACAGTAGAGTACAGTAGATTAGAGTACAATGCAGTACAGTAATGTAGATTAGAGTACAGTGGGGTAGAGTACAGTAGAGTACAGTACAGTAGAGTAATGTAGAGTAGAATAGAGTAGAGTGGGGTAGAGTACAGTAGAGTACAGTAGATTAGAGTACAATGCAGTACAGTAGAGTAATGTAGAGTAGAGTAAGGATTGGTAAACATCCTTTGGGATATTTAAAAACTGTTTGATTACCATATTAGAAATTCATTATATAAAAAAATGAGTCTTAGCTCATAAACACTGTAATTTATTACAGGAAATGTTTTATCATTTTTAATTTTTAAATCTATTCTTCCATTTTCCTTAAAATATATATGAAAGTTTGCTGAGGGAACTTCAAATGCATATGGGGTTTTAATAAGTTATTAACATCTTTATAAGATAAAAAGTACAGTGGTGTTACCCGGTGAGGCGCGCGCTGCGGGTGCCGGACTGAGTCCTGCGCGCGCTGCGGGTGTAGCTGGCGGACCGGTGGCGGGTTTCGCGTCTACGTGGACTCGGACTGGAGACCCGGATGTGGCAGGTGGAGGAGGAGGAGGCGAGCGCTCCTTCAAAGTGCCTCCGGTACGAGGAGATGCGCTCTGGGCTGCGACTCATGGTGAGGCTTGAGTTTCCCTTCACTCTGCTGCGCTGGAGATAAAGAGCTGGAATCGGTTTGTGTCGCTCCTCAGTCACGGTGGCAGTTTATATATCCGCCTGAGCCGGGCTGAGGAATGTCGAGGCTCAGTTTAACACCGAGATGAACCACTCAGCCATCTGACGCGCCACCGCGAAAAAGATTTTTCCCTGCTAGAAATAGAAGGAATAACTGGCATCAATACGATAACTGTGCTGTGCATCTCACAACTGTGTTCCATCAGGGGAGATGCTCAGACCTGGCAATGAGATTACACTATATGGCCAAAAGTATGTGGACACCTGACCATCACACCCATATGTACTTTGTGAACATCCCATTCCAGATTTATTCCCCTTCATAATATTGTTATTTAATTAAAATAACCTCAACTCTTCTTTGAAGGCTTTCCACTAGATTTTGGAGCATGGCTGTGGGGATTTTTGATCATTCAGCTACAAGAGCATTAGTGAGGTCAGGCTCTGATGTTGGGTGAGGAGGTCTGTGGTGCATTTGGTGTTCTTGTTCATACCAAAGGTGTTCAGTGGGGTTGAGGTCAGGGCTCTGTGCAGGACACTCGAGTTCTTCCACTCCAACCTTGACACACCATGTCTTCATGGAGCTCGCTTTGTGCACAGGGAACAGGTTTGGGCCTCTTAGTTCCAGTGAAGGGAAATTATAATACATTGTATACAATTTTGTACTTCCAACTTTGTGGCAACAGTTTGGAGAAGAACCTCATATGAGTGTGATGGTCAGGTGTCCACATACTTTGGCCATATAGTGTAGTCGTTATTATTATTATTATTATTATTATTATTATTATTATTAATAATAATAATAATAATAATAATAATAATAATAATAATAATAATAATAATAATATTGTTGTTAAATATCCAATATCCAAAATTGTATTCAAAATTATAACTTATCCTTCTATTAGCTATTCTACACTAATGTTATCCATTATCTCTTCACTGTAAACTAATCGACCTCCCATTCTCTCTCTCTAGTTTTTGCTGTCAGAAGGAGCATAACAAAATATCGTTAAATATAGTAATATCTACATTTTTATATAGAGTATACTATAGTTTTCAATCACCTTCAGAACAAAATGATCAATCTTTAACTCCCAACCAGTTTCAGCATACAAATCTTTGCGGAACCATAGTTAGGACTCCTGTTGTACCCCATCCGGACTGTTTTCCGGTCGGACGGAGAATAGTCGGAGTGTTTTATTAGGTGCTCCGCTATTTGCAGTGAACTCGAAGCGTCCATTTTTAGTTTATTTATTTTTTTTTTTAGAAATTTAAAATAATTTAAAGTCAAATTCTCTACCTCAGTTCAACAGCGATGGCAGGGAACTTCTGGCAGAGTTCACATTAGTAAGTATTTTTATTGTATAAATATTTCCACTTTGATCAGTTCTTTGGTTTTGTGGCCTAGCATGTTGTGGTTATGGCTGATCAGGGAGCTGTGTCTTATATGTCGCTATTTGTGGAGGAATAATGTTTCGGGTGTAACTCTGTCATGGGCTGTGTGAGTGGTATTCCAGATCAATCTGTTTAGAAATATGTCAGAATTCAGCCATTTCTCTGCACAGCTGGAAAGCTAGCTACTGTTCGCTGAACAGGTTAGTAACGCAGGTCGTGAAATCTGCATAGAGATTAGTTATTTTATAACAGAAAACACATTTGTAATTCTCCTCAACTACAGATTTATCATTTTAATCGAATGGGAATCTTCTGAAATGATAACTGCAGCTATAGGCTGCGCAGTCATAAAAATCAGGCATAACACAAAAGTTGCTTTGGCCTTGCATTGCTCATGCTATTAAAGGTGCAATATTCGATTTATCTTAGTTCTTACTTACAAATATAACCTGTAAAATATATGTAAAACATGATAAAAAAAATGAATTAAGCTATGACCTCAGGTCAAATGTATTATGTGGCTGAGAAAACCCATTTGGAAAACTGGCTTCCGGTCCGGAATGCTTGCTTGTGTTAGTCATTTTATGCTGCGTTCGGGATGAATTTGCAACTTGTAATTCTCCGCCTACAACTGATAATAACCACCGAAAACACCCCCTCATCATGAAATTTCAACTCGTCCACTTGGGGTCGTCTTCTCAACGACCAGTTCCTAACATATTTACGGAGTGACGTCAAATCAACATGGCTGCTCACACTGAACAGTGTAAAGTCCTCCTTCTCTACTTTTACATTAGTTTATAGCAGCATTAACTTTTAGATCAGTTAATATACAGACTAATGTAGAGTGTATACAGTACTAATAATACAGTAATATAAAATACAGGAATATAATATACAGTATTAATATACACTACTTGGTTAAATCTATAACACTGACCATACTAATTGTTGTTTTGAGAAGGTATTTAGTTATCATCAGTGTTAGCGGGCTGGCTTGTTGCTAAGCTACCTGCTGTTGTTGCTGTGCTGCGATTTCTGTCCAAAATGTTGCATGAATGTTTAAAGTTCACTGTAATACAACATCACTAATAGCTACTCAGGCCTGTAACTTTAAAAGTGCAGTTAAAGTAGCTATTTATGAGCTTTACATATTTATGCTCTGACGGAGCAAACAAAAGACACACTTTCTTGGAGACATCCATGTTTTTGTTTTTTTTTCCACTTCACACATTGAACGTCTCAAGGTGGAAAATGACGTTATTACAGCTTGCAAATCACTGACAAACTACCACAAATGCAGCATTAAAGATGCTCTTCTCTATAGGCCACTGTAGATCCTGGGGGTGGAGCTTTGTGAATGGGGGTGGGGTCAAGGAGTTAAAAAATGTCAAATGTCAAACTCACTTACTCAACCATTAGAGAGCCAATCTTGACTAATCTTAGCTAGTGCTCCTTTAATGTAGTACAGATTTATTCCCTGAAGATTGTTTATAGGTGTACAGTAATATTTTGTCTGTTATTCTTGAACCTTCCACTGACAGAAAACATTATGTCCAAAGTGACATTATTCATAGGCGACTTGTTTTTGATTTGAACCCATTCAATTCAAGAGACCAGTCAAATCAGCTAATAACTATAAAAACTCAGTAATCAACTATAATAACTAGGGCTGCAGGATATTGAAGAAAAAGGCAATATGTGATAACTTGTTAAATAATGTGATATGCGGTATGATAATGCTATAAGTGTGTAAAATCAATTTAAATTATATATATATATATATATATATATATATATATCTGAAAATGACATACACAACATACATGTTTCATATTCTTTTGAGGAAAAGAAAGCATTCTCTGCTATCTGCGTCGCCCTAAAACGTTGACTTTTCATAACTTTTTGAGGTATTAAAATCATAATTTGGATATACTGTGCAGTTATTATTAGAACTTCGTTAATGGCGAGTTTGGATTTCCATCACTGTAAGTAAATTAATGAATAACAGACTTCCTGGCTATGCTTTACAGACACTAGGTTTAGACGTGGTTAGATTAGACAGATTTTATATGTAAATAAATGAAGGCAAACTTGCAGGTTTTAGTCTTCAGACTGTAAATAAAATTAAAATGCTGGTCTTTTAAGAATGTTTCAGCTCTCTATGTTTAGAAAAGAACTCTAAGATCTAAAAGATATGAATACCTCAGTAAGAAGTGAAGCTTATTGGATGGAAAAGCTGCTAATATTTTGCTGTAAGCCTCATTATATGGAAGGTAATCCAAAAGTAATTGGATATAATCAGTATATTTGTTTGAAATGCAGTACTGATTCCGGGTATAATGAGGCTACTTACTAGAGTTCAGTAGTGCGTTTTCTGCATTAACTACATCTACACCAGTATAATTAGTGCCTTCTTGTCTGTTTCTAGCCTGCAGTGGGTGCTGGATAAGCAGGACCTACTGAAAGAGCGTCAGAAAGACCTGAAGTTTCTCACAGAGGAGGAGTACTGGAAGCTGCAGATATTTTTTGCGAATGGTACAGATCTACGTGATTTTCATTTCTTATGTGCACATTGGTGTGCATATGGCTGGGTTGGATGATTTTTTAATTTTTTTTTGGTCATATTTAGCAGCATCATGTTCAAATGTTTTGGCAGAATGGAGAAGGAAGGGGTCAAAAATGATTAAACTGACATTCCCACGGTGTATTAAAGTTTGTAAAGTCATAATCTTTCTGAAAGTACTGTACATTTTATGAATTAAAGGTCTAGGATCTAATTTTCAACCAAATTAGAGTTCTACTGTATTTTGGGAAAAGCGCAAAAAAAAAAAAAGGTTCTCCTAAATCTTACATTATTTATGAAATAAAATAGTTGAATCCACAAGAAAATATCCTGCTTAACAAACCTCCTAAAGAATGTGTCACTGTCAGAGAAACACAGACAGAGTACACACGCCGCGCTCCGAATCAAACGGTTTTGAATGTATATTAATATGATTGTCTTCAAAGAAATCTCTCAGAGATGGAGTTTGCATTTTCATCTTTCATCTATTATTATATTTAAATCATAGAGAAAATTGCAGCTAAGTAATTACCACTCAAGAATCATCAAATATAATTTGTAAAAAAAAAACTTTAACACCACTGTAGCCCTATTCAGACAGGGTTACTGTCATGGGGAAAAAGAAAGTACACCCTTCTTCAATTCTATATTTTTAGTTATCAGTACCTAAATAACAATTCTTCTATATTCTTTTAACCATTCTTCTATAAACAAGCAAATGATCTCAGGTGGCAAAAAAAAAAAAACCCCCACACACACAAATTTCAATATGTAGTCATTTTGTCCTACTGAAGAAGAGTGTACTTTCTTTTTCCCATGACTGTAAATGTACACAGCAAGCTTCCAGCAAGGTCCTGGGGTAATTTCCTGTTTCACAGGAGCTCTTCTGTGACTTTACGTCCATCGGCCATGTCAGTGCTTTTCTCCTTCCTCCTCCTAGAAGGTTACGGACCAAATTACCTACTGTTTCTCCATCACATTGGCTCTTGTCTGATAATTATAGTCTGGATACACACTTCCTTTTTCTATGTAGATGTTGCTTTGTATTGGGGGACAAAAAAGATGTTTGACTGCTGCTGCTTGCTGTATTTGGTCTCGTCCCGAGCATATCAGTGTCCCTCCTCAAGATATTAAACACTTACTGAGTCGCGAAACGAAAAGTAGAAGAGGCACTGAACCATAGACTTGGTCTGGGCGGTAAAACCCTGACTACACACGCTACCTGGGGAAAGCATTTTCAGGAGGAGAAAGAAAGTAAAATCATTAAGAAAAGCGAGCTCTGGCAGGCTGATTAACAGAGGCATTATAACGACAGCTACAGGTATAAAGTGCTACTTTATGTTCACATAGACACACTGTCATCAACTTTTAGTTTTCTATAAATACTGACTAGCTGTCTCGCTGCCACTTACTGAAATATCTAATGACACGAACATCTGGGTTCGTAGAAAATTCGACCCACTAGAAACTCGCTCCTGTGGGAATTTTACTGATGTCTGGATGCGAGTTTTATCACTGAGGAAAAGTTTCAAAATCTTATCACACACGTCCCTGTGATAAACTAATACAATCCCAGTGGACCTTATCTTTTATTTTAACATGTACAATACCTCTAAACAGACCTATTCTGTGGATATTTTTCACTGCATATTAGCTCTTAGATTACATTTGAGGTGCTGTTAAAGTATAAATATAATGAAGGATATGTTTAGACGCCCTGATTACGGGTCTAAATGAGGTACTCATAATCCTTCTGAGGAGTAAATTGAGACTCTGTCTGTTTTTTTTTTTTTTTGGAAAATGCAGTAAGACTATATTGAAATGAATTTGATCAGGTCGTAACTGTGACGTTGTGCTGCTGTTTCAGTGATCCAGGCTTTGGGAGAGCACCTGAAACTCCGCCAGCAAGTTATTGCTACAGCAACTGTTTACTTCAAGCGCTTTTATGCCCGGTGAGTCTCCGTTCCCGTGAGTACTTAGCTGAGAGGACTGGCTAATTTCATGCTGGAAAATAGAAGTCCAGCAGTTAGAGCAAGATTTGTTGCATGGAAATAAAATAGTATTTTTCGTAAAATAGTCTCTCTCTCTCTCTTTTTTTTTTTTTTTTTTTTTGGTCCTGCCTAAGGGTTGTGTTTTGTTAAAATCTTTATAATGTCACCATCTTTGAAAAAGGATATTATACCAGGATTTAGGTGGAAATGGGTTTGAATTCAGTCAAGTTTATTATTATTATTATTATTATTATTATTATTATTATTATTATTATTATTTTGCAGGTACTCTTTGAAGAGCATAGACCCAGTGTTGATGGCTCCTACCTGTGTATTTCTAGCATCTAAAGTTGAGGTAACAAGAAAAATGATAATTGTTTGTTCAGGATGTATTTAAAAGTTCTGCACAACTTCAAAACTCTTTTTCCCTCTTTTTTTTTTTTTTTTTTTTTTGTTGCAGGAATTCGGCGTTGTTTCAAACACCCGCCTTATTTCTGCAGCCACGTCTGTGTGTAAGTGAAGAAATAATGTTCTCTCATTAAAATGCTGTCGTTGGCATGTCCTCGGGATTCATTTTATGTATTTGAAAAACGGACAAAAAATGTTTTTGTTCATCTCTGCAGTGAAAACTCGATTCTCGTATGCCTTTCCCAAGGAGTTTCCATACCGAATGAACCATGTAAGTAACACTGGGCTTGTCTAAAAAAAAAAAAAAAAAAAATCATAACTGCCTTTTTGAAAATGACTTTAGACCGGGTTGTGTGATAAGGCGGCTACTTTGACTCCCGTGTGTATGTGTGCGCGCTTGTTTGTGCATGTGGGTGTGTGTCTTTAGTCACATACCATGCATCACCTTTAATTTTGTAGTGTAAGTTCCACACACACACTCCCAGATGCCCTGGTGTGAAAATCTCATTGCTGTGGTGAAGTCATGTCACCCTGGAAAATTCGCTTGGCTCTTCTGTCACACACTGGTGTGAAGTGCTTTGTGATGAGCAGTGAGGTTATCCTCCGCTGCAGGAACCTTAATCAGCTCGCTCATTACTTTTAGCACATGTTGACATTTGTTTACAAGCTTTCGGGAAATGCAAGTGTGATGATTATATGGAGCATACAAAGAATTCTTTTCTAATTCAAGCTCTGTTGTATAACACTGAGGTAAGAGCATGTCTCCGAGAGTCACATGACCTGCTCCTCAATAAGACATATTCTCTAATAGAGAGACTGAGGCAGAAGTTTTAGGTTCATCATCATTGCTTAAATGTCCTGAGGAGGAAGATTACAGACATGAGCCACATGTCATCACTTTTTCTTCCTTTACACTGTAGATCTTGGAATGTGAGTTCTACCTACTGGAGCTTATGGTTAGTGTCTCTCCATTTCCATAAGGTTTATAATTGATTAGTGATTAGTGCTGGCACTAACTGAAGTCTGTGGCTGTGTTTCAGGATTGCTGTCTGATTGTGTACCATCCCTATAGACCTTTATTGCAGTATGTGCAGGACATGGGTCAGGAGGACATGCTCCTCCCACTAGCATGGTAAGAATCATCACAATACTGACCTTAATACACACGTTTGTCATTTTAAAACCCTTGTCATCCTATTTTCTGTCCTATCCTAATTTGAATTCATGTTTTAACACGATTTTCAAAATGTTCTAATCAAGATTGTACGTGTGTGGTTTTGTGATGTGATATATATATATATATATATACACACACACAGTGTGGTCAATAAGTATTTGATCACCCTGTGATTTTGCAAGTTCTCTTACTTAGAAATCATGGAGGGGTCTACAATTTTCA